>CM037839.1:440460-1040460 GCA_021234535.1 Stichopus chloronotus | reverse complement strand
CTTCAAAATACGCGGTAGTTGGGTGTACCTATGTGAAAAACCTAACACATACGGTATATTATAACGTAGGCTAGCCTAACTTAGTTTCTTTTGATATAATTTTGTATAAATGCGCATATAATCACCATGAAGCTTTACCGATAGATGGGTGACATTCACTTGACAGTATCACTTCAGTAATAATCTTTTTGGAATTACTGTAGCTACCTGACCTCACGATCACTCGTTCAGCTCCACAAAACAATCTGCAGATCCGAGTGTTCGTTACATACTGATGTACACCCTCGTACGTTCATCAAAATATGAACTACACACATTTATAGCCGTTTTCGACGTTTGCTGTACTAGTGTAGGAACGTAAGTTCCAATGTTACAAGTAACCAACACAAAGAGCTCAATACTGCTACTTTATATAGGGTAAAGGTAAATGTTTATATTGAAACTGATGTCAAAATGTCTTGAATGTTGTACGCAGATACCGGCATTCGACGGTAACAAGCTGACAGGAAGGTGCTAAGGTCCTAACTAAGCCAGGGAGTTGCTAGAGTGAGAGCAACTCCCTGACTAAACCTAGCCTAACGCATGTAACTGTTAGACGATGTACTGTACTGTAACCATAGAGTAAGTTAGTAGTATGCTTACTAGTACTACTACCACTAGTGACACTAAGTCTGAGACTGTAACCTACTGTACAGTAGGCCTACTCTACTGTAGCCTAACGTCGTTAAGTAGCACGTTATCTTCTGGCTTCTTTGTGTTTTATAGCTGCATCCCTGCATTCATCGATTATATAATAAAGGAATAATTAATACAGACATTTTCTGAAAGTAGTTTAGTTCATTTGCATTATAACGGTGAAGATTGAAGAATGGCTGTACACTGTATGCTAGTTGCGAGTACTCCCGTGAAGTTGCTTCGATGACTACCCTTTTGAAAGATCTTGGTCTCGGCACTTTATCTGAAGCCGTAGGCGTTGTAGGCTTCAAATTCTCGTAAAAGGTATCCATGGTCAAGCTGATATCCCTCTGTCTGGCCTTTGTAAACCCACTCGCAATTACCCGCAACGTGCATGCCTTGCACTACCTGCACCCCCTCTGCTAGGACAAATTGCTTCAAATACAGTTTTATCCCAAACACAATTCGGGATTGGAAGGATCTCCCTGGCAGTCTTATCGAGAGGGCCGTTAGTCACCATAAGCCTGTGGAGTTTATTATTAATTCGCTGAGGGTTTGACCGACCTCACGGCGCGTACGTGGTGTACTAATGTCCTTGTTTGGATGTCTCACCGTATTTAAAAGAAGAAGAAGTTGCCACTGTAGTTGATAGTTGGGTACACTTGTTGTCAGGCGAAAATTACGTCCTGAGAGACACTCCACTACAAGTTTCTCATTACTTCCCAAAGTTGCCTAACTTTTTTGGCCATTTCCCAATAAATATTTACCGTCAGTTCGACACCTGTTTTAAGATGGTGTCTACAGCAGTACATCCGTCCGACATACGTTGCATGGATCGCCATTTACAAAGCCATTTGACTGTGGACTGACGTTGCCAAAGATTGCCACCTGACAACGTTGCACCAAAATCTGACCTGTTCAGTGTCCATTTAATATGCGTTTGACGAATTTAAAAAGACTGCATTAGTTTTTTTACTTTCAACTGAAGTCGTTTTTCAGTCGCGAAAAGGATGTTCCTTAGAATAATATCGGTCGATGTCGGACCTACCTAGAGCTGATAACTGCCTGATCTCAATCCGACTGATTGGACCAAAAACCGATGTCCCACTGATGGAAAAGTGTTGACAGGGTGCTCACCTTGATAAAATTGTTACAAATTAGCCTATAAACTTGTTAAGTTCATTAACATTAGAATCGCCTCTCAATCATTTATTCCAACCAGTGTGATCAGCAATAATACAGTACAATAGAGTACAGTACAGTGTTTCCAAAAAGATACAACATACAGAGGAAGATTTGAAAAATTTTCAACTTTGAAAGTTTGAATTTACAATATCACACAGATTTCAAGTGTTTTGGACATGTCCAAAAAGGCTAAAGTTGCTGGACCCCCTTGACCCCATGCCAAGATGGCATCACGTTGGGTGTGCTGGGAAGTTTGACCACATCGTAATTATAACCTCCCCGGAAATTAACATTTTTTCCAGCCCTGATTCTGTTCACACTTTTTACTTCTTACTAACCAACATTTTCTACTGTATGTGTACAGTAATAGCCCATACCACTGATAGTAGAAATCACATGTGACCACCAAAACAATGCAGGTACATATGGATATTCTCGCTGTGCATGTTCGGGGAAGAAGAAAGTTTTACAGTGTCTGCCAAGAAAGAACCCCCAGTTTGCAAGCATTTCAAAGTGGACTATTTCCTTGTGGAATCCTCTTCCTTTGGGACTAAAATCTGCCTCCCAGTGTGCTTTCCTTAAAGCATCTTCTGGATAATGTAATTCAGACGAAGAAAAACCACACATTGATAGTCATTTGGCAGTTCAGGTAATTTGTGTAAATATTGTTACGAAGTCAAGATATTATGAACATAACACAAACCAAGACAGGTGATATAAAGTAGGAAATGAGAGGCAGATTCAGTTAATGTCAAAATCTGCCCCAACTTTCTTTGAAGAAATCCACTTATCAAAAAGCTCTGATTTGGCTCTACTAAATTCAACGTAGGTTTGATCATGACCTTTTCGCTTTGTATTCCTAAATTTCTGACGATATGCCTCAGACACTAACTGGTATGCTTTTAAGACACACTCTTTCACTTTAATGTAGTCGGAACCTTCGGAATAAGACAAGGACGTGTAAACGTCTTTCACTCTGCCAGTAAATACACTGCGAAGTAACGTGGTCCAATATTTGTTAGGCCACTCTAACTTTCTTGCCAACGTTTCAAAAGAAGTAAAAAATCTATCAACATCATTCTCATCAAATTTAGGGACAAGTCTATATTCTTTGAGAAATCAAAAGAAGATTATTCAACAACATAACTTTTTGCCTCAAGGGCTTTCAGTGCCATTTCATGTACCATTTCCTTCAACTGGAAAACTCTTTCTAAATTTTCTTTCTCATTTTGTCGCTTTTCTCTTTCATTCTGCAACTCTAACTCCCTCAACTTTAATTGAATTGTTAATTTCTTCAATTCCTCACTTTCTACAGTAGAACTGGCCATAGTATCGCCCTTTTCTTCAATGAAACCCTGGATGTCAGCAAATGCTTAACAACCATACGATCTAATGTAGGTTTCTTAGCAGCAGGTGGTACCACAATATTAAGATGATGAGCTACTTCCAACAAATTATCTTTAGATAAACTATTCACGTGCTCTACAGTTAACTCTGCATGTGATACAAATTCTTCAGGAGTTGAGAAAACCATCATAGTGAAAATAGCAACCAACACACATGTAAGCACTTCTAGTAATTGCAATGTCCATTGGAATACTGCAGTATCTCTCATCCACAATATTTTGTGCATCTATCATTAGTGGGAAAAAATTCAAGAATTTCAAGTATGCACCCAATTTTCTCTTATGGCTAGTCTGTGTCGTTTCCCGGATAGGCCCCCAAATAATATCTGTTACGATGTCGAGATATTATGAACATAACACAAACCAAGACAGGTGATATAAAGTAGGAAATGAGAGGCAGATTCGTTAATGTCAAAAAATGTAATTACTTCTACAACATAAATACAAGAAATAAGTGAATGAACGTACCGTTACTGGAATGAGCTTAACTTAAACGCGCGAGGTACCTCTGGTGGGCCGGCTCCCTCTGGGTTCCTCCGGTGGCTTAGTGTCACAGAGGAGTCGGCTGAGCAGGGCGGTGATCCAACGTCAAGCGTAACGAAAAGGAAACTTAAAAAAGAGTTACGTTAGAAGAGTTCAAAATACAGACGTCAACAAAGAGAGCTGTTGGTCGGTCGATAAAGCAGCAGAGAAAGAAAACATGTAGGAAGGACTGGCCAGAAGTTGGAAGACTTAAAAGAAAGGCAGCGTTGAAAAACAGGAGAGGAATGCAGAAGAGGCTGGTTGAAACTTAGATATGATGAACGGAGCAGTGGTATGTGGCTAGGAGCGTGCCGTGAGGAGGGAGAGAGCGAGGTTCCTTTCTTCAATTCTTTTTGGTAAAGTTCCAAAATCAATGAAGCATGAGCACGTGGCATCTTAGCATAGGCAACTTAGCATGAAAGCAACTCAAAATATGTAAACAGAACAATTGAGGAAAGATGCAAGAAATAACTGACATTATAACATCAAGGTTAAGAACTTAATTATGGGATTTGGGCCATGTGTAGTGGCCCACTTACTCCAGCTCGGAAAGTTTACTGATTGTAGGGGAGACATCTGAGACATAAGAGCAAAGATGAGCTATCTGCACATTTGAAAAGCATGATGACCATCCTCGCATGTTTACCAAAGTGCTACTACCTGTATACGTCATCTGTGCAATCTGAGTTTAAAGAGCAGGCCTACTGTACAGTAATTTGTCTTTTTTGACTATGCTACGTAAAGAGCATTCCTACATGTAGGCTGGTACTGATCTTAGATTTCTGATGTGATCAACAATCTACCTGAATTTTGTGGACCAAGAGATTTTTTTTTTTTTTTCACTCTTGAAAGTCTTGAACCACCAAAAACTATTTTCGGCATGGTTTGCAAACTTCCAGTCTGTACTGTACAGTAGTACCATATATAAAATGACCTGAACTTAAGGTTGTTCCTGCACTGCAAACACTTGCAGCAATTGTTTGAAATACTATCATGGAGTGCCATGATGAGAAAATTTGTAGGTCAAGTTAACTGATGCAGTATTTTTTATAGCTAAAGGTGGGTATTAAAGCTTATGACAGGGAAAGTAAGAGTAACTTTTTTGTTAGGTAAGATCTGAACTTGACTGTCAATTTGTCTATGAGCTGTTTTTCATTTTAGATGACTGGAACTCAGCTTGTGTAACCTCACAAAGGCTCACAATATGTCTCATGTACTGGATGCCTTATCTTTAATATGTCAACTTCATAAACCTCTCAGCTAAAGTAACTTGAGTAAGACATGCAGTTTTAATATTCTCAAGACTGTGGTACTATACTGTACACCATTTTAAGGTCATCATGAAAAATTTTATAGCCACTTTGTAATACTGTAACTTCAACCCATTAGGGCTTGTATTCAGCTGAGGATCGCACAATTCTCTCCACAAAAGAAAAAATTTTCCACACCCCCAAAGAAAGAAAGAAAGAAAAAGATGATCGAGGGACATATTAAAGTGAAATTGACTGCAAAATGGGCTTGACCTGCAAAACACAGTAAACTGCATGCAAATATCTTACTGGACAGTCAACCTATATTGAATTTGATTCATTCTGTGCAGATGCATACAGTAGCAGTTTGTTAACTGTATGAAATCTGGTGCATAGTTAATGTATCTTTTTGTTTCCTCTTTAGACAGATAAAAAGAGAAGCCTGAACAGTAGGTTGAATGATTAGCAAAAATGTTTGTCATTCTCATTTTACCAAATCCCAAAATTATGCAGCTAGAGACAAAATTTCCCAAAGCTGAAAAGCGTACATGTACACTTATTTCCTTCTGGGATAGTGTATCCATCCCTATCTTTAATACAGTGTCTATCATTTCTTCTATTTAGTCCACAGTAGATCTGACTTTATAGTTTCCACATTCTTTTTTGTGGATGAATAATGTGTCTAATGCATCTTAGTATAAAAGTAATAAGTCGAGGATTGACAGTCATTCTCTTGTCTTCTAACACTTAGCAATGGAAAAACAAAACGCTCAAGAAGTAAAAAAAAAAAAAAAACAGTTAATACTTTCATAGCTCATGAAGGAATCCGTTTGGAGCTTACACATGTAAAATGAGGAACACTGCTCAGCTATGGTAAACCCCAGCAGGTGATGATCCTGCTAATGGAGGAGAAAACAAAGTCAGTCATGGAATAGCATCACAGGTGCACATTGAGTACAAATAAGTTGTTCCCTCTAGATCGCCACAAAGACGCAATGATGCTAGATCCCATCGCTCAATGAACTAGATATGATATTAGTACAGTAAAAATGCAGTACTGTATGCCGTAATATTTACCAGCTTCCTCTCTTTTCAAAGTATATTTGTCATTCAGTCAACAACTTCACAAGTTTGCAGTATACAGTATTCTTTCCATTTATTGTCCAATACTGTACTGTAGTTGACACAACCATGGCCAGCAGGAGGGGTCGATTTCATCCCAGAGCAGGTTTTCAAAGGCCACAGGAAGAAGATACAACTGGTGGTGTTCCACAGGGTATCATCAAGCAAGCAAGGAAGTCTGGTGTTCTTAACTTGTCAAACAGGAACTTGAATACAGGTACAGTACAGCACTACTGTAGCAACATTTACAGTATATTGTAATTTAATCTCTACAAACTGGACTATACTGTATGAAGGTGACGCTGAATAAGTATAAACAGTATACTGTAAAATGTACAGTACACCATTTTACGATTTGGTTGTTTTGAAAATATTTTTTTGATTGCAACACTTACTGAAGAAGAGCAGTGTCCATTCAGTATTGACTTCTGTAATATTTCCTTGATGTCCTGATGAATAAAGTGTTGCAGTGCACCTTGATGTGTTTTGGTGGATTGTGTTAAATCTACTTCATGTTATGGTAGACTTATGGGGCCTACGTACATGATCAAGTTAATCTATGTACCATATTGCATTTTAAGTGCACCTACATTGCATGCAAAGAAAATAACCATAATCACTGTTTAAACATTAGGTCTTGCCATTAATCATTAGCAATAGCTCCATCTACTCAAAACATACATACTGAACAAGGATAATGCATTGTTTGAATTTTTGAAAACTCGGGTGAACATGCAATATTTCTTGAGCAACAAAAAAATATTTCTATCTGTGATAAAGTTATGTACTTCTTGAAAAGAAGGCTGCCCTCCTTACTGTGACTAATATACAGTACCATTCTGTGTCCATAAGAATTTGTGAAAATGTTTTTTCTGTAAAGCAAATGCAATAATTCCCTGTACAGTACTCTACAGTGTAGTCATTGATTTCAGGTTTTCTTCTGGATGACTTATAAATTGTGTAACTATGTACAATTATACCTTTTTATGTGAAATGACTAAAATTAGTTGTGGTAGGTTTGTACAGTACAATTACCTTATGTGACAGTGTGTGGAATACTATACTGACATGACATGGCAGGTTCCATGCTTCTTCTTTTTTTCCTTGAACAGTGAAGTTTGTTATGTACACTGTACAGTGTGCATCTGGTTAACGCTCCTGGCGTACTGAATTAATACAAAATCTCCTCAGTGGCTGGCTGGTTACTTTGGCAGAGTATGTTTCTCCAGCTAAAATTACAGTATGCCTGCCCCTCATGATTTTTTAATAATCGTCTTAAATTCCACTATCTTTTAGTTTGTTGTACATCTGAGTTCCTGTCATCAATTAAAGATTGAGATAAGTATCTGCTGCTGCTCCTCATCATCATTATTTATCATCATCATTCATTATCATCATCATCATCATCAGCATCAGATCCCTGCTTCACGATCAACTGCCCACTATAGTGATCACATAAACCTCTTTTCTCATGCAAATTGGAATTACAAAGATTTACAGTAATTGCAAGAGAGTAGTAACATAAACGATGTTCACGACTCCAGACTGTAATTTGATTGTGTTACAGTCCCTGACTCAGTATGGCGCATCAATATTGACAACCCCAGTGAGGGCCAGTCTCTTTCGCTGGATGCTGTTGAAGAAAGATGGTGGGAGCAGACAGACCTAGTCAAGCTTATACTGGCCTCCAATCAGCTCACAGAAATATCTCCACAGATCAACTTACTTGGGGCATTAGTTACATTAGATGTGAGTACTTTAACATTGTCTTGTACCTGTGCTGTTAATTTCTCTCCATTGTATTTAAGCATGATATCTGGTAGACAGTGTAATGCTATCAATGTTAAATTTATTGTACATAAGTGTACTGTACCTAGCAATACCAAACCTGGCATTGCCTAATTCATGGCATTTCCCTTTTTAAATTGAACCATACCATACAGTACCTTTTTAAGTTACATTCCATATACATGTATGCCTTACAGTACCTGCAGTAGATATTCTACATCTGATATCATCTGAATATCTTCAGGGTAATTTTGAAATTTATGTCCAACCTGATGCAAGTTCTTATGTATGATAATATTATGTCTTTTCTGGTGTTCTTTTGTGTTCTTTATCCTACTTGGTATTATGCTACACTCACTGCAGTTTGTGGATTGCCAATATTTTTTGGTACCTGATGGTATAGTTGTAATGACTTTAGTCATTGACTCGGACTCGAGTCGACTTGAGTTGCCTTTTTTAATGACTCGACTCGGACTCAAGTCACTAGTGTGAATGACTCAACTTGGACTCGAATCATAACATCAATCACTTGACTTCGACTCGGGTCAGCGATCAGATTGACTTCACTCGAATTGTCAGTATTTGACTGAGTCAAAATTTCAGCTCACCGCTTTCTTTTTCACTATTCATTGTTTGAAACTTCAACCATCGTAACTTGTGAGTTAAACTACGAACCTGACGCTCATGCACTGTAAGCACTGCCCAATGTGAAATTATATCAAAACTTTAACTGTCACGTAGTTAGCAGAGTATTGTAGGTACAGTACACTAGAGTGTGACTAAACTATCGGTACCATCCATATTAGAAGTATTCCCAGGCATATTCTGATCATCTTTCTTTCTAATATGCCAGTATGTATATACGTATGCATGAACGAAATACATGAAATGAAAGTGTACCCAAGCTGGGTTACACCAGAGCTACAGTAGGTTGTACAAATGGTTTATTGCACTTGATATTAATATCTGATGACATAAGAATAATTAAAGAGACAAAGAAGAAAGTGAAAGTCTAAACTGTGGCGACGATCTCATGTAGTCTTAGTTCTTCAATGAGTTTGTAGAGTGGCTGTCTGAATTTAACTAGTCATCTTGAACTATATTCTACTGTATGATGACTCATACCACAGAAGTGATATATGTGGTGTTACTCACAGAAGCTAAATATTGTAAAAAAGGGTGTGGCATTTTCTCTTGTTTATTCCCTTGTTCTCTCCATAGCTCACCTTCATCCTACAGTAACATCAATGTGAAATGTGTGATGTTTGTAAATTCAGGAACATGATCGACAAGTATTTAACAGTTGTGAGCTTACTATGAAAAACTTAAGGTTGTCCTAAACTTCTTTGAAACAATAGCTGATCATCCTCTTTTTTCTTTTTTTTTTTGTTTCCTCCATGTACTTTTCATTATATTTCACGATAGAATATTGCATCCAAGGAAAAGTAAAGTTTCTCATAATTTTAACAATTAAATGAAAAAATATAGTCACAAAGCAAGTCATGAAGTTTGGTTGACCACTTTGCTAATTCAAATCTGAATGACTGCATTTCCCTTTAAGATTTACCTTCCAGGAAAGAAGAAAATTTCTGATTTTCCGATAATAATTTTTTCTCAGAACTTCAGTGCACATGGTATCCTTTCATGTTTTTCATATGACAGATGTGTTTCATATACTGTAATTATCCCTGCACTTTACCTGTCATTTAAACACTTTTGCAGTCATCAACAGTATTGTGAAAGGAAATACAGTCAGATGAGATTGAGAACATGTATAGCCATTACGTACAGTATTAGGGGCTCACAACAATTAAGGCACCAGATTGTCACATTTTTTGGGGGGGAGGGGGGAGGTAGGGTTATTAAAGATGGGTGTACAGTACCACCAATTCCTGAATAACCTTAGTTTATTTTAAACAAATCACATCTTAGCAATTACTTCTTAAACCCATCTTAAACCAGTTAGTTTTTTACTGTCCAAAGAAGGTTTAAACTTAACTACAGATATTGCCATTAAGAAATGACTTGACTCCACTTGACTTGGATTGAGCACTGATGCGACATGACTTGACTTGATCTGCAATGTGGACAACTTGACCCGACTTGTGACTTGAGCTCAAGTTGACTCGTTACGACTCTGCCTGATGGATGGACACTTCTCTGATATTATTCTTGTAACTGATAGAATTGGTTGGATAGTTATGTGTATCTCATATTGCTACTGTTTCACCACTTTGCTCGATTGCGTTTCGGTGACATCTGTACTTCAGTCTTATTGGTAACCAGAGTGATTTAATTTGATCTTTGTTTGACCATATCCTGTTCCTTGCATCACATTTTTTTGTGTTCTTTTGATCCCTGTCGTAGCTCCATGATAACCAGCTTACATCTCTGCCTTCATCAGTAGGAGAGCTTCTGCAATTACAGAGACTCAACCTAAGGTAATGTACAGTACCCGCAAAAAGAAAGAAATAATTTTGTCAAAAAAGTATATCATGCAGACATACTGGTAGGTTTTGAAAAGTGTGTTTCATACTTGAGTTGTTTTTGTGTTGTATTTCACAAAGACTCAATAAAGGTACTATATCATCATCAGAATGAAGAAGAAAACAGATCAAACTTTGTTATTAATTTGCTGATATGATAACTACTACTGCAGTCTGTGTATAAATCATTTCTAGATTGTGTTTGCATTTCTATTTGTTTATAAATAGTCACAACCAATTGTCAGAGATACCAGAAGATATTTGCCAGATGGGCCAACTTCTGTTTCTCCATCTTGAGCATAACAACCTCAGAGAGCTGCCTCAGGGTATATCAAACTTTATGCACATCGAAGACTTGGTAAGCACAGTTTATACTGTACGGGCAATATTTGTCTATAGTTTAGCCATTTCTACACCGTCGTTGGTAGTGATCTTTTGTATACCTTGAAATTGTAGTTACAGTCATGTTTAACTTTTTGATTTTGGTCTGTTTTGGTTCAGCCTTTCGTGTCATGTGGCACAGTGAGGTTTCTGAAAGGTATACAGTATGCATAGGAAGTTCATTTTCCTGAGGGCTCAGACAATGTCCTTAGTCCCTAGGTGACAGGGAACGTGAACTCTCACTGAACACTTAATAGATTTCAGACTTTCACTACACATAAATGGAGATTACTAAAATCCCAACCATACCCATCACAAATTATTTAACATGTGACCTTGATAATAGCTAAGTATGAATGTTATGGAAATAGACATACCTAAAGAGAAAATGTGAATGTATTTAGAGTATGATATAGTTCAGCAAATCACTGGATGGTAACTTGCTCAACATCTCGCAAACAGATGGTTTGAGTTATTCTAGTATAAGGAATAAAATCTGTACAATATTGTCTTTCTTAATCATCCCACCAAAGAGCAATTCAGTCACTTTACCTTGGACAGTGTCATTCTGCTTACCCACGTCGAGACACCATTTGCGATTAACAGAAAATAGTTGTCAGTTTTGTCCACTTATGTTGAGTAACAGTGCTCCCACACGTTTTTCTCCTCCAGTTCACTGACTTAAACTGTAATTCTGCACAACTTATTGATGTCTGAATTAAACCATAATTCTACACAACTTATCAGGTGTCCTTTGTTCACCTAGGGATATGATCTGTGTGATTTAGTAGTAATGCTTCAAAAACGCTTATAATGCTGAAACAGTTAATGAACTTCTAGAAATATATTTTACAATTTGTGAGCATTACCACTGACTGTACTTATGACAGCATACAAATTTTACCTGAGCAATCTTTCAGCATTTGTCGAAATAATCTCTGGCAGTGGTTTTGATTCTTGACACAGGTTTCTGTTGCTATAACTACAGAATTGCCAGTGTACATGTAGCTGGAAGCTTGGGGTACCCAGCACACTGCCAAAGTGTTCTTACTTTGTAATGTTATGCTGACTAAACAATTTGACTAAATAGGTTAAAAGTACTTACACTGTGGTCATAGTTACATCCAGTTTCTCAGAGCAGTTGTGACTCAGCCACCCCTGACCTTTTGTGTATGCTTTCAGCCAACCAAGGCTCTTTCCCTGTCTCAGTGAACGTCATGTGAATGGAATGATATAGTACCTGGTTAGTTTCAAGTAAGGTGGTGCTTAGACTTGTGAAACTATGAGCTTTATCAGTCACTGGTCAAGTGAAGAGAATGTACATGTATTAGTCATTTGTAGTAGTCACATATATTAGTCATATTGCATTTTGATCTTTTCCTCACAAACATGATGGTAACTGTAATATCTGTTCAACATTTCTTACAACAGGATGTTTCTCATAATAAGCTCACTGATCTCCCAGAGGACATTGGTAGCCTAAAGAAGTTAAAAGCGTTGAATGCATCAAACAATGAGTTGACGAGATTATCATGGACAATTGGAAGTCTTAAGGGTAAGGAGGTTGAAGAAAGCCCACTATTGTGTCTTAATATAACATAATATATGGTTTAAGAACTCACATCTTCAGCAAAATGATAAATATTCAATAGGTCCATGAATATTCATGTGATGATTTTAATAAGCAAATGCACTGATTTAGCTATCTCACATACTCTTCTACAGACACACCTAGCAGTGTGCTTTTGGCAGATCTTCTGGCATTTTATAACCTAGTTAAGATAGATCATGAAACAAGTAGAGTCATGTCATCTCATTGCCTTGCATAGAAGGAACGTACATGTCATGTTATACATCGATGTACAGTGGAAATAACATTAGTACACACTCACCGGCAGGGAAGGCGCATAGCACATATCCACCCATCTACTTCCAAGGAAAGCATATAGCTGCTGTACATCGACCTACCTGCAAGGGAAGCACTTACTTTAGCACACACCCACCTAGCCACCTTCAAAGAAAGCATAGCTCATATTCACCCTTTAGGGAAGCATTTCCAAATCTTTAAGATGGCTCTGTGTATGTAAGCTCATATTAAGTGCAGGGTTAAGATGTTAAGATGTTTTGATTCCTTGAAGTCTCTTCCGGTAGACACTGCTCTCAAACTTACAACTCATGTGATCATATAGTTCTACTCCAGTATTCATGGGAGGAATAAACTGTGGCACTACTTTGTCAGTGCATTATCTGAGTCTAGTCTATTGTTTTTTATGTCCTATCGTGTGATTTTCTTTAGAGTGCTTCACATGGAATGTTTCCCCATTGTGTGTTACATTATTGCTCTGATCTATTGTGTACCATGCCAGTAGGTTAAGTGTTTATATTGCTGCCAATTGGTAATGTTACCATAATGGATGCTGATAAATGACTTACATGTTTTACTTTCAAAGGAGTGAGGACATTGGATCTGACTCACAATAAACTCCAAGAATTGCCAACGGAAATTGGTTACATGACCTCCTTGGAACAGCTTTACCTGAGACATAACCAACTCACAGAACTGCCAGTCTTTAAAACCACTGATTCACTGAAGGTGAATATTCCTCACATGGTTGTGTTATTTAATATACTTATAACCTGAACAGTTTTGATGGATTACCCTTTGGAAGGGCTAGAATAACTGTGCAACATTCAAGAACATGAAATAAATTCACCAAGATGGACATGCTCGGTGAAAGTTCCTTACAGTTTTGCAACATGTAAAACCAATGAAACAACCTTGTTTTATTGGTATGGATTGGGACACTGCATTCTCCATAATATCAGTGGGTAACACTGCAATTCTTTTTATTGTAATACATACAAGATTCATGAATTCAGTTCTTTAGTTGTATCTGCGGTTATGCCAGTGCCTGACACAATGCTGCAATGCATACACTGTGGTTATAAAAAGGCAACTCTCTAGTTGTGTCACTAGGTTACTAAAGTGGGCAATGATGTATTCCTACCTGCGGTTATATTGCACCAGTGCAAGACAGCTGTATTTGTTGTTCGATTTTGACAACATTTATTTGAGACTTGTTCTCCAGAATTATATAATGAAAACAAAATAATGCAGATGAGATAAAAACTGGAAAGAGACTCCTAAAAGAGCTCCATGGCACTTGTGGAAAGAGCCCTTCAAAAACGAGATTTACACACAAAAAAACAAAGTTTACAAAAAACAAAGAGTAGGGAAAAAAAGAGAGTCAACTGTGTTTAATCATCAGGAAAAAGTTTGAGTGATGTTTGGAGTGAGTTCAAAGAGGAGCAATGTTGAATATTGTGTGGAAGGGAGTTCCAGATATTAGGTCAAGTAAAGTAATCTGTTTTTGGTGAGTCAGTAAGCCTGAGATAACTGACAGAAGAATTTACACTACATGTAAGGTGAGTGTGTTTCTCATCTCAAAAGTGGAATATGGATCAGAAAGTATCAGGAAAAATGCTAATACACCCTGTTTGCATAACACCAACTTAATGGTTATGAATATCAAAAACATGGAGAATGTTGAATTTGGTAAACAAAATAACAGGTAGTATGAGATGGATGATAACTGTGAGGCAAAGAGCTGTAAGATGGGATGAACCTTGGAAAACAATACAAACCTTCCCAAAGAAGATCACAATAGTATAGATGTTGATGATTAAGACTGATGTGTAGTATAATAATTATCTTTTGAGAGAGATAATGATGCAGCCAGAGCTACTGTATGATTCAACCAGTCTTTGAGATGGACTTCTGGAAACTTTATTGAATTACTAAAAGGAACCTTTTTACCACAGAAATAATACTACAGGTAGGCAGGGCTGGATACCTGTAAGGGGTCCTGAAAAGAATTGATACACTGTTTCTGTTCATTAAGTAATTACTTGGTTGCACAAAACCATGTACAACCTTGTATAATTCATTGCTAACAAAGTGCACTTGTCTTTAGATCCTCATGGGAACAGAAAATATTAGTACCATCACTGTACAAAATAAAGTGTAATGCATAACTAGCCTTACATAGATCATTAACATTAATAAAAAAGAGAATAGGCCCAAGAAGAAGGGCACAACCAGTAATGTGTGAAGAACTTTAGTTTCCCTGTAGCTATATCAATGGGTGATGCTGCAATTGTATTGTAATTATGTGCAGGCATTTCTGTTATGTGTATGGTACATCATGGTGACACTGAAGTATTCATGGCTGTGTGTGGGTAACACTGCATATATGTCTCTTTGCTGAGCTTGTGTCTTCCTTATTCTGTTATGTAGACTTCAATCTTTCAGAGGCAATGTTGCTTACATATTCATGAAACACTCTAAAGTGAATACAAAGTTCCGCATCTGTGATTATGTATCTTTGTGTGGTTTCTGATACTGTTTCAACTAGAGTTGACACAGCTCGATTCATTATCTGCTGCACTCTTCTCCTTCATCAGGAGCTTCACTTGGGGAACAACCGCATCAAGGAATTGAGCGTGGAATTCCTTCAAAGTGTCCCTGGAGTATCAGTGTTGGACTTGAGAGATAATAAGATCTCTGCTCTACCAGAGGAGATCACCTGCCTCCAAAGTTTACAAAGATTGGACTTAACTAACAATGAATTATCAAGGTATTACTATCATTTATTGATATCGTAGGTAGTCTATTCGTGAACTAGTGAGAAGTTGTAAAAAACTCACAGAAGTTATTGTAATGTGTGACATTGCTCCCTGAAACACACACATGAGCTACAGTTTAAATCAACATAGGCATGGTTCTTGTGAAAGTAACCTTTTTTTCGTTGTTTCAGATGGTATCTAAACAATGCAGTGATGTAGTGTTGGGCATGTGATCACAAAGGGTAGTCTTTGCTTCATTCCATCTTTTGAGACTTTGTTAACTAAACTTTCCTTTCACTGCTGTATTTTCTTGTTTACTTTGGAATGCAATAAATTGTTTTATTTATCTTTCAAAGTGCTCTGTCAACATATAACTTCCTACTTTGAATTCTATGGTCCTCTGTGGCAATACTTTTTGTAGATTGTGAAGTCACACATATCATTGACAGCTTCGAGGATGTCGTACATTCACGTATTGTTGAAAAAAATCTATATTGGTACAAATTTCATCAGAAATGAAATATCCTTCCTATCATGAAACATGGCACCTACATACTGGCAAAATTAGAACAAAATCAAAGATAACTCTTGATTATCAATTATCTAGTGTCACTGGAATATGAAGTAATGTGTTCATGACACATTATAGCGCCACCTTTGATGTGATACATACTAAAACATATCTTGATTAAATACCATGTTATTGAGTAGTAACTATTTATCTTGTTCGGTTTGTGGTTAACCAAAGAACAGACATGAGAGAAATGTCTTTGGAATAATTTTCCATGTTTGTGTGTAAATGGACTCCACACTGGGGTGATCAGGCATAAAAATAGTTTGTGGTTAACTCAATGAGGTTATGACAAGTTACTATTTTCTTGGTGCCTTGCATCTTTCAAATGATGGCAGTGTTCATTTAAAGCAAATGTGAAGGTACTGTCTAATGATAATCACAGTAGAACTATACATGTAATGCATGTAAGATGAAAGGTTACTTAAATAACTGAAATAAAGGTATCATTTGCTTGGTTCTCAGTGTAATGTAAACAACTCTCAATGTATTGTGCTCATTGTACTCTTTATTATGTTATACTGGGTGAAGAAATGAAATCACTTTAGACTTCAAAACAGATAGCTTTTGAAAAGTTACAAAGAAATTGACCAATGTTAGCAAAGTTTATTCATATTCACTTCCCCTACCCCATCCCTAGAGTGCCTCCTTGTTCGTGTTGTGGCTGTGGGAAGATAGTTGTTGTAGTTTTTGTGTCTTTCTTGAAATCACCTGTACAATCTGTTTTTCTTTCAGTCTTCCCTTCAAACTTGGAACTTTAGCTAATCTTAAATCCTTACTCCTGGAAGGTAATGCCTTAAGGAGTATCAGAAGAGATATCATCAATGTACGTACTGCATCATTAACTCAAGATAAAATGGGAAAAAATCAATTGTATTGGCAATATAATTCATTTTTCCAATTTTTGCAATAAAACTGTAGTAATTGCTGTCAAAGACTATCATCAGTGTCTGACTTACAAAGAAGCATTATTTGCTATTAGTGTAATAATGTTGCATTGAAGTATCATAAATAGCATGCCATTTTATTGCACAGTGTGGTGTATCATCAGTGTCAGTTCAATAGACAATAGAACTGTCTTCACTATTTCATCAATAGCATGCAGTCTTGTATGGTATCATCAAGAGTATCAGTCTTTAACTATCATTAGAAGTACAATCATTAATCACTGGAATGAATTATCATCAGTATCATCCAGTTTTATTGTAGGGATATCATTTGTGTTAGCCTTTCAGTGACGTATCATGATTATTATTGATAGCTGCATCATTGGAGTTAGATATTATTGATATCAAACTGTTTTTTGTCATCAGTGGTAGGAAATGTCTGTATGGGAGATGGTAATAGTTTCTTATTATGTGACTGTTATAATTAGAGAAGTAGCATTGTTGTTACATCTGTATCTGAGAGGGAGAGAGACAGTTTCTTCACAGTTCTTCTTCAAATAATACACAAATGTGGATGGATGGAGGTTTCTTGGTTAACAAATTGATTTAGTGGCAGCAGAAAATCTTCTTGAGAATTCTCTTACTCAAGAGAAATTACTGGATGTTTACCTTCCGTAGGTAGTACTGTAGAACTCATATTTAAGAAAGAAAAAGCTTAATTGAAGTTGTTTTCCTGGATGTTTTAGAACTGTTCCCCTGAATTTTAGGGTGCGAAGTATATTGTCTTTTACTCAATAGTTTACAGTAGATGCAGGTTTGTGATTAATTTAGAGGACTAACAGCATAGAGTAGTATCTTACATTACCATGAAAATCTGGCATTTTTGCACAATATGTAATGCCTTCTATGACATTCATGTTGTCAGATGTACTCCATTGTATAGATGCTTGAAGCTTTATTTTTTGATTAAATTTGTCAGAGAGGAACAATGGGGCTTTTAAAGTATTTACGAAGCCGCATCGAGGAACCAGCAGCAGCAGGTGATGGCCAGAATGGTGGTGACCAATCTGCCAGTGATCCTGTTAGTTCTATCGGGGCCAGCTTGGTAGTGTCTGGAAAGACATTAGTATACAAGTAAGTGACACCGGAGGGAACAACAGGGGAAATGAAATGGAAACACAAATGAAAGTAATGCTATTCTAATTATTGGATGAGGTCTCTGATTGTTTTATTCTATTCTAATTAATGGATGAGGAATATTAAAAGAGGCTATCAGTATCTTAAGTGAGTGTACTAAAATGTGGAGACAGCTGATCTTCCAAACAGAAAAGAGCTGTGCTTCCTTATATCTGGTTGTCAATTACAATGTGAGATCCATGTAATATCAGAAATAAGCCTGGTTACACTTTATATGTGATATCAGTTGATATTTATGAGTCACTCATTATTACTAAAGGTATAAGATGATTCATATTCAATAAATATTTTTCCCTCTTTATTGGTGAAAACCACATCTCAGGTGGCATGTTCCGTTTGGCAGTTATTGATTTTTAAAGAAATATCTGCTTTAAAATGGTTCATTGCACTATTGGAAATCTGTGATGTCACCTAGGGCACAACTTCTTCAATATCCTTTGTATTTCTTTATAATTTTGTCTGTTATAAAATAAACATTACAGTAGTTTAAGAAAGGTGACTCTAATTTCCACGATATTTAAAGGCAAATCTAGCATGTCTACCCAATCTTTATGAGTATATTTGATATTTAAAATTTAAATTTCAAACAAAGAAATTATGCCTTTAATTTTGAAGAAGAGCAAAACTTCTTCCAATAGTTTGCCCCTGTTACACGGTATTTTGGTTATCTTGGGGCAACTGGAAATCTTTCTTGGCCAGAGACGTCTTTCTTTAAATGGCAATGTCTGGAGTTATGAACAGGATATTTACATGAGTTGCCTGCAGTGAAAACTTATTCTCTTTCATTTTAAAATCACTTTAATTGTCATTAATATACTATATGCATCTAGTGGAGTGAACAATATGGTAGCCTCCTTTTCATACAGTTTCTCTTTACATGTTGTATCTGGCTATGCTTTACAATCTATGTTTGTCTTGTACTCTGCTATTGTACAACTACCGTGCATGTTCTTATCATACATGTATATTAATACTCTGTAAAAGATATGCCTTGGCACAGTCAGAAACCAAATGACACATAGCTAAATGGAAATGTGCATCTGTCTGTGAGTGTGTGTGTATTTGTATTTGATGATGGATGCCCGAGTTTTTGCACATGAAATTCCAAGAACTGTAAATAATGTTTTTATGTCTAATCAGTTTATATACCCATTGACCTTGTTGGGGTGGCCGCTGGCATTAATTGTGCTGACATGCTTCTCCATGATTTGGAGAAAAAAAATGCAAAAAGTTATGTGAGATGTGTTTAACAAGTACCTATACCCCTTTAATTGGTTACATTGTTGAGGAAGCATACAAGACTGACATCTTTAGCTTTAATTTCTGTAATTCAGTCAGACTTGAAGCTGGTTTAAGGAGATTTGACGTATTATCCAGAGAGTCTTCTGTAAATTACAAAACCAGCAATCAGTAATGGTAATAGTATGCTTTACATTGAAATAATCATATCCCCACCAAAAAATGATATAAAAAACACAAATTTTACATCACTATATGTCATCTGTTTCAGTGACAAAAAGGCTTCTTCTATCCCAGTTCATTTGTGGGAACCTGCCCAACAGAAAGAAGTAACGAGTGTTAATTTCAGCAAAAATCTCTTGACTCAAGTTCCTGAGCAGTGAGTAAAATTTGCTCGTTTCACAATTTTAATCTTAAAAAAATAACGTATTTTGGAACCTTCATTTGGATTTAAAGAATGTCATATTTCATTGCTATATCTTTTAATGTTTATGAGATAGTGATCACACGCATACCAGCTTTATGTGATTACAAAGTACATATTTGAGATCGAATGTAGTGTAATCGAGGTGTCAAAGTCATTACCTTCATGTATCAATAAGAACCAAAACTTTTAGTTGTTCAAATGAAAACATTGATTTTGCTTCTTAATAAACATCAAAGATGAAATTCATAAAGAGTAAGTTTGGAGTGAAATTAAATGTAAAAGTGATACAGTAGATTGCACCATGAAAGACATTGAGATCTGCAGTATTTCAGTGCAATGCATTATTCAGGGAACAATTGACTGGGGGGAGGGGTGTATAATTAGTGGGTCAACAATATTATGGCCATAACTAAATCATAATTAACGCCATCACAATGCCAATTTTCAAATCCCATAATATCATATGAAGCTCGTTACAGAAACTTTATTTTTGTCTGTTTCTCTTTGTTAAGGATTGTGTTACTGTCAAAGACAGTTGTTGAGGTTAATCTCGGTTCTAATAAACTCTCTTCCATTCCTACTGATTTCAAGATGATGATCTCCCTCACTGTACTTGACCTCAGGTAAATCCAATTATTAAAGTCAACTTTATTATTTTTTCATTTGTCACGTAGACACAGCCATGCGTTTTGGCTAATGTTAACATTATTTAAGCATGCAGTTCTACTACAAGTAACATCATATTTTTTTTACTCTTTTGGCCTTCAAAGGTTCAGTCTATCTATCACTGTGCTATTGATTTACACAGTAAATTGTTAAAGTAGTGTGGTCTCAAAGTCTTGCAGGAACTTTTGCCATACATGAGCTACCACTCTATGAAAAGTTAGGCTGACATTTTGGCCGTTCATGGCAATTTCAATTTTCCTAGTTGCTTTAGTTGGTCAGATGTGTAGCCAGGGGTTAACAAATTTTTTCAAAGTGGGTGAAAAGGCATTATGCAAATTTTTCCTCTTCCAACCTTGAACTTTGTTGGAGGCCATTTTACATCATCAAACTTACATCAATTACTTCCTCCATTGTCACACTGCATGCACTTTAACCATCTAAAAACAATAAACAATATTTAGGGACTTTTAATCATGGAAAGACTGTGATAACTTGCAGGGAAGTCTCGCAACTGCTACAAAGGGTATATCACCAACATTACATCACTTGACATATGTTTTTGTGTTACATGTGTGTCACCTATACAGGGTCACAGCATGTCAAAATGTCTCACCTGTTGTAAAAAAACTAAAATTTAAGGGGGCTCACGTCAGTGAATCTGGCTTCTTTTTCTAGAAGCTTGCTAGAGTTGAAATGTACTGATTTTTCTTGTATCTTTGGCAGGAACAATTCATTATCTTCCCTTCCATCGGAGTTGGAGACCCTCAGTAGTATGAGAGAACTCATAATATCAACTAACAGGTTCACAGAGATTCCACCAGTCATATACTCCTGGACGAATCTAGAGAACTTGTTAGCATCAGACAATCGGATAGGAGAAATCAACATTTCTGAACTTCAGAAATTGACCAGACTGTCGACACTGGATCTTCAAAATAACGACATCAAACAAGTACCACCAGAGCTAGGCAAGATGGAGACATTAAGGTGAGAACTCATTAATGTGTCACATAAATAGTGTTACTTTTGTAATGAACAAAATCATATTTATTGATGTTTGCATCAGGTACCTAACCTATGATGTTAAGGACCTAGCTGTGAAATTGCTACATGGCTCCAGAGTTTACATTAAATGTGGATTGTTTGTGTGACAACAAAAAATGAAATGTTACTTTAGAGCTGGTCATTCATCATGCCTGTAAGATACATGATGCTATACTTACATACAAAGGGAAATGTCATAATTATGACTTCACAATGAAGTCATAACTGACTAACTGTAGACTGAGGATACTCAGGTCTGAATGCTGGATCCTGGTGCAAACAGTAGTAGTAATGTGGATTTATTATGTTTAGAGTGTTGTTTGGAATTCAGGACAAGCATTAGGATGTGAGTGATCAATATTTGTTGATTCTGTTGCCAGGAAGCTATAGGGTACTGCTAACCTGGAAATATCTCGACGTTCTCAGCTCAGGCCTTTGGAGTAAGGAATTTTTTTGCACAGAACATGGAAACAAATCTCTAAGCAGTAAACACTGACACGAAAATATGCACCACACTGTTTTATTGAGATTGTGATAGGAACTGACAGTGATGCTTCATCCAAAATGCAGTTACATGTGAACGTATTCATTGTCCTGTGTAGAAGGTCTGTCCTAGTGAGTTTCCAACTTTTCATCTGGAGACATAGTGTAGAACTAAGATCCTCATGAAAGAAAAAAAAAGGAATGTTTGTAAATCTGGAAATATACATGTAAAAAATACTGTACAGCTACCTTTTGAGCATAGTGTTGAGTAACTTCTCATTACTTAGAAGCTTGCTTAGTTGTGAAATCTGTGAAGGTTGGGGTTTATGACAAGCTTGCAGTATTGTGGCTTTACCAGTTGGCTGTATGTGACAAGGGACGACAAATGCTGTTTTCCTTTTTTTGCACTCTCTTGTTCCCAGCAAGGGTTTGTTGATGGAAAACTTCTTCTCTTCACCCTCTGTGATAGTCTTATGAATATCTGCATTCAGTAAAAAATTTTACATTTGTGAAACTAAGTTTTCTTACCTTTGTTGTAACCCATGTTGTGCACTGTGTCAATAACAATGAACAAACCAGATTTGTCTGTACTAAGTCATAACCAGTTGCTACAAATATTCACAGAACTAATTCATTTTCTGAATTTTGCAAGATATCCTGAAGATAGTAATGTTTAATTGCATGAAAAAAAATAACAATATAGTTTTAAAAGACACAGCAAGCTCTGATGGAGTATTTCTGTAAGCTGGTGGAGGTCAAAGGTCATTTAAAGCCACCAGAGGTTACCTTAAATGAGGCCAGAGGTCAAGCTATGGGTAACTATGACTGATCTTATTGCTTGGTGTGGAGATGATCCCTTTTGTTTTTGGTGGAGGTCATTTGGGGTCATGAGACCTCAAACTGTGAGAACGTTGTTTATGCAATATCCCTGAGAATTCTTTTGGGAATGAAAGAGAGGTATATACATTTTTCAATGGAGGAGGTCAATGATCACATCACATCAGCAAACACCATAGTTAGAAATGAAGTTGTGAACATGGGTTTTACAGTGTTTGATTCAATATTCGTACTGTGTATGGGTTATCTTTCTTCATGAATATTGGCAAGAAATTACAAAGTCTCTAGATTTTGGGGTTTTTCAGTATATTCCAGTTGTGAATCTGAAACTATAAATACAACCCTAGCCCATCATAGTTGAAAATATCCAAACTCTTTATTCCTCATTGCTGAATGACAGTAACTACTGCGGCTTCCATGCCTTGTATTGTTATAGTCTAGCTTTTTACACACAGTACGTATTAAATATTCTTGAGCATTGGATTGAGGGATTGAGACACCATAAATCTGTGTTACGTATGCAATGGTGTCCATGGTTTTAATTTTGACCTTTGTCCCACTGTTCATAAATTTGCCAAAAGTATTATTTTTCATACACAGTAGTATTAGTCATGCAGAGATATGTATAAAGTACTTATTACCAGTTTCAAAGGACATGAATGGGAGTGTGGTCCTGCCTTGATATTGTGGATGAGATTGCCCTATTGTTTTTATCACAGTGTTGCATGTTTATTAATAAAAGTAACATTTACAGTAAGCTCATGAGATACTTTTCTGCATTGTTTCAAATCCTATGCAATTGTTTTAACTTTGTTGTTCTCTAGGTCACTTCAGCTGGGAGGGAACGCTTTCCGTAATCCCAGACCAGCTGTTCTTGCTAAAGGAACTCCATCTCTTCTTCAGTACCTTCGAGACAAAATACCGACTTAAATGTAAATTGGTAAATTGTTTGAAAAAGAAAAGTATTAATATGCAGTTGATTTTGTTTGTAAATTCACATCAAGATGTTTTACTTTTAACATTTGTGACTACGAAAATTTCTAAATATGCATGAAAAGCTTTTTCATTGAGTTGGTTAAACTATAAATAATCAGCTCCATCTTTTGGGCATTATAGAATTGACTTACATCATACATCGTTGTCGAAGATATTGCCAAGTTAAGTACTGATAAGAATTATTCCAGACTTAGATAATAATATATTACATTTATGATAACACTAGTGTTAGAAAAGCTTTTCTTGTTTACTTCGGATTGAGTTATGGCAGGACCATATAAATTTACCTACACAATAACCAAGTCAGTATTGATGCTTGCATGCAGAGAACAGCTCTCTGGATCAGCATTATAAAGCACCATATCAGCTTGGTAGTACACTGAATCCATTAAGTTTATGCTTTCAAATGACTCCTAGTTATCCCCCTTTCTCCTACTTTACGGACCCTCTTCCAACCTCTTAGTTTTTTCTTACAAATCCTTCAGTACTCAACTTTTTTGTTTGTTCCCAATCACAACAAAAATTGTAATGTTTCTTAAATAGTTCATTGTTGTTAATTATAACAAAGGTTACGGGGATTATGAAAAACTTGTCATAATGCATTCTCATCACTGGTGGTAGATATGGAAGAAAGTTACTCCTGCAAGCTATGATGAGATCTACTTTTGATGTGCATAATCCTAATTTTCTCCCATTTTATTGACAGAGAATTATCAGCGTACTTTCATGCCTTGGTCCACTTGAAACATTGTGAATTATCACAGTAAAGTTGGCTTTAGCTTGCAATTTTCCATCTTTCTGTGACAAGGTTTGGTATTTTTGTTTCGCTTTTGCAAATTCATGTGGGGACTGGTTAGAGTAGCAATGAAATAAGTACTGATAGCTGATGATAATGCTAATTTGCAAGATGCCTTTGAGTGCAGTGTTCTACAGTATACCTGATGCATTTCCCTTGATAGTGACACATGTCTGATATGTGTTACTGTATAGTGTCACATTAAATTCTATGTGTGTAAAATAGAGAAAGCAACATAGCATATTCTAGTAGGCTTGTTGGTGCTGATTGGCCCGGTTCAGCACTAACAGGTCCAACTTCTCCAAAATTGCTGGTAGAATTTGAAGGACAAAGTATCCGCAGACACCCCATAAAATGACTCTCTGAGGTGTATCTTCATCTGTCAATACTGTTTCTATAGGATTTATCCACAGAGCTTAACGTCATTGGGCAATGATATAAGCAGACCCCACAGGAATACCTACAGTATTTGATCATTGCATTGTCCGAGTCTGCACAGTAATTTCTATTCATTGCAGTTAGTGCTATATTTGTCACTCGCACTGGTTGATCTCAGCTGATAATCTTCTTGTAGGTCAAGGGTCTGCTTGACCTACAAGCTATGAGGATATGCTCATGTGGTTTGTACCACAAGTTGCAAAGTGTGATTGATGGTTAGCCTGCTGTTGACACTTTTGACATAAGGTTTCGAGCATCTTGCATGGAAGTTAAACACCTTGCCTATATCTTTGTTTTTGTTATCAAGCTATTTTCAATACCTTAAATTTAGTTTTATTATACATCAAGCTCTAAGTATGGTATGATTGATATCAGCCATTCAGGTCAAAATAAATTGAAATGTTATATTACATTAGACACTCTTCTGCTTAGAAGTATGCAGTGGTCTTCAGCAGGTTTAGTATTTCACAATTTCATACCAAGAGGTTTTCTGCGCTGCCTGCAGTCCCCCCCCCCCCCCCCCAAGACATGGTTCATTAACTCAGTGTGTATACAAAGATTTCCTGTGCTCTGCACTACTACCCATGTCAGTGTGGTTAAGTACAGCAGGTGTATACAGTAGTGTTTGCAGAGCTTGCACACACGTATCTACTGTGTAATTAGCCATGAAATAAGTCCCTTGCAAGACTGTAATTGAGAATGTTTGGACAGGAAATTACAAGGAAATGTAAGATACGTGACACCCCCCCCCCCCCCATTCCAAATCGTGAAATGATGTCCCCTGTTCTGAGCAGCCCAAGAACTAATGATGTGCAAAGACTGGAAGTTGAATGCCAAAAATATTGCAGTTAGTCTGAGAAGGGTTAAAATTTATGGGTCTCTTTGAAGAGAGAACTTGTTTCCTCTCCCTCTCCCCCACTTGAAAGAAAAATGTGTTGGAATGTTAAAGGAGTAAGATCAATTGATTTACATAAACAGATCAGCTCTACAAAGGTAGTGTATGCCCTTCCGCCCTCCCCACTGTACCTCTACAGATCAGCTGCATGAAGGTAGTGTATGTCCTGCTGTACCTTGACAGATCAGGTGATGAAGGTAGTGTATGTCCCCTACTGTACACCTACAGATCAACTGTATGAGGTAGTGTGCAGTATGTCCTACTGTACCTCGACAGATCAGGTGTATGAAGGTAGTGTACTGTATGTCCTACTGTACCTTGACAGATCAGGTGTGTGAAGGTAGTGTATGTCCCCTACTGTACCTCTACAGATCAACTGTATGAAGGTAGCGAATGCCCCACTGTACCGCTCCAAAGAAGATACAAATTGATAGAAATATTGATTTTAAGGACAGATCTCCCATTTTTGTTGTTTAATTTGAGGACCTTTTGTAATTACAGATGGACTAATTTAAACTTAACATGGGTGCACATGTTTCGTAAGGCAACCTGTTGTGGAGTTAAAAAGGGATTAGCAACTTAACCACTGGTTTCAAGTGCAACAGAGTTAATATACAGGAGGGTTTATATGTAATAGGGTGACTCAAGCAACATATCTACAGCTGTATACGTTGCAGTACAAGTTAAATACCTTCAGCTTTCACACTTTGCAGTTTTGCAGCTTTTTGAATTTCCTTATGCAAACTCATTAGTATCCAACATTTAACAGTAAAAACAGGCTGCACAGTTTGCACTTAGGTCATAGCATAGTTTGTCCACTCAGTATAGCAAAGTGATTACAAATGATAGCCTGAAATTAACCAGACCTAACTTTGTTCCTTGACAAATTCCTCTCCATACTACAAGGTTGATCAAAGAGCTCAGCTGGGTGGAAATCATTGATGGTAACTTTGCAAGTATGGCCCATATTATAAAGCACCTTGGTAATTGCTGCTGAGCCGTGCCTTTGCCATACAAATACCTACTGTCAGTAGACTCCATATATGGATATATATATACTTACAGTGTATTTAATAATGGACTAAAGGAAACAGAATAAAGAGAACAATCAATAATTGCTTTTTTTTTTGTCATCTGATCAATAAGATACTGAAGTAAGGACCAGGCCTGCTGTATTGGATGAAATTACAGCATGTCATATCCAGTAATTTCCTGATGACTGTTTGACCTAAAATTACCTCGCATGCTCTCCAGAAGTTAGGGTGTAATTTCAGTCAAACAGAACTTTACATAAGCTACAGTAGTGAGCAATGAAGTATTGTGTTGTCAGGAAGGGTTTATACATGTTTGAAATCAGAAACAACCAAGTTCTTGCCCTATTTCTGGGAATATGCTGTCAGTAAACTTCCAAATGACTGGATCACTTTCCATCATGCAAGGAAAACTTCATATCTAGAGGTTTATGCCCTCTAGTTGAGATGAAATACAATTTTGTCAGGCACAGATCTCCCTCTTCTTTTAATTTGGGGGGGGGAGGGTGGTGGTAGAAAGAAGATTAGGCCAGATGTTCCCCAACTTTCAAAATCAAATCAACCCCAACCCTTCTCAACATGTCAACAGGTACCTTTCCCATAAAACTGGATTTTTAGAGCTAATGAACACATGTACCCCCAAGATCACCACCGCTATACCCATTCTGAATCCAGAAGACTACTGGTATGTTATCTTTTGAAGAAACAAATATGTTCACAGGATGCTCACATTTGCAAGTTCCTCAGCCATGAACACGAGTCAATATTCAACAAATACTGAGATGTTTATCAAGAGAATTTACATTATATATTTTTATATTGCTCCTGAGACCAGTATTGAACTTCAAAAAGAATGGCTCAGCACTTCATCACAGTACATTGTGTTTCAAACCACATGTGAAACAAAATCCCATGACCCCCTTCTGGAATTTAAAAGGCAAATCTTTTAAAAGACTTTATGAACTTAACTGTGATCCTTCACATACAACAGTAAAGCCTTGATGCAGAAACTATTGTAACTTATTCCTCAGATCCGAGCTATTCCAGGCATACTTTGTTTTCTTTAGTGAGTACATCTACAAATAATCAATGACAAATATCTGGATATTTTCCTGCTCCTTGATGATACTTTATATTGCTTTAAGGCATAACTTTTGAAGATCATCCTCAATAATGAGCAGAAATTCCTTCACTTCAAAGCTCATGGTGGAAGTACGGTGGCCCATTCAACTGCTGTTGATTGCAGAAATTATTGAGGATTCTTAAGTGGTGTTTGCTGTAGGGATAAAAGATGGCAGTATGACACACACAATTATTTGTCTGTAGTTTTAAATGTCGAAACACATGATGTAGAGACTCCCAAAGCAATGAAACTATGAGGTTGATGGTCGTATCTGGAGGTGACACCTTGAGATTGGTATTCAGTATTCACCAGATCATCACTGTGCTTAAGAACATGCCAGTAGAAGAGAACAGGCTCATTCAGCCAAAGTTCCGTATTACACGTTACATCTTGTTACTACAATGCATGTGCGTGATAAATATCTAATACGTGAATGTCCAGTTGGAAAACTTTGACCTAATCAAGCTATAATATGTAATTGTAATCTCATGAAAGTTAATTGTACATTGTAATTCCTTTCATGATGTCACTGGTTTTAAATATGAGATTCTCGTAGCAAAAGGGTTCAAATCCAGCACTCTGATGTGCATTGCATTGCTGTCTCTGCTCATGGATGCCACGCTTATAGAATCACCGTCAACTGTTTGACACAGAAACCACAAGTTCTAAATAATTTAGCTCCATCAGTTACTTTCATTTTGCTCATTCACCAAGGGAGGCTGTTCCAGTACTTTATCTATTAAACCAAACTCCTTGGCTTCATCTGGGTTCATGAAACGATCTCTCTCCATAGCAGCTTCTGTAAATAACAAGTCAAAGAAACCAAACAAATAGAAGAGTAAAAGAGCTTTGGTAAACAACAGTGTACTGTACAGTAAGAATAAGTTTACATCTTAACAAATCTGTTAAACTCCCTTCAAAATAAACAGATTTGTACAGAAATCCATGAAAAACCATCTAGGGACATGTTATTTTTTTTTTTTTCATTTATCGTAACATGAAACATACAAAATAAATATTTCACATGGCCCTTACAGGCTTTTGTGGAAAGCATCTGTAGAAGCACGTACCAATCTGACACAAACTGAATGTTTAATACAGATCTAGAAAATGGATTCTCTACAAACCAAGCTTGACAGAAGTTGCAGTTTCCATGGCAACAAGAGTGACACTTTTAATGAGCAATGAATCAAAGTCTTGAATGATGCAGAGTGCAAGTCTAGCATATGTATACAGTATCAGCTAAAAGATGTTGCTTGAACCAATTGTTCACAGATTCTGCCTACTTCTGCATAATTATGATCTATTCCTGGAGTAAAATCCCAGGTACAGTAGTATTTGGAGTTATGCAGTAGATGTGGCTACTATCATGGAATGGTGTTAACAGTATCAACATCAGGCACATAGAAGTTTGTGCATGTACAGTAGTTTATCACTATCAAGCAATAGATGGGTATTCATGAATTGAGAGGCCAGTCCAAACAAGGTTACTGTTTCACTACCACCTTATATACTGTAGGATGCAATGATCCCTTCACTACAATCTCATATGCCATAATGATCAGGGAATGCATGCTTACCTATTACATCCAGTGGTTGTCCTGTGTGTTTCACATACAGACTATTCAACTGTCTCTTTAATTTTATGATTTCTTCTGCCTGAATTTTAATATCTGTTGCTTGTCCCTGTAAAACCAAACACCAGGTTTAAAATTTTCAGTTATTGTAAAATCATACTCAATATGCTTGAGAAACAAACTGTCAATTTTAAGATGTTGGAAGATCTTAAGGGGAAAGTGGAAAAGACTGGGACAAAGTGGAATAAACTGGGACAAAGAGTATGTCATGTGACATGCTCCTCAGATAGTAATGTGTTTATGGAGAGCTATCACTTCCATAGACATAATTATTGTTTGTTTACATGTGTGGTGCCGATGTAAGATCCTTACCACTGCTTGTCCAGATGGCTGATGGACCATTATTCTTGAATTAGGTAGACTGTGTCTCATCCCTGGACTCCCAGCAGTAAGGAGGAGGGAGCCCATACTGGATGCTTGCCCAACACACCATGTAGCAATGGGTGGTAGGATGTATTGCATAGTGTCATAAATACCAAGTCCTGCTGTTACCACTCCTCCTGGTAAATAAATGCAAAAGATATTAAAAGCAATTATTTGATGTCAGAATCACTCAGATTGTATAAACAGATAGAAGTTTTGAGAAGGGTTGGTTCAGAATAGTAATGTCTTTACTGTCTGCCTGAGTATCTTACTTTACACTGTTCTGAAGGAGTTTCAATACATTTTGCAATCTTTAAACACTGTACTGTAGTTAGCTCCATGAATGATATCCACAAACAAACAAAAAATCTTGTAATGGGTCCCACATTAAAGTAATTTGCAACTCTGTGGTACTGACAAATGGTTGACCAAAGCATCATATGATTTCGAATGACATCTAGAAAAGTCCTGACTTCCTTTAGAAGTTGCAGAGTGAAACACTGAATAAAAATCCATTGGAATTGTGTTTGCATCTATTACAGTTTCTGAGATAGGGTTTTCAAAGTTCGATGAAATGCAAATGCTGTATGATATGGAGTGTCCCACAACATCAGTATTTCTTTTGTTGGGCCTAAATATATTCTCTTAATTAATTACTAGCCATCTGACTCACACAAAGGTAAGTGATTTCAAAATTTGTAAAAAAGAAACTACTGAAAGTGCTTGAAAAATAAAGTCTTTGCAGCATATATAGGTTACTCAATGTCCTTGAAAAAAGTTTAACAAACAACGGCTAAAATAAGACATACAGTATCACATGAGTGTCTCTCCAGACATCACAAGTTTGCTTACTTTGCCAATGTTTATTCATGATGCAGGTGTGAGACAGAAATTCGCTGATAAAATTGTCACTATTTGATAGAAGCTAGAAGTTGCTCGATTCCATTCCATTAGTATCTACTGTACAAGTACCGAACTGATGTCAGAGATATTAGTTTACAGCAGAGGATTAGTGATAGTGATGCCGAATAACAACAACACACTGTTCATTTCAAGGTGTGGGTTTGCTTTAAAGTACTGACCATGTAGGACTAATGATACAGACCTACTCAGATGCTAACTTGCACTTCACTGTTGTCTGTTTAATACTGGTGTGTACATACAGTGACTGACGTTTCACAACAGCTGTAGGTTATGGACATTTGTAAAACATGAAATGATCCATTGGATCATTTGGTGTCACTTTTGACTCTTTTGAGTTGTTTTGGCCATTTCATGCTTTACAAATGCCTGTACTGTAGTTTATAATGCCCCTGAACCATTAATTTATACTATGCATTTCAGTTGCACAGTAAGTTAAAAGGTTCACAGACTAAAACTACAGTATCACCTTCTTTGACTTTTATATACAACATGAACCCCTTTGACAGCTGACATGACAACATACTGATGACATATTGTATGTTACTGTACATAAATTAAACTTCATAATCTTGAATATTGATATGCACTGACTTTACAATGAGATGTCTAATTTGTACTTAACGTATGAGGTTCTCTGACCTGGACTATTGATGTACATGTGTACTGGCTTTTTACTGCTCTCAGACTGAAGAAAGAGTAACTGGGCAATGACGAGACTTGACATAGCATCTGAAACCTGTCAAGAAAAGGAATCTTGTCAGATATAGTGTAACTGATAGCAACAGAGGAATATATGAAACAAAAATAGATGAAGAAAAAAGCTTGGTCACTTCCAGTTTACAGTACTGCAAAGATAAAATAAATTTTAGCTACTGGTATAACATAATATACTCTACTTCTTGATCAAATCTTTAAAAGATGATACTGCAGCATATTGTGCATGTACCTAGTTACATCTTTAATGCACTGTAAGTGGAAGTGAAGTGCGGAGAATTCAAGTCGTAACATTCTCTGTCAACATATTGATGTCAAGAATGCCATGGATTCATTAGGCAATATTAGCATCTCAATTTCACGAGACAAGTGACACTCAAATTTCTGAAAGTCAGGACCATCATGCAACAGTACACAAGGACTAAGAACACCAACATACACATTACGTGATTTTGGTCCCTGTAATGGTGGGGCAGAAGTTTTGTGTGGAGAACCCGACCTATGCATGGGAATTTCCTGGTTGTGGATTCTTTCACCTACCTACACAGAGACTGGCTGCCTCAGGTAGAAATTGCATGCTTGGGCTGGCCCATTAACTTTGGTCAATTACCAATGCACTCTTAGCTGGGATATTGGTTACTCCATCAACACACAAGTAGGTCTGTTTCTAGGATGTTTATAGGCTACATCCTACTTTGTGTTCTGCATGCTTTTCAATTAATCATGGTAAATTTTCTTCAACTTTCCTGACTTTCTGTGCAGAAATAACAAAACAAACTGATAAGAGAAGCAGAACAAGGAATTTAAGTTAAAACAAAGAAAAGAATACATGGCCCAGCGTAAGTGAGTGTTGACTAGGCACACAATTACAGTTAGCTTAGAGCTTAAAAGATAAAGTTTCACACCATTTTACCCCTGTGGGGAGAAGGCTAACGATGATGTTTATTGTCTTATTGCCCATGAACTGGAAAGATGTTATCACAGTGAAGGTTGGTCGTAGTGAAAAAAAAATCTTGCCCCTGACTACTGGGGACAGAATCACACTATGCAGCAGCACAGGAACTTGAACTACAATGACATATTTAAACAATTCAATCAGTCTAATTCACAATGTGCACAAAAGTTCAAAAGAGCTTTACTTACTGGTCCCATTACACAGACAATTCGTTCTTTTAGTAATCTGGAATAAATATCATAAGCTCTTTCTCCCCTTCCCTACAAAGTAAATTTATAGAAGAGAAAGGTGAATAAATATATTAGAATTCAACTGACACAGGCCTCTTGTACACTATACTACAGTAGCTACTAGATACAGGGTCTATTCAATGTTCCCAGCTTCCCAGGGTTCATTGTTCCCAGGGTTCAATATTCCCTGTTTTTGTATGATTTCAATGGTTGCCAATGAGTACAAGTTTTTTTTTTCCTAGGGTTCGATGTTCCCAAAAGGGTTGTTCCCAAAGGATGTTCTCAAAGGGTTAACTTTGATTCTCATCGAACCCTGGTAACATTGAACCGCAGGAAATATCAACCATGGGAAGTGAGAACATTGAACTGATGGAACATGATCAAACCCTGGGAACATTGAACTTTGGGAACATTGACATAGCCCCCTACATGCACATGCACTACAAAAAGTATGCAGATTCTGTGCATCACACAGTGCTCACTCTGTTGTCATGGGAAACAACTTTACTGCATACAAATGCTGTACATTACTTATATCAATCTGTCAACTCGAACATGTAATGATGCCATGAATTAAGGTAATGCCAATATTCAGTTTCAAGTTCAGACATACAGTACTATACAGTACTTACTATAGCCTTTACCAAAAATAACTACATATACAGTATATTGAAGTGAATATCATTCTGGTGAGCCCTGCTTACAAACCCCAAAATAAAATTATCTTCTGTAAATTGTTGACATGAGTATGTAGAATTCAAAAAGCCAAATTGACTTAGGCTATGCCAGGGAGAATGGGGATATTAGGGTTACAGTTCTGCATATACATGCATGTAGATTGCAAACAGTACAGTAAACCTAAGCAGTATATACTGTATGCCACCGTGATTACTGAAAATCCATTTACTGGGACAAACCACCATTATTCCATCCCAAACTTACTGTGACAAATCATTTTGCCATTTCTACAAATCAATTCACAAACAGCCCCTTTAATCCATAAAACAGTAGGTCTACTCACCGTCTGTTCAATCACAATTGGAATTGTCTGAAAATTCCTAAATATGGTCTGCCTGCCCACAGGGAGCAAAAGTTTCTAGTGCAAAGAAAAGGATATTGACACAAATCAAAATTGAGTTTCAATTTAAAAAAGGCCCAATTTAAAATGCTCAAATTATTGCAGCATACTGCAGATGCATTTCAATGATTAGTTTATGAGTAATATCCTAAAAGGAAGTTATCTACAATATATGGCAGCCCAAATTCCCAATAATTCAAGAAACATGGTTTATCTGTTGATAAACCTGGTTTATCGACTGATAAATCAGGTTTGTTGACTGCCAAATCTGGTTTGTCTACCAGTAATCCAAGTTTTATTGATAAACCAAGTTCATCCGTCGATAAATCAAGTTTACTGAGTTTCTCACTTAAAACATCAATTAACTGGGTTTATCAATTTGATAAACCTGGTTTATCAATTTGATAAACTTGAATTTTCAAATTATTGCGCATTCCGGAATCAATAAATCTGATTTTCCAAGAGATAAAACAGATATTAGTGAATAAACCTGTGTTTCTTATTTGATCAACCAACTTTTTCACTTCATGGGTGATAAGCTTAGTTTATTGAATTAAGTGACCTGGCTTACAGTATCAAATTGATAAACCAGGTTTATCAAAACCCTTCTCTTATCAGTTGCTAAACTTGGTTTATTGAAGCCAAATGCCCAGTAATTCAATAAACTCAGTTTATTACTGTAGTTGGTAAATTTTATTAGTCGATAAAACAAGTTTTTCAGTCAATAAACTTGAATTATCCATCAGTCGATAAACCTGATTTATCAGTTGATAAAATCATAAATATCTGTTTTTGAGATACTGCAGGGCTTTTCAAAGTTTCATGAAAATGGCAATGATGACGTGGAGTGCTGCGCCAGATCGGGATTTCTTTGTAATGTAGGCATACTGTATATAATTAATTATTGCGTTTCACATCGGTAGCCTACAGTGAGTGATATCAGTATATTGCCAATAATGTATAAGAAAATACATGCTTCCAACACAAATGTACTCATGCCGAAAATCTTTGCATTGTATTGTATGGAATGTACTGTAGACTGGCAAGTCACGCAACCTTTAAGCACTTCTTTGTGAAAGATAAATATGCCAATCAGAGGCAAATTGTACTGTAAATGAACACAGTTTGTTAGGAGTAAACATTTTCACAACTTACAAAACTGTCACCACACCCTGTATTCATATACTATAGTATTTTTGTACCTTACACTGGTCTACCAGTATGCAGACCTGTCGACTCTCCTGGTTTCACTACGAGAATCCTGGCTTTCGTCCAGATCTCCTGTCCTCCCAGTTTCCTATTCTACTGTAATCTCCCAGTTTTTTAAATCCATTTGCGGCATTTCTCAATATTGCCAAAACAGCATAAGGCTGGAGTAATTGGCCATTACAGATAAATGTAAAGTACATTGAAAATCAGATTGTTGTTCATAAAATTGTGGATACAAAAGGGCATATACATGTAGCTGCAACGTACATGGAGATACTGTAGGCCTACAAGGACAACATACTGTGCATGTGTGAATATTCTCCCCGTGGCTCTGTTTCTTGTTGAAAATTACCATTCTCCCTATTTTTTTACTAATTTCCTGAATTTTGGGCTGTAAAAAATGTAAATCTCCCTATTTTTTGGTGAGACAGGTTGGCAGGTCTGAGAATGCAATCTCTGACAGTTTATGGTTCTCTCTGTAATATGCATTAACTGCAGTACTGACGGCCTACATACAGTACAATTCTCTTCTTTTTGATTGGCACCACATCACACAGCATAGACACTAGCTGGGGCCCATTTTTTTTTCCATTACACATGTGGCATGTGGAATGTTTTTAAACAGGCCGTGGGAGGGACTAGGCCGAGAAGTGTACTGTAGGTGGGTGGAAGAATTGACACGGCCTATCTTCTGATGCAATGGGTCCCTGTCTTAGTTTAAGATTCAGTTAAGGCTTTAGGCAACACTACTGTAGACTCAGTATATAGCCACATGTTTAATGCTGCAATTGTTTTGGTCATACTTATAGGCTTACATCACACTAGTACCGTACTGTAGCTAGTGGCAGTACGGTGGCTAGGCCTAATGTCACCTTCCTGAGTTTTTGCATTTACTGCTCATACTGCAATCTTTGAAGGGCTACAGATCCAGCAAACCTAAACTCCAACTTTTAATCCAAAGCAAGCAACAGATCACATGCTCCGGTTCTTCCTGGTGTTCCTCAGGGGTTTTTTCTGGGACCAGTACTCTTCCTGTCATATATAAACGATATTGTTGATGCTGTTTCGTCTCAAGTTAGGTTATTCGCTGACAATTGTGTTGGTTATAGGGTCACTGAAAATCATAATGACTGTAGAGAGCTACAGAGAGACAATTATTGCCTGGGCCAATGGGCCAAAATGTGGGGCATGAGATTTCATCCTGGAAAGTGTAATGTTATGTCTGTTACTAGGAAACACAATCCAAGAATCTTTAAGTATACCCTCAATGGGGTTGATCTAAAGAGGGCAGATTCTATTAAGTACTTGGGGGTGATCATAACCAAGAATCTCAATTGGGGAAATCATATACAGTCTGTTTGTAATAGAGGAAATAATGTTCTCAGCCTATTACGTGGGGACCTCTCTTTTTGTTGTAAGGAAGTGAAACTAGCTGCCTATAAAGGTTTACTTAGGCCTTTGTTGGAGTATGCTGGTTCCGTTTGGGATCCTTATCAGGCGTCACTCAAGGATAAACTTGAGGGAGTACAAAGGAGATCTGTTAGGTTTACTGCCAACAAGTACTCCCGAGAAGTTGGTTCGATGACTACCCTTTTGAAAGATCATGGTCTCTGCACTTTATCTGATCGCCATAGGCGTTGTAGGCTTCAAATCCTCGTAACAGGTATCCATGGTCAAGCTAATATCCCTCTGTCTGGCCTTTGTGAACCCACTTGCATTATTCGCAACGTGCATGCCTTGCACTACCGCACCCCCTCTGCTAGGACAAATTGCCCCAAATACAGTTTTATCCCAAACACATTTCGGGATTGGAATGATCTCCCTGGCAGTCTTATCGAGAGGGCCGTTAGTCACCATAAGCCTGTGAAGTTTATTATTAATTCACTGAGGGTTTGACTGACCTCAAGGCGTGTATGTGGTGTACTAATGTCCTTGTTTGGATGTCTCACCGTATTCAAAAGAAGAAGAAGAGGAAAGAATGAGAAAGAAATATCAGACAAATATCTCTATAAAGATTATACTATAGCAAGTGTTCGAATTTTAATTCAAACATTTACCTTCCTACAGTACGCATTGCACAGCTAGTACAATTGGTAGAGGTCCATGTACTGCAGTCTGTACAGTGAAAATGCACACTACTTATGCACACTTGTATATTTTTGTTCTTTTTCACTTTTGGTCACTAGCTTAGATAACAGTCTACTCTGTTAATCTAGTGTCCTTCATATGTATACATGTATTACAATCTGCATTACTTAATTTGTACATACTTTGTAAAACGTATGAGAAATAAATTTGAAATTGAAACGTATATACAGTACGGAGCTTAGGCCCTGCAACTTCACATTTCGTGGAACTACTTATCCACGCACTATGTGCACTTGGATTATTTACTTACGGTCGATTTAATGATGTTCATATTTAAATCAATTTATTCTTCTTTTTTCTTGCGCCGTGGGTTTTGGAATTTTCTACTACGAAAAAGATTTCCGAGTAAGGGCTTTAAAACTTTACCATTCAAATTTAGGTAACAGGTGAATATGAATACTGTTGCCAGTTACACAACAGGTCAGTAGGTGGTTGCGCATGAAGCAGTACAGAAACAAAATACCCTCTATTGCAATTGTGTAGGTGACATATGCAAGCGACAGGTAATACTTTACCGGTGCCTGCAGAAGCCAACGTGTTGAGGGGAAGTAAGAGGCGCCTGGGTATAATACACTGAGGCATGGAAATAATACTACCATGATACATTATATACTTCTAAGGTTACTTACCACATAGAAGTTGGGAGACACGATCGTAGGCCTACATGGTTCTGCGCACCTCTCATTGTAATCTTGCAAGGCATAGAGACCATATTATATATATTATAAATATAATAATATTATCTAATATATAATATAATATTATACATATTAAGGGCCATATTGTTCTTAATTTATTAACCGGAGTTGGTAGTGACTTTTCTGGAGTGGTCACTGCAGGGGTGTGGGAAAACTTTTCCTTCCGTCCTCTTTTGTGGGAAATATTTTTTCTATGAAAAAAAAAAACATACGGCACCTTTGTGATAAGTATGAGTGACCTGAATCTAGAGGAAGGGGTCTCAAAAAGGCTTTGATCGGTTTGCAAATTTTCTGCGTTTATAGAGTAATGAGTAATGTCAAAGACATTCCAACGTAAGGCGTTGTCTTTTTGACAATGTTTCGAAATATTTACATGTAAACAAATCAAGTGCTAATAATACAGTGGTACACTGCGGAGCGATCGTATCCGGAGGAATTAAACATGCATGAGCATATCAGTGCGGACATTTCATACTCTGCCCCTACGTTTCCATGATGTAGGGTTATGTCCTCCTGTTCACACCAATGATTGTATATGATTATGAAACAAATTGTACAACTTTTTTTTTTTTCGTTTCCATCTGACTTTACTAGCTTATGTTCTGAAAACCACCATCAATCTATAGTTATCATATCATAATTAATAACAAAATATGCAGAAAATCTCTCTCCAAACCAATGTTTGTCCATCAAAATCATATATTTTAGATATTTTTTTTGGGGGGGGGCGGGGAGATTGTCTGGATAACGTTAGTGATTAATTAGCGAGATTACTACCTAAGCGGAGTGCCACCATTTTGGCGCGGAGTGTACAAAAAAATTTCGGCTTTTCAAACCGCCAGATGGCAGAAAATGGCACTTCCAGCTTGTGCTTGAGCTGGGTGTACACAGCCTTGAGATAGGGATATCGTGTCTGCAAATCCTCAACTCAAGACTCGCAATGAATTACCAATTCTCTTTTTGTGTTTTTTTTTTTATTATTTATGAGTACTTGACAAATCCTTTTTGTTGAAAGCATTGACACATCGGTGCCTAGACCTTTTTAGGGAGGTGGGGTGGATTGCTTCCCTGAATTACGTTTGTGACTAACTAACGGGGTTACCATCTAAACGGAGCGTCATTATTTGTTGGCGCGGAGCGTCCCAAAACATTTTGGCTATTCAAACTTAAACTGCATGTACCCAGCCAGAAATATGGGTAACATGTCTGCAGTTAATCAATTCGTGCGAAAAGAAAAATCAATTTATCAAAATTGATATAGTCAGTATTTGACGTGATACAAGAATCATAAAATACTACGCATCCTCTTTCATTTTACTTTTTTTTTTTACTTCTTAAAAATATTTTTTGATGAAAACATTGGCGCACCGGCCCCTAGAAATTTGGAGAGGCATAGATTTTTTAACTAATTGTTTTTGTTACTAATGAGCGTGGTTACTATCTAAGCGGAGCATCACCATTGGTTCTCGCGGATAGTACAAGCAAAATTTGGCTTTTCAAAACCCCCAGATGACAGAAAGCGGCACCTTCCGGGTGTACTTGAACTGTATGTAACAAGCCTCAAAACAGGATCTTATGTCTGCAATTTTCTATCATTTTCATACATAAAAACTTTTTAGGGAAAAATGGTAATAACTTGATTGATCTTAGCTGGAGTATCTATGTTATTGCCATTTCCAGAAAAGTTAGTTTATGAAGAGCGTAAATTTCCTTTCTAACGACAACAGTCCTTTTTTGAGAGAGAGAAAAAAATTTTCAACTACCAGGTAAACTTATACAAAATCTGGTGCAATATTTTGCATCTTTCGCAATCATTTTTTTCCTAGAAATTATGGTCCCAGTCAAGTTTCAACAGTTTTTACTCTTTGGCGATTAGTGTTTTTTTTTTTACTTTGCTAGAAAAGGCAACGATTGCATAATAAAGTATAAAGCTAGTTCTTGTACCGATAACTTTGTAAATGATAGCCAGTTTGATAAAAAAAAAAAAGGTATTCAATAAGCTATTTTGATGGGTGGGTAAGGCATGAAATGAGTGATGGTTGTCCTGGGAGAGGGATGTAAGGAAGGAGGTGTTCCCCATCCTCTTTTGAGAAATTTCTCACCTACAAGGTAACCCTAGATTCAATATCGTGCAATAATTGAGGGTGTTTTTTTGAAGTCACAGAATGTGCTAAACTGAGATATCAAAAATTCCAACTGGTATTTCATTTTTTCCGACTTTCGTCGCACATAGGCTGAAATATGAAAAAGTTTTTGTGGCATTTCACAGTTATTTACAGTTTTTCCTTGTACGCAATGGTTCAATGAACTTAGGAATTTTCATCCATTAGATCTGCGTCTGTGAATTCACTCTATTAGTGCACTTACATGCATGTAAAAAAAAAAACGCAATCCTTCGATTCGTCAACAGTAACGAAATGTATTGTTGGCACCACGAAAGGTCAGCAGAGTAACGCTATCAACATTTTCCTATCTAAATTGCATAACTGTACTGTACATGTCCTGTTATACACAGGTTTAGACCAGCGGATAGATGAAAACCACTGCTAGCCACTGCTGATCATATTAGCAGCCGGATGCGAAATGAAACAAAATCTTAATTAAATAAATCAAGGAAATTTTGCCTTCGAATTGCTTTCAAGTCACCGCAATCTACTTGGAAGCCTTGGTAAGTTTATAATAGATGGTCATCACATACAGAAAAGGGAAATACTCTACATGGATTTACCGGAAACTACAGCTTTGTCTTCGCAATATCCGCCCGACAGTTTGAAACGCCTAGATTTAATGTGCAGTACTTATTTTTTTTTTTATCGTTTCACATAGTGTCCTGCCAGGGTTATTTTAAGTTTATGGTCATGTTCACTAGTACGATAAGTTCCTATAAATAAGAATAGTTAAAAGGCCTAATTCTACCGTGTCATATCACCAAATGTCTTGATTTATATAAAGTATGTTTTGTACGTGAACTCAATTCAATCCGTCAGTGAAAGATTCCAAGCTATTTCGTTTTCTTTTCTTCTTTATTAGTAGATTACCTTTTTTTTCAGTATTGCTTGTTCAATATAACCCATACTTGATGATATTCTTCATGACCTAACGACTTGATTACAACGTTCGACCGTTGAGACACGTTACATTCCAACTGAAGGCAGGGACTATGTTGGAGCTATAACATATGTGGGGCTGCATGGTGTGTGACATTCTCAAGACGTTATACGCTAATGAGCATATCGACAAATAAAAACTAGCAAATTCTTGTCATTTAATTATGTTTATCACAAGCTGTATGTTTCCATGTCAAATGCATTAACGGTACTGTTTTAACAAAATATTTTCCAGGCAAAAATGAGTTCGCCTCGTCAAACAACTTAGAGACTGCACAAATTTTTTCTAAATACGCTTGTATTTGTTTCTACTTTTCTGAATAATGGTGCTGTCATAAGAAATATTCACTAGTTAAAGATCAGGTGCTGCTCCTCCAGCAATGTGTATATGTTTCTGTTTATTAGTTTTCTATGCCTCAAAACTTTCCTTCTAAATCCTTCAAGTAACCAAATCAATTAAATGTGCAATTGCTTGATTACTTTTGTCATCAAATACCGGCGTAGATCTAACTTTGCAAAAACACAATGTGTGTGCTTAATATTTCTCTCTACTGAAGCCATTGAAGCTATCAGTTTCTGCTTTTGCACTTATATACAATGTGTACTTAAAACACGCTCTACACTGTATATAAAACGAATACACTATTACAGACATAACTCGGGTGACATGTGGGAACCACCAATATTACAAGAACAAATGCAAGTATCACACTTCCTCTACACATTTGCAGTCACAATTCTGTGGTTCAGTAACTCTGAATAATTAAAACGATACCCCTTCGGTCAGATTTAACAATGTACATTCTCCACTGCTATCTAAATAGTTAAATTTGTTAGTGATAATGTTGACACAAGTAGCTCCTTGGATTCACTTTTGTTCATTGGAGCACGTCACAACAGTTTCAGATTGTAAAGTTGTACATACTACATTTTGGAACTTCAGTATCATTTAGGGACAATAGTTCTCCTAACAGAACACAGTGCTTAGAGTTGTGATCTCTTCTTCAATATAAGTTATGTGAAGTACTGTTAGTTCTAATTAAAAGTATGTGGTGAAGATGTTCATACTACAATGAACTTTTTCAGTAATTAAAACAAAGGGGAATTAAGGTCGCATATTAATGTGTGCATAGAATACACATAAAACATGCCGGACAAACTCTATTTGTGACACACATGTGTGGCTCTTTAACATATGAAGTTACAGCTCACAGCAATATATGAACACCAAACACAATCTAAAAATTCTATGAAATGGATTTTCACCAACAAAACCAAACAAAGGACTAGTGCTCAAGGTGCAAATTAAAGTACCAATTTCATAGTTTTGTTAGGTGTGAAAATTCGCGTCTCAAGATATGTGCCTAATACCTGATAGACATGACAAGGTTGGGTAATGGTCAGAGACGTTAGGAAAGGTTAGGGGATACAATTCTTACGACTTGTCAAAATCCATGATACCATGTTATAGATTAAAGGTCCTTTTTAGACCTTTTATATATGTGGTCAGTTGTATTATCCATTTATCTTTGATTTCAGTCCTTATTTGTTGCGTTAGGCAGAGAGAGGAGGATAGAGGTGGAGATTGACAGGTTTAGACAGTTACCTATATCACACACGCCTACCTTGCCATATAATGCATTTGCCACTTATGGCAGTTTCTCCAGTGTCCATTTGCAAGATTATAAGATGGAAGGTGGAATTATCGGTTAGAATATAATAGAATTCAATATAATAGAATTCAATAATCCCATGATTAATCTTGATTCATGGGCCTTGGAGCAAAATCGCATTTTTCAAATTGAAATTTCTATATCCGATGAGGATGTACAGTTACAATTTCCTATTAATTATTGTGTTGAATGAGCAAAAAATGGTCACAAAATCTGTACTAGTTAAGTTTTTAACATTGATTAAAGCGTTATGGCGTAGACCAGTTAATTAAATGTAAGGGGGTGATTGATTGACTAGGAGAAGGAGGATACAGGCTAAAGGGGGCCATGTTTTATTTAAGAAGATTTTAACGTGTCAAAAATTACTCCATCAGGACAACAGCTTTAATACCATAAAAGCGAAGTCCCACCAGAAGTTGGTGTGAAAAGAGTATAAGAAAATGTTTGCCAAAAATACCAGCCAGAGTGCAGGAAATTCCCAGGTCTATTTTCATCATAACAACTTTTATTCAAGAGGATTTGGGGGACCAAAATTAGTGGTAATTTAATCAGCTGGCACGTACCATACGCAAAGGGTTTGGACAAACATACTTGCCAGATGGCAAACAAATTTCACTTTTCATTGTCCATTTCCAACATGGCAACGTTTATTCAAGGGAATTTAAAGGACCCCCAAATTGCATGTTGAATCAGGCCATTAGGCACGTGTCTGCAAATGAGGATGGATGGTCGATGATTCGTTGTTTTGAATCACCGTGTGGTGTGAACATTATTTAGAAAAGTATAATGGTGGGATTCGATTTGGAAGCAAAGATTGCGAAAGGGAGGGCTAAGTGCCGGTAATACTATTTCAGCGGACGCCTCCATCGATTGGGGAGGAGCGTAAACAACATGGGTGAAAATACCCCCCCCCCCCCCCCCGCCAGAACGCCGGAGATCGCCCTTCCCATTAAGTGAGCTTCTGGAAATGAAACTGTTCTCCTAAACATTACTAGAAATGTTTGTGGTCGGTCAAGAGATTCGACGTGCATTCGGAGATTGCTAGAAGTTTTTGTTTTCTACCTGAGTCTACAACATAAATTAGGATGTCATGGCGGAGCATTTAAAACTAAGTGACACTGTCATACAAACATACAACGAGTACAATTGGGCCCTCAGTATTTGAATTGAGAGACAATTGCGGGAAGACTCTTTAAGGGGGGGGGGGGGTCTCAACGTCGGTTGACGTACTGGAAAATGTTTGTTACTGTAAATCTGAATTGTTTGGTTAGGTTTGAGGTAACGTCCATTAACGTGATAGAAGGGAAGCCCTGGAAGCTCTGTGGTATTTGCAGAATTTTGGGCTTTGCAACAAAGCATACTTGTATCTTCGAATGGTATTTGGTATCCCATTTCATGTTCATATGAACAAAACTTTTCAGACGTTTCACCGTTCACTATATTTACATACTAACAAAGAAATTGATGATAAACAGCGGGGCCGCAGGATCTAGTGATTTTGGACACATATCACAATACGTCTATGAAAGAACATATCAGGTGGGTACCGACCATTTTGAGCAGGAGTCCTGTCCTGAAAGCAAGCTCGTCAGGACTATTGAAGCGGAGCGCGAGCATCGGTTGTTGGTGATGATGATGGTCCGAAATGCCATTTCCCGGAGGTCCTTAGCTGCATGTATTTAGTCTTGAAATAGGAATCTTATGTATGCAATTCCTCAATAAATTAGAAAAACATCAACCAATGCAAAATGGCAGTAATTTTGATTTGGTTTTATCTGGAAGACTTCTATGCATTAAATCGTGTTTGGCGCCGAGCATTTCGAGCATTTGAAAGCATCTTGCTATCGGCGCCACAAAGCGGTCGCCTGCATATACTCTCTGACCGGAGCACCACCATTCGTTAGTTGTAGATCGAACCGAAGATTTCTTACCAAAACACCATCCAAATCACCTCAAATGAAACTTTTAAATTCTTTTCGCCTTACCCCTCACCCCTCGGTCTACAGACAAATGTTGTCTTTAATTTGTGGGCAAGTTAATTTGCTTTGGAGTCAAAATATAACTGAGGGGAACACACACCCCATGCCTTACCCATTTTGTCTTGGTTGTGACACTGAGGAGTTTTGGGGGTAAGGGAGAGGTATGATGGGGCCTATGAACAATATATCTACCTTATTTGATGAAAAAAGTTAACAATGTAGACGGTAAAGGCTGATATAGGCGTCTGCAAAGTGAACCGAAAATTGGCACGAACAGCAGTTTTGGCAAATTTAACAAGGATTGAGTATTTGGGAATAAAATTAACGGATGTACTGACTACTTATGCTGAACGTAAACGTAACTCATTGCTGAAACGAGGTGTTTGTTCCCTATCAAAAGCATTGTAGCCAGGTAGCTATTGTACAAGGAAGAATGTAAGGCTACCTTAAAATATCAACATAACATTTTCGTTTTGTGTGCTAGACTGGAAGCTAACGTAAGGTGGTTGCCGGCCAGTGCGTTCCAAACCAATTGTAGCCTACGCATCGTCACACAGGTGATAACTTTACAAGGGCGATTATCATCGTTTTTAGAATTTTTTTTTTTTTTTGCACCCGTCAATACAATTTCGAGTTATCTTTTGGGACTTTCGGATGCAAAATTATACTCTGCTTTCTGTTTTATATGGCTTACATGTTTTGATTGTCATTTGTTTATTTCTTTATTGTTGATTACTTTGATAGGTATATACGCGTTAGTGCATCCACTCGGTAACTTCTTAAGTTCTAGGAAGATCGGTTCGCGCGTAATACCTCGTGTGTCGTTTGTGTTATAAAGTCGTATTTACTTTATTCACGATATTGAGAACTGTCTGAAAAAAAGTGAAAGAATCGGAATGTGGTAACACTGATAAAAAAAACCAGGACATTTTTTTCAATGTTGAAATTTTTATCTATTGCATATCGAAATACGAGTTTGTCCTATTTCAAACCGTACGTAATACTATATATGCCTTTCGAAAGCCATACCCAATAACTTCGACTCTTTTACCTTATTCTTATTGTACAAAATTTGTAGCAATTTAAAGGATGTTGGTAGATACATATACAAATACAGTTCTGATTTAAATATTGTTACACGTTCTATCTAAAATTCTGGATATATCTTTACGAACAAATTGACTACAAAAATTCATAAAATATGCTGTTTCCTTCCTAAGTCATACAAATGTAAAATTTCCACAAATGCACATACATTAAACACATTAAGTGTTCAAATTCAGACATGTATCAAGTAATGATCAAATCATGGAATACTTTAATTGATTCTATGCAAAAAATTTTAAATCAATAGTTTTGTAATTACAGGTGGTCGGTTCCTAATGTCACAGTTTCAGATGGCAGCGTCTTGACTGATAGTTTTTGATACAATATTTCGGAAAGCTAACAAAATATTTTTTAAATGGTGTTTATTACATTTTAGTGTCTTATTGAACAAAAATATGTCTTTGGAAAATGTTCCGACTTTCTTTCTAAGTTGAGTTGTGTTGAAGGTGTAAATTGGCAGCTATAATTTATACGCTTCAAGCATTCTCCTACTGCCTTCTCGAACTTGTTAAAATAATAAACTATACATATAGTATTTGCAATAGTTTAACTGGTAATTACCTGAGGCATTTCAGTGTATTTCTTACTGACATTATAAAGTTATTGAACAAATCTTACTTGCTGCAGGCACTTGGCAACTCGACATAGCGAGAGCTAGACCACCGTCAACGACCTACTATTAAGAGATATTCTTACATTTGGCATTGTTTTGTGTATGCAAATCACCAGTTATCTTGCAATCAATCTTCGGTTTCTTTCCACTTGATAGCAACTTCATTTAGTGCAGTCTGATACCCAGATTTACTTTCCTCTACTGAAAACTAAACACATATGTACTTACTGTTCATGAAATAACAAATTCAAATTATGAACAACAAAGACATAATATTTTTTACGTCTCCAATTCTTTAATTGTGAATGCAAACTTGGTCACAATTTAAGAAAATCGGAAATTTGGAAATCGACTACATGGAACATTGTTAACATCTCCTCAAGTACTGACCAGACAAGGCTAGAGTTTCATTTATATCAATTGATCACATTACTTTACCTTTAACACTCAGCTTACATAAGCGTCATATGCCTTATCATCAAAAGCACAAGGAGAAATCAATTTGACTTTCCTTCTTTTTAGTTCACATATCAATGTGAATTTAAATGTAAACTGCCACTATGTAATTTCCACAGAATTTTTTTTGCATCCGTTTGTCTTGCAATGACGATGATACAAGGAATTCAGCGACGAACTCAAAAACATTTTATTTTACATGTGGCACCTACCAGTCACATTTGACACATGCAGTCGTCGTAATAAAAAAATAAAGCTTGTGTTTGTAAAGAAATGAAATGTAAGACTTCGTGTAAATTTCAAGTAAAAAGCAAATCTTCTTTGGAATTCACTGGAATTTCCAAATGGTGAGTCTGAGGGTATCTGCAAACCAAGTCTTTATGGATATGCATGTTTCACATATTTGTAACTCGGGACTCATGACACACGTTTTCCTTTTGCGTGACTGTGACAGACATCTATGAGTTGAATATCATGTTATGTTCTCTCCATCCCACCCATGCACGCTCTCGATCCAAAAGAAAATAATGTTACTAATAGCGGTTAATCTTGTTTTGTATTCACTTTAGAAGCCATGTTATCTAATTTTGCTATAATTTTTCACGACCTTCATCTTGTTGTAAGTACATCTTTTTCGATATTCCGATTTTCTGCTGACCTCACCTTCCCCCTTTTCTCCAAGAAAACGTCTTAGTGATGACACTTTCAACATGGCATATTATGTAATTGTGAGTTACTTTCAACTGACATATTACGGACAAACACATACTTTTTTTCTTTTATTATGACGCTTACAGAGTATAGGCATGGCCAACAAAAGGAGACCCCTCCCCCATATTTTTATGTCTATTCCCTAAACAGATTACTAAAGTACGTATGTCATAACCCAACAGGAAAAGGCAGAGGATATGCATCAATTCTGATCCCATTTGTATTCCATGCACTTTCGTCTTTCTCCTTTTTTCACGGTATGATTCTGCTGTTAAAAAACTGTTGTCTTGTTATTTTTTTCAGCTCTTCTGTTCGTCCCTTATGCGACTGACACACAAAAATGACATCGAAGGGCTTCATCGTAACATTCATAATTTGCATTGTTCTCCTTTGCCTTTCTCTCCCGTGTGTTGGACAATCCGGTATGATATCCTTTACTCACTGACATATTGATATACTTTAATGTCTTATTTTGTATTTCTTTTAAAGTTGATTTATACATTCCTTGAACTCTTGAAAGGAAAACTCAGAAGTGATTATAAACTTCTTTTACTTTTGCACACGTTTTCTTAAATTTATTTATTATGATAGGGCTTCTCATGTAGACTCTGGCTGCCATTGCAGAGATTTTTGGGGGGGGATCCCCCACGAGTAATAATCATTCCGAGGGGGCGGGGTCCAAGGTATCAGTACTCACCTACCTATCACATTTGTCACTGTTCATCTTTCACCTCAACACAGAAAACGAGGACTTCTTTTTTACGTACAAGCAAGCACCAGACTGAGTGGCCCTAGTTTATGTAAACTTTTCAGTAGTATCACCAGGTCATTTAGCCAAGCTTAGCCTACTCAGCCTATTAAATTTAATTTTTCCGTCAATTGATCTGAAAATTTCAGATGTCTACGGATCTTTAAAAGGATGCTTCCTTAACATAAACCCTCCCATCATTTTCTGTAACCGATATATATCCATATTGTACTATGAACATCTTATATTCATACGTGTGACTTATTGGAATTTATTGACCATGTCAAATAAGAAGTCAATGAAAGCGGAAATATCATTAAATCTAATCATATCTAAACATATAATGAAAGTTTTATACTTTCTTGTTATAAATTTGTAGGTTGTAGGCACGCCTACTATTTTATATATTGTTCTGAATTTTCTAAGGAAATTGCCTAATAGAAAATCTTTCTTGGTTCACATAAAACCAGAACGCACAAATGAGTTGTGGTTTCGATTGTCTAACTATGTCTGATTATTTTTGTGACACTTAAATGTTGCATAAGGTAAAGATGTCGATTAAGCTTGGCCTTTGTTATGTTACAGTAATTTATCGTATCACCAATTGGAATGTAACAATCGCTATATGTAACATCTGCTGACCTAAATGATGACTGACGTACATCACGTACTGAACATATAAGCCTACATATTCAATGAGGCATATGTCTCCAAGTTTCGTCTCTTTAAATTCGACAGATGTGATAGATGGCTTGAAAAAGATGTCTCCTTGACCTAAATAGGCTTTACCAAGTGTACAAGACTTTTGACTCAGTAAAATACACCATTACAGCTCCATAACAAATATCAGCTCAGTGCAAGCAGCTTCTTTTCTTGAGATATCGTGGTGTTTAGGTTTTATATAAGCGAACACTATTGACCTCGTGCGTACCTTTCACCTCCACCAATAACAATTGGTCCCTTATTCTTACATATACAAGCATTGTACCAGCTACTATTCTTGGATTTTACTATTTGACTCGTGTTTCAAGAGAAATTAACCTTTGAGAGTTTTATTTATTCCTTGCTGCAGCAAATTACTATTTAAATTCAGATCATCATGTACTTTTGTTTCTTGAGTTGCTTACGTATATGTTAGTAACATTTTGTCTGTTAACGTAAGAAATAAGTTGCATCAGGTACAAGATGTAAATTTTACAGTTCATGTATTAACATGTTCAAAATAAAAGCTAGAATTATATGTTCTTCCCTAGAGCCAATTCGAATGACCTTTCTAGCAATTGCCCAGTTTGAGTCAGAGAATAGTCCACTTTACCAGTGTCATCTTAGCGCTCCCGATGAATCTGCACAGGTAATATCTTTCAGGCGAGTCAGTACCAGGAATGGAGACAGTAATAATAATCCACCTCCAGCTGCATTCTTTAACACTGATCAGGCTTTTCATCACTGGCGGATAGAATTGAATAACAAGAACAACAATGACGCATTTGGGGTCTTTGGCTGTAGAGCTTCCTTACCTGGAAAACTGGAGACAGACATCTCAGGGATATTTATGAGATCAGATGGTAAGTAACGTCAAGTCACGAGAAATTCAGTATGCGATTAATTTTGCCTTGTGACCCTCACTGCCGATACAGCATGCTTAGTTCTGTTCGGAGGAATAAACGCTGAGTGAGTTTCATCAGAAACACGTCTTCATGAAGTCTCAATTCTTTAGTGGAACCAATCAGTGGCGTAGCGAATTAGGGAGAGTGGTGAGAAATTTGGGCGAAATATAATTAAGTAGTATCATATATATGTAATATTATTATATATAATATATCAGTAATAAATATATATATAATATTATCACATAATATTATAATAAATTTGTTAGTAGGTTAAGAAATTGTCAGACATTTGCATGCACTATTGTATTGCACGATAACATATTTCCCAAGATTCCGTGTGTGACTGACAGTTATATGCAGGAAGCATGCCTGAGTGGCGCTCCGCAGAAATGTCACCTCTCTACAGCAGGCTGAAAGAGAATGCCCTGCCGTTATAATGATCAGTGCAGTGGGACCTTCTATTTTAGTTACTGGAACTATACAAGCATGGAACTATGTACAACTAACACTAGTAGGCACTTTTTTGTGATAGCTGAAAAAAAATACGTGTATGATATGGAAGAAATACAAGCATCAACAGGAATAAACTAGTTCAACATTATTCAGTTTACTACAAAGAAATCTACAAACATGGAGAAATTAGAACCTAATATAGGCATACTTAGATAAAGTTTTCAAACAGAAACAGGTATTCCAGGAGATAAATTCAGTTCAAATCTAGCATCAAATCTAGCACCATTTTGCACCTATTCTACCCTACAAAATCAACATTTTTCCAAAGACTTACACTGGAGGGAAAATATCGGGGCATTGCCCATCTCACATTGACCAGCCTAATAAAAAACTTAATACGAAATTAAGAAAATTGTTCTTTATGATGGCGCGGATCAGTCCGTCGTAAATCTGACTTAGTATCATGTTAACTGCAACTTGAAATTTTAAATGTCGTTTCAGGCGCTGCAAAGTGCTATTTCTGGCAATCTAAGTGTTTTTTTTTTATATACAACAGAATTTTCTACTGTGCACGCCAATTGCTTTGGCTCTTAGCTTAGATAGTCTGCAGGATAAATCTCATTTCAGGCACACACCCAATCTTAGCAGCACTGAAATTTCCAACGGTCAGCAAACTGGAGATCGTGGCTCTGCATATAAGATGGGTAACTTGACATATTGCTAGGCCATATTTCTTAGTAAACATATCTGCCTAGCTATTTGTTAGGATTGTTGGTTCCAAAATATTGCCACAATTGATTTAATTTCTCCGACACTATCATTCGCATATACCATAGGATTCAGAGTTAGACATACCAAAAACGATTTATTTGCAGTGTTTAAGTAACTATAAATACGAAATATCAGCAGTAGGCTGTCGTATCTGACTGGCAGTTACTTTGTGTTTGTATCTTTTAGCGGACGTTATACCTGATGGTGAATTATTTACAAAAACTGTCAATGTTGGAGACACAGACGTGACTATTACCATGAAAACCAGCGGCAGTAAAGCTGTTAATGAGTTTAGGTGGCTGAAAGATAATCTGAGAAACAACGACATGGATGGGTTGGATACATGGAATATTAGTGGTCCAGTTACAGTGAATGATGCAGGTGTATACGAGTGCCACATAGACAACGAAAGGAACCAGGCAAGGCAAGGACTAATGCTGCTCATAGTAAGAGGTTTGTACGGAAGAACCTTTAAGGTATGTATCTGTGTGATGCATCAGCCCCATAGAGGAACCATGAATCATGTCAAGAAACATTGTGAAACGCCTAATCAGATGCTTAATATAATATCATAAACACAGTATGTGGAGCACAGTTGCTCCATCAAAACTGAGATTATAAGTACTTGTTCAGGTTTCGTTAGATAACACTTTGCGAGTGTGTAATATAACGTCGTCATTAGAGATAAAAATTATTTCATTTGTTTTCCCATTGAATTGGTATTATCATGTATATGTGACAGAATCTCCCAGCTTATTCAAATTTGCTTTATTACTTGCCTAGACATTTCTTGCCTTCAGAGAAGATAAAAGCTTTCCCTTCCAACTACAATAATTAAGGGACCAACTATTTAATTTTGTCAATATATATGTTTATGTATTTTAATAGATTGCAAACGTGTGTTATTGTTCATCTACGAAAAGTACTTTATTCCCAGGAGGACACAGGCAAATTCTGCTACATGAGCAAAAAATTCCAAACACTAAAAAGTTGAAAAAATGATTTAACCTACGTAATGTGAGAAATTTAAGACATTATGCATTATTCACTACAGGCCATACAATTCTTAATGTATGAAAGTGCCTTTATCTAATTACAAGTAGTTCATTGTGGGGGCTATTATGAGAGGAATAGAAATGGAGTAATTATTGAGGAAAAACACACGTCGACTGCATTCATTGACATTACTTCGTTTTAAATTATTCTATTATCATGCTATTTTCTGTCGATACCGTGCGTACGTTACAGAAACATTAAAGACCGTGAGACATAACTTGGTTCGAACTGTGTTCTACAAGAAGCATGAACAGGACAGTAGGGCAAGAAATTCTATATCCTTGGACATAAATTTTAAGTTTTGGCATTCAGAAGATCATCAAACAATATTGAAATGTTACTGCTTTCTAGAATTACACCAAAGGAAACATCAGATAGTGACTCTCTTAACATACATAGTGTTACTTTAGGAGGTCTTTGTTTACTATTTATTTTAAAGCCGAATATCTTTCTACCATTTCAGTTTGTGGACATACAGTCATTATAACTTGACTAAATCAAGACGTGTAATATCAACATGTTTATTTTAAAATTTATTATCATTATTCATTGTTTTTCTTCTACATATATTCAGCTTGTGAGGCAAATAAATGGGGTCCACCAGACTGTACTAAAGATTGCACTCACTGTTATAATGGTGGGATATGTAATGAAAATACTGGCGACTGCATCTGTGCCCCTGGATTTGCTGGGACTAACTGCGAAAATGGTATGTTATATTGAATATCAATGTTTTTGTGCAATATAATTTTTTTGTGAAATATAAACATTATAACTGCGCACACAACAATAATATTTACTACATATATACAACACCTCATCTACAATACATTTTTGTACATTTTTTTTTCTCTCTCCAAGTCACTTTAAAATCACCCAAAAACAACATGTTATTAACGATTTACTCTTTTCTCATGAACTAAAAGGGAGAAGAACATCACTTTGTATGTTGCTTTGTTTGGTATTTTCATTGAGTTACATGTATGTGATTCTCCACTCTAAGAATTCAAATAATTTATACATCAGTCTATGAAAAATGGTAATACATATCAGATGTGTTGATACAAAAGTCATCAATGCATCATGAGGCCTCTATCATTTATTCTTGAGGCGCTTGGGGCTGAGCATACATTTTGACCTTCCACATGTTTTATTGGGCATGTGAATTTACAGGGGCTGAGGTCAAGAGACTGACGTACTAATCAGGTGCGTGCTATAGCTAGAATTGTTCTAACCGTGCCTGGGACATGGATGAGGGGGCTTGAACGAGTATGATACAAAGTGATCCGGAACTGCAATGTGCCTCTATTGCATTGGCGAGGCCAGAGGTTTGAACTAGAGGTGGACTTAGAATTGTGGGCAGATCATCTAAATTAAGCACCATCTTCAGTTGGCGAACATTAAAAATTTACGTAAAATACTCCTCGGACATCGCCACTCCCGGTCTTACCAAGTAAGCTCCAAGAAATGGTACTGTCCGTGCTTTCGTAGATGGAACATTTCCTTATATTTTTCAAGGTATGAAATGTGTACATTTCATGATGGTGGATGTTACAGCTGTTTGAAGCTGAGGTCTGTTTTGAGCTGAGGTTGAATGTGGTCAACATCATCATCATACTCTAGATAAAAAGTACTTAGTGTTACATTTTCGTAACCTTATCTTTTACTTTATTTCTCCTTCTTTTGTCTTTTTGTCTCTTTCTTACCTTTCTTTTTTATTGTCTCCTGGGCTTGTAATCCATTTAAGTCGGTGAAATGAAAGATCGATTCCCTTGTTACAAAACTGTGAATACATACCCTGACCTACTTATAGCAATATTACCATCAACTTTCAATCAACAATGTGTCTAGAAAAATTGAAGTATTAGAGTATTCTTTTCTCAGTCGCAAGTTATTTGTCAATGATATCATCAAGATCATCCATGTGAAAACAATTGTAGGCGCTCAACTGAGTTTTGGCCCCCTAAACAATTATTAAAAGATATATAAAATGATCCGCTTGTCAATACTGTTTTGAAATGTTGCATTTGGAAGGAATAGCCAAATGAGTATCAACCTTGGCTTACAATTTGGTTATGAATAGTCCAACAGGAATTTTGAAGAGTTGGAAGTGGCTAGAAATGAACAAACACTGAGAAATAAATTTCAACAAACAGTGTAAACACAACACAGTGCAATACAAGAGTGCCACTTCTGATTATATTGAGTGACCAGAACTGGCTAGACCTAGATACAAATGTGTATAGGGTAAGACAGTTATGACAAATCCCACTCAATACTTCACAACTTGTATTTTTAAAAGTTAAAAGTTGAGGGATGCCAATCAATTATGAATATATATCCATGTCTTATGAATTTGAATTCACACCAATATGTATATCACCATATCTAAAGTGTTATAATGTTTATGCCTACAACGTACTTAAATTTCCTTTGTAGCGTGTGGTGGTAACAGACATGGTTATTCGTGTAACGACAACAGATGTTCTAACAACCCTTCTGATAAAAAACATGTCTGTGGCACCTTCCTATTTTGCCTTCCACATCCGTTTGGCTGCAGATGCAACACTGGTTGGAAAGGGTTAGCCTGCAATGAAGGTGAGAATTTCATTCATTATCCCATTAATGTAAGGTCTTAACTTTGTAACTCAGTGTAGGTATACAGAGCAGTGTCGAATCAGTTCAGGTATATATCAGCTCATATATATATATATATATATATATATATATATATATATATATATATATATATATATATATATATATATATATATATATATATATATATATATATATATATATATATATATATATATATATATGAGTAAGAAATTGCTTTGGACCCGAACGTAGATGGTGCCTGGTCATGACTGTATAGTTGCAAGATTACTAAATTTAAACCCGGCAGACGTTGCTTCTCAATTATAAAGTGTATTGTCAAGCTTTCGGCCTCATTGGCCTTCTTCAGGATACTATATACAGAAAAATAGAGAGAGAAGATAGATAAATATAAGTTACGGAATGGAATAACTTTGATATATATATCTGTCAAAGTTATTCCATTCCGTAACTTATATTTATTTATCTTCTCTCTCTATTTTTCTGTATATAGTATCCTGAAGAAGGCCAATGAGGCCGAAAGCTTGACAATACACTTTATAATTGAGAAGCAACGTCTGCCGGGTTTTTATTTAGTAATCTTGCAACTATATATATATATATATATTTATATATGAACAAGCTTCCGGAGTAAGTACAGGATCCCGAGAATTCACAGCATTCTAGTTAAAAATTCAATGAAATTTAAAATGTTAAAACTAGAATTGCAACTGCACGTAAAAAGATTAAAAGACACCCTGAGACGAGAAGCTTTCGGCTCTTTATTCAGCCTTCTTCAACTCGAATGAAGCAAGATAGAATGAGTTCAAATGTCCTACCTATAAAATTTCTAAAAGGACATGCAAACAAGGATAAACAATCAAAGCAGCCAACTCAAAGTTTGAAAGTAAAAGATAAAGCTTAAAATCACTGGGTGGATAAGCAGTTACAAAGCAAGATATTTAAAACCAGCTGTAAGTGCGCATTTTTGAAATCAAGATGGGGCTAACCCTCAATGAGAAATGCCCAACGGTACAGTGGCAAAAAGGGACCTGGAAATGATAACTGACATAAACATTCTACAATAGAAACCACCAAAAAGATATACCCTTAAACCGTAGCGTAGAAAAGTGATTCTGCAAATCCCTGGGAGGGTGCAGTCAGAAAAAAGGTGAATGAATACTTAGATCCATCTGTAAAAATGTAGCAATGTAGATAAGAGGAAAATAGCTAAAACTAACGGTGGCTTAAAGGGACCAGGAAGAGAAATCGAGCTAGAACATTTCAAATAGTTAACCACCAAAGGAAAAGGCAAAACATAAAAAATATACCCCTCAACTTTACCATAGGAAACTTACTCTTTTATTCGAATTGAATTCCTTCCTTTTGTTTAGGCCTAAAGGAAATAAGGTATTCAACTGGGCTAACCAGTAACCCTCTCTTTTCGTAAGGACTATGTCAATATTAGACTTGCTAAAAGTCAGCTATATAATGATAAACTTAATATCCGAGAGCTGATGAGGAGACGAATTGTAATGGACTGCTAATTCACATCTGCCTCGATTATTTAGGAGATCAGATTTGTGATTTCTAAATCTAACTTTGAATTCAGTTAAAGTAGACCCAACATACTGCAAATTACATTTAAAACAAGTTCCTCGGTAGATAATGCAAGCACTAATACAAGAGACATAAGTCTTAATGGGGTAAGTTTTCTTCGTGGCACAACTAGAAAAGGTGGAAATCTGCAACAAAAAATTAGTGCATAGGTCACACTTCTTCCCCTCGCATTTGAAACAACCGGCTGGAGCATCAGAGCCCCCTGTATGGTTACGGTAAGGGGATTTCGACCTCCTAAGGGAATCCTAAGCTTAAGGGACCTACCTTTTCCATAGGCAGTAAAGATAGAATTTTCTGGGAAAAGTTCTGTCATACGGGGCGAACTATGAAGAATGTGAATATGTTTACGTATGATGGAATGGGTATTGGGCAACACTGGATTGAAATCCAGGACTAGAGGGTATTTCCGACTAGACTGTTTCTTTTTGGAAGGGTTGAGCAGGACATGTCTAGATAGTTCCTTGGCCTTTTCAAATTGCTCCTCAACGAGCTGGGGGTCATCACCTCTGGCTGTTAAATAATTCTTATACACTGTGAATCTGTTAATTAATAACTCCGGGGTAGAACAAATACGTTTCAGCCTTAAAGCTATACTGTAAGGTATACTCTTCACCTGATGCTTAGGGTGAGAACTAGAAGGTAATGGGTTTAAATGGCCATCAGTTGCTTTAGAGACAACGTCCGTAGAAATAATTCCATTGTTTAAAATTACTAAAACATCCAGAAAACCTTAATACGAAATTGATAGTGGGATAGATAGAGTTGAGAAGAGCATCAAATCCATGGGGTCAAATCTCAAAGATATCATCTCTAAAACGCCACCAATTTTGTGGTTTCAGTAGTGGCTATTTTATCTATGTAACTCATAGCTGTGTCTGCATAACTACATGCATTCTTGGGTCCCATGGCGGTGCCATGGATTTGTATGAAGTTGTTTCCTTTGAAACTAGAACTGTTATGTTTTAGGCAGATCTCGACTGCTTCCAAAATACACCCGTTACAGGGAAAATTTGAAGTCCTATTGGACAAAGCTTCTGCCACGGCTGTTAAACCTAACTTGTTGTCTATGTTAGGAAACACAGCGTTAATGTCCCAAGAAACCAGTAGGGGGGAGGAGATAAAGGGGTACGACTTAAATTCTGAAGTTTGTTGAAAAAATCAGTAGTATCTTTAGTATAGGAGGGGCTTCTTTTGGGCAATGGGCTTAAGAAAAATCTCAGTAAAAGCGGAGAGGTTCTCAATCGCTGTGTTGCAACCCGAGGTAATAAGCCTGATGGGATTCCCTTCTTTGTGGGTTTTGACAGCGCCAAAAGCCTCACCAGGTTTATATATACATATATATATATATATATACATTTATATACATATATATACATATATACATATTTATATGGATGGTTCTTAACATACATACGGTACACTACCCATGGGGGGTCCCTATTGTTGATTGGTTTTGTATGCCGGCGTTTGCTATGGCAACATTTTGACACCATCTCTGACCTTTTGTTCAGCAGTGATGTTTTGGCGGCTGATAGTATTTCAGATGTTGTAAAATTGGTTCATTTTTCAATCTTAAGGACAAAATTCGTGAATTCAGAAATAGTGGTTGTACATATCATAGTCCTTGCGGTGACAAATCTTGTGCTGATAATTAATTATTTTAATTTTATTCATAGCAATGAATTTTTATTTTTTATATATTATTTTATATATATTTTAGTTTATTCAAAGGAGGATAGCTCAACATCTGTGACTCATGCAAAAGTTGGATATACTTTTTTGTGATTAGAATGGTCCATGATGAGATATTGATTGTAACTGATCACGTAGAGTTCAGTTTCCATTTGAAATGGTGTACAACTTTACATTTGATCCCCAATTTGGATTATGCATCGCAATTAGCAACTCCTTTCATTACAATTATCATCATCACGGAATAAGTGACTACTTGCATAAAACAATCTTGTAATAATTTGCAATTACAGGCTTTCACGTTTCACAAATATTTGGACACATTAATTGGCAAGAAGTGAAAGCCTAAGTTAAGTCCTTCACAAGTTTGAATTTGTGATTTCTAATATCCATCATTTCAAAATTGCACTCAATTTTACTATATGCTGATGCCTTTTGTTGTTGTTGTTCATAAAAACCATTTCCATTTAACACCCGCCACAACTTAATCACTTACTCTATTCAATAAGTTTGTGACAGAGGTACGTATGGAGCCAGCTGTCTGCAGACCTGTAACTGTAAGTCTAAGGCGTGCGACAGATACACAGGAGAGTGTACAGGCTCACCAGGAGGTTGCAGTGACGGATGGACAGGGAGCAATTGCCAGCAGGGTATCATACTAATAAGTTTTCATTATCTTCTTCCTTTCCTTTATCTCTTTCTTCCATGTTAATCTATTTCTTTATCACTTTTCACACTGAAATGACTGACAACACAAATGACCTCAGGAAAATAAATCAAATTCTGCATGGTTATGCTTAAGTATTAATAGCAAAGATTGTTTTTAAAACCATGCTACTGTACCAACCCGAAATGAGTCTAATTGTGGTAGTGAGTACCCAGTGATTTACAGCTCTCTACAGGCAAATTCAATAACTTTTGTAATAAAGAAAATCATATTTTGCAAAAACACATTTTAGCACCGACATACAGCACCGTAGGTTGATATACACTAGAATCTTCATATAATTGGTTTATTTTGCTATATTTACTTTGGCCGATTTTGCCCATTATAAGATCCTCTGCCACTGAAGTAGAATGCCATGCTGCCGTATATATATATATATATATATATATATATATATATATATATATATATATATATATATATATATATATATATATATATATATCTGTGTGAATTAGTTGAGCTATTCATACTGCAGGAACCTTGAGACCAAACTCCAGCTAACCAGCGTCGGACTGTACAGAGATAATGGACTGGCAGTGATGAAAAACCACACAGGCAGCAGTGCCGATCGGATAAGAAAACAACTGATCAAAATATTTCAAACACACGGTCTGCAGATAACGGTCCAAACCAACTTAAAATCAGTAAACTTTCTCGACGTTAACCTAAACCTGAACACCGCCCTCCATAAGCCTTACAGGAAACCAAACGACCAACCAATTTATATCAACGTGAACTCCGACCACCCGTCGTCCATAATAAAACAAATACCAACGCCCATAAGTAAAAGAATCTCAGCAAACTCTTCCAATCAAGAAATCTTCGATGCAGCAACCGCAACGTACAAAGATGCTCTAAAATCCAGTGGTTACGACGATAACCTGCAATACATACAGCCCAATACCAACAAACAGTAACCCACAAACAGATAGAAAAACCGATCAAGGAAAATAGTATGGTTTAATCCCCCTTACAGCAGAAGCGTGGAATCAAACATGGGGGGGGGGGGGCTTTCAGCAAGCTGATAAACCGACACTTCCCAAACGGCCATGCGTTCCACAAAATCTTTAATAAAATTACAGTTAAAATAAGTTATAGCTGCATGAAGAACATAGGAGCCATTATCAAATCACATAACTCACAAGCAATGAAGAAACGCATCGGTGAAAAACCAGAAAAAAACATGCAATTGCAGAAACAAAGAAAACTGTCCCCAGCAAGGGAATTGCCTCGCCAGTGCTATCGTATGCAAGGCCACGGTGACCACAGCTTCAGACACTAGGACATACATCGGGATCTCCGGGGGCCAATTTAAGCAAAGATATAACAACCATCAGAAATCTTTTAAACACCCCAGATACGAGAAGGAAACCGAGCTTTCAAAACACATATGGCATCTCAAAAGAAAAGAGACTCAGTACACCCTACAATGGAGCATACTCAAAAAGTCGAACATACACAAAACGGAATCAGGGCAGTGCAACCTATGTATTGAAGAAAAGCTACAAATCCTGCTATCACCACTGACACTCACTCAACAAGAAGACAGAGATAATCTCCAAGTGTCGCCATGACAACTGACCACCGAACCGTACCAAGAAGAAACAACCAACCGTAGCCACAATCTTGGACAAAATACCTTGAGACACCCCGGGCCCCCGTTCAATGTTAGCTATAGGATTGCTGTTCAAAGGGTACATTCACTCCTATAGCGCAACATTGGAAAGGGGCGGGGGTTTCATGTTATCCTCTCCCCTAAAATTCAGTATTATATTTGCAACGTACGACAAAGTGTCCCAACAATTTTGTCCAAGATTGTAGTTCGAACAGAAATCCAGTTGTCTGATGATCGCCTTCGAGTGAAACTCGGAGTAACAACAAAATGTTTGGTTCCCTATACATATATATATACATATATATGTATATATATATATATGCCTATGTATAGCCTATATATAGTCTATATATATAGCCTACATATATAGCCTATATATATATAGCCTATGTATACCCTATATATATAGCCTATATATATATATAGCCTATATATATATATTTATATATATATATACCAACGTATATATATATATAGATAGATAGATAAACCAACGTCGGCAGGCAATTTGTCAAAATTCTCGAAGACGAATTCCCACCAACCCATACGCTCCACAAAATCTTCAATCGTAACAACGTTAAGCTGAGCTACAGCTGCATACCCAACATGCAAATATCATCACCGCCCACAAGAAGTCAGTTATTAACTCTCAAACGACCACCCCTCCGAAAGGCTGCAACTGCAGAAACAAGCATGAATGGCCAATGAACGGCAGATGTAAAGAGGGAAGCCTCATCTACCAAGCAACCGTTACAACACAGAACAGCAGCAAAACTGAGACCTACGTCGGACTATGCGCCACAGATTTCAACGCCAACCATAAAAGTTCTTTCATACACCCACACAAAAGAAGCGAAACAGAACTAAGCAAGTACATCTGGTCACTCAAGGACAACAATCTCGATTTCAAGTGGAACTGGAAAATCCTAAAGCGTGGAAGACCATACAGCAATATATCAAAACGCTGCAATTAATGCCCACTAGAAAATATTACATAATATACAAACCCCAGGAATCTACACTTAATCAGGAATCTACACTTAATAAGCGATCCGAGCTGATGTCTACATGCAGACATTCTAAAAAAATCTTGTTAAATTCCTTAAGAAAGGAAACAAAGAAGAAATGACGCTGCCGCATTCCTCAGCGACTTTGCTGTACGCGGCAAATCCTCTCGGCTTCAGTCATAACACCTGACGAGTGAAGTACATCTGTACTTTATGAAACAAATTTGTAGTCTTAAGCCAGTGCGACCCTCACTGTCGTTATTATTGCTCTGTTTTACATTGAGCTCTTTCTATGGGTCAAATGCTTCCTTTTCTACTTTTCTACAGGAAATGTGAATTTAAGCTTCATACAGTAACATGACTGTCTGCAACATGTATTCGATGTGACGAAACTGTACGAAGTCGTTAACTTTACAAAGTTTTAACAGATTGCGAGTAGCCAGAAAATGCATGCTCTTTTTAGCGTCATGGCCCTATCACCTTCGTTAATATTCATATTTCGTACTTAAAGAACTTTTTGAGGAAAAAAAATTCCAGATTGACTGGAATATGGATACTGGGATAGCAGTAGCAAACTTGTCATGAAAGTTTGTTACCAACGTTAAATCTTTTTCATATTACTTGCATTTGTGAATGATACTATGGAATTTTTCGGGAACTCTGAAAGGAGTGAGTACATATTCATCCATTCTCATCTGTCATTTTAATTTACGAATGTTCGATACTATTTTCATCTTGACACCTCACTCAAACAACTGTTCTGAGACTACAGACCTATTCGAAATACGGGTTGAAAATTATTTTCATTTTTTTTTTAATGATTAAAGGTTCAATTCTAACATACATAGTATATTTCATGCTGATAAGGTACCAACGTAAGTTTTCTAAACGTATTATCTTGTGTTCTATTGCGGTCATCATTGTTTTTGTAACGCGTCTGTCAGCACTTTCATTTAAAGTGAAACATTTGTTTAACATTGCAGTTTGTCCAGCACCCCAGTTCGGCTTTGACTGTGTTGAGGAATGTAACTGTCAAAATGCTACATGTGACCACATCATTGGCTGTACTTCGAGCTGTAATCCTGGATGGGCTTATTTGTCTTCAGCTAATTGTCGAATAGGTAATTAATGAACTTTCTTGTACATTGGGGTGTTATGCAATTCCACAGATTTATACCGTTTTGCTTCTAATATTACAATATCTTCTTTCATATGTTCACAAGTGAATTGTCATAAAGTCATGTTAAACCATCTCATAAGAGGATCCTGACTTATAAGATCTATTCATTGCTCATTGGAAATAAACTTTCCATGTTCACTCAAGTGCGACTCTCAGTATGTAATTTAAGCATTCGCGTGTCCTGTTTGCGATGAGGTTTGACTTAAAGATCACTTTAGATTGTGTGGACGCTGAAAAGATTAAGATACCATAATGCAATATTGAAAATATTGGAATTAACTACTCAAATAACTATCTTCCGTTTGTCGAATTGTTCATTTTCAGGAATAATAGATAATGGCTATACTCGACAAAATCCTAAGATTACATTTCCTGTGACTTGCACAATTAACAAAGATAATGATGACAGTCACGAACAATTGGACTTGGTTCTGTCAAGACAAGAAATTATCTTGGATGATTCTGGTATAACTGTTAATGAAACCAATGATAACGCAACTGCAAGAACCATTCTGTTTATGGTAGATGGTGTGAGTGATGGAACTAGTCTCTACTGTCAATTGAGAAAGAATGACAGCAGAAGGGCAGTCCTGGAAGTACCAATAGATCTGTACGGTGAGTACAAACACATGTGTCACTTTTACCAACTGTTTTTATGTTGATTGTACCTTGTGCATTGCAAAGAAACTATACTTCTCCGAACTGAATCACAGTAAACGCAATGTGCATTGCTAAAGTAAGGTATATTGTAAAACATTGTAAACAGCTCACACCGTGCAGCTCGCTTGGTCTCTATACTACGCAAAACAGAGAGAATTAGAACAAAAATGCAATCTTCACACATTTAGTACATAGTTATGCATCATTCGTGTAGCACTGTAGGGTGTACACAGTTAAACTTGTTTTCAGGCAGTTATAATTCTAGTCTTACATCATTATATGTACTCATGTCAATGTCAATTATTTTGACTACCACAGTTTGCAATGTAGCTGTTGTAAGAGATCGATGAATGACCAACTTATTCACAGTTCCTACGAACTGTTTTTGTGGGCACATGATAATTACATACATTTAGAGAATACCATGGCAATGTTCAAGTCTCAAAACATTAACATTAAATCCGATCACAGTTTGCATTACATAAGTACACCCCACATTCATTTGTGTAAAAATTCCCTTTAATTTACTCCATCGTAAACATATTACCAGTCTTCCCACAATTTAAGATACCATCATCGGCGTTCTTGCCTCCCTTTTCAAACTTTTAATTTAAGTCTCAAACTTTCCCAAACAACTAGTGTGATCAGTTTTGTAAATATAGTAGGACTTCGAGCTGAAGGTTATCATATTTTCCATTAGCGTTGACGTCTTCAACGCCTATTTTCAACTCGTTTTTATGCTCGCAAACATTGTCATTAGCAATTTGATAACTTCTTGAAAACCTGACCACATACAAACACAAATATTGTGTAACGTCACAAGGAAGATAGGCCTTCAAACATTGATGAGTTCCTTCTTGTTGTTCCTGTTACTCGATCTATACTCAGGAATTAAATACAGAGGAAGTTAACCCTACTCCTTTATGACCAGATGCATTCAAACTTCCTTTAACCTGACAGAACTAATTTCACCAAGATTTTAGTAAAATAACAGTTATTTAAAACAATCTTGCCGCAGTGTGCTGAAAAAGGCAAACTTGAAGAATTTTTTGAAAATGTAAGCCCATTTCTTTCAGATCTTCCAGTTTTACAATCAGCTCCCACAAAAGAGTTCGTAGATAAGTCATCTGTCACTATCAGTTGGGTACCGTGGAATGAAGAAAATGATCAAGGTGACTCTCCGGTAGTTGGATACATACCATATTACTTCCATCATTCAGCAGTTGATTGGATCAATGGAAGTTACGTTGCAGCTTCAGATAATCTTACATTCACCATCAGCGACCTCGATCCAGATACAAGATATGTTTTCAGTGTAGCAGCCGTGAGAGAAGGTGACGGAGGAGAAGGACCAAAGAGTCCGAATATCACCGTTAAAACCATCTGTGCAGGTAAACATGCACATACGTTGGTCGTATCATGAATACACCGCCATACTGATACCATGGGAAGATAGCTCTCCATGTATTGTACACTTAGTTCGGTTTTTCAGTTTCGGTTTTCATTCCTTTATAAAGAAAAAACGTGGATAGTCAATATTTTAGGTTTGTTGTGCAAAAATAACGCTTACTTTTTGTTAAGCTGTGATCAACCATGTCTACGCATGGACATATCAATTGTTTTGACTGTCACGGTTTACCTTTAGCCTTGAAGGAATTCTCCACGAACAAAAAACGTCACATAGTATATCAGATTCTTTACCGTTCTATCAGTTAAACATAACTATTTTACCAGAGGAAGCTTCTTTAGATGTGAAATAAAGCTTTGAAAGTTGGGCTTCAGCACGAGCCTGAAAATGTGCGACGTAGAACCGACAACAACAGTTTTCCATTTTTTTTTCCTCTTTCTGGCAATATCTTGGACGCAAAAACTCTTTCGTTCAGAGATTATGAAAACTCTATGAATGTCTACTTTCAGTAAGATACTTTCAGTAAGATACATTCCGTACGATACTAATATACTAAGTGCATGAAACCAGAGACGGCTGTTATTGTGATGAACATAAAATTTAATTGCTGCTCATAACAAACCAAGAGAAGGTAAGCTGTGTATTTAGCTCGAAGGTATTTCTATCCTTTATTCGTCCGTACCAGTTCAATATCATTCACAGACCAACATCATTTAGGTCAACTAATCCTTAAGCAATTAGGTTGCTCCGAACAATGCTTTCTAAGGTAGGTCTATATCACTCCCTGGTGAAACAAGGTTTTATCAAAAATAAGAGATCAGAACAATACTGCAAACCACAGCTTTAGCTAAAAATCAAGGCCAATATTCAATCTAGATTTGTTGGTACTACGTCACAACCGATTGGTTTCTAGCAACAGGCACGTACCTGGAATATTTACTAAAATAATTCATTTTGCGAATTCTTTGAGATATTTCCTGAAAATGAGAACGATGACTTGTCTACAATAATGTTTGCATCTTTTTAAGAGACATAAGAAGCAATGGTGGAGAATTATTAATAAAAAGACTCAAGATTAACCAATGCACAATACGTAGTAATAATGTGAGTAAACCATTCGGTTATGCATGTAAGTAAACCAAGCATATATTCCAGATTCCTTGTATACAAGTTGGTCTTTGTAAACGTTACAATTAATTACAGAATTAATTAAAACGCTACAGCAAATTAATCACACTCCGTGTAGTTACAGACAAAGGAAAATTCAGAACGGTGCACATAGTGTATCAGCGTTTTTATCACGAATATTGTGCTATTTATCATTCTTCAATTTTGCTCTCAACAGCTCCAGTACGTGGTCCAACAGATGTTGAAGCATTTATCTCTGGAGATAGGCAAGAACTAGTAAAAATTAGTTGGAAGGTCAGTTAATTGATTTTCAATTGCGCTACATGGGTTCCTATGTGCGCTTTTTTCTAGTTATATTTTCATACTTACTTTACTCTATAGTACAGACACTCGGAGCACTTTTGCTGGACACTGCCGTTCAGACAAAAAAAAAAAAAACAACTACAATGATTAGCTGCACATTTGAGGTGTTTTTCGCCTTACTATTGTTAAACATATTTCAGTTGCAATAATCACAAAGAGATAAGCTTGTGCAAAGTAGTCGTCGTGAAAAAGCAAATTACAATGTCCCATAAAAAGCCGAAATATTGCACATGAAATATTTCCTGGATCGCTCCTTAAATACCGGCATATTTTTTCTTTGTTTTGCATGCATTTTTAGAATCCTTCTGTGGAAGATATCAACTGTGATGCTGGTGTGTCTAAATATACTGTTTACTACTCATCAGGTGACATGCTAAGTTCAGCTTATGAAACTAGAGAAATTTTTAGCCCGATTGATGGCACCTCAGTTACATTGGAGGATCTAGTTGCAGGGAACACTTACAACTTCCAAGTAACACTAACAACAGAAGGCGGTGAGAGCAGCTGGAATAATCCAGTAGACCACCTGATTCCAAGTGAGTGACATTGTCAAAGTAAAATCTTTGATAGCTTCCCAGCTAGAATCAAGCAGTTACATATAAACAAGTAGCAACGGCCATTTGTTCTAACCAATACTAAAGTGTCGTACCATCAGTATCCATAGCAACCGCAGGTGTCAATTATGTTAATTTCAAAGCTCCTAAGGGACATTTGCGAAAGGGTTACTACTTCCAAAGTAATATTAACCTTCAATTAAAGAACTCATTTTGTAGAGCTACTTTCAAGGTAATCGTAGCATCATGTAGTGGTCTAGTAAAATTCAATTATCGTGATCAGAGATTTTATGTAAGCTGTATCAATTAATAGTTTGCCCGATTTAAGGAGGTGTTGGCATCACCCTCCAAAAATGTAGGATCACAATGATTAAATTTCTATCGATGAGTACCACGATCAAAATGTTTCACTTAATTGATGAATACCAACTTTAAATAAAATGTGATATCAGCAAATTGTACTGAAAAAAAAAAAATATCAATGGTCTTATTCATTATTGCAATTTGAGCAGCAATGGCCATTTTTCTGTGTGTGTTGTAGGTGAAAAAGCACGAGGTTACAGAATTTTTCTCCATCGGATAATGACATATGACTGCATGCCTACACAACATGTTGATACCTTAATTTTACGTCTCGCTCTATTTATGTAGGTATTAAGGAAAAACAATATCACCCATATTGTTTCTATTTCTCTGTCGAATTAATAGTTCTTCCGTCTTTGCGAAATCCACCTAAAGTTAATTACAGTTGTGGACATAAGGTCACAATCACCTGGAATGGTTGGACAGAAGATGAGGATGACGGCACACCACCTGTTATTGGATATATTCCTTATCACAAGTTAGCAACAACTAAACAGTGGATTCCCAGTAGTCTTGTGCACCATGAAGGTGACAAGTTGCCAATGAGTTATACATTCACAGACTTGTCTGTGTCAGTCGGTTATAACTTTGCCCTCTCTGTTGTTCGAGAAGGACACGGTGGAGAAGGAGACATGGGAGAAATCGTTGCTTATACAACAATTCATTGTGAGCCAGGTATGACTTTTACCACTGTTAATGATATCATTGTAGATAGTCTATTTTGATTTAATGTGGGAATGCAACCCGTGATGCATGAATTGTGAGCGATGTATCAAAAGTGAAATTCAGAACATTCTCACAAAGGTACCCCCCCACACACACACACACACACACTCACACACACACACAATATATATATATTTCATAGACGCCCATCACGTACATTGGTATCAAATACTTATGAGAATCTTGTCATCGTTATGTAACCGAAAACTGAGGGAGACCAAATATTGCACGTGGATGAACAACTCACATTTCAAGAATCAAAAGCTAAATTCAAACTGTGGCAGTCGATGTTTTGATGTTGTTTTCATGTGATTGTGCACAGAATTGTCTGTCGCATGTAATAGGCGACAGCATCAGCAACTGGCGAAAGAATGTTGATATACTTAATTTCCTTCCTTTACAACGTATGTATCAATAAATATGCACTAACATTGTAGCTTACTCTTTCAATCAATCCGTAGGTATACAGCGACCAAGTTTATAGTGTTTAGTCTGACAAGAATGGTTACTTATAACGACTGGAATCCGGTAATAAAAATAAACTCTAACAAATATGAGACCGGTATCAAGTGCGACTGTCTAGCATAACGTTTAGCACATACTTGGCTTCTGTATGGTAAAATACCATGAATCGTGATTGATTAACTAAGGTACAGTTTATGTAACCTCATTACTACCGATATACAGTAATACTTATACAATAATGGGTAAATTGTATTTGTGGGCAAACTTTGGTGTAAAATTTTGCACCTGTGGCGTAGCTATAGGGATCATTGGGCAATCCTACTCTGAGGAAATGAATTCGGATATTTACCGTCCTTTACACCACTGACCGGACAACAGTTAGGAATAGGGGACTAGTCCCCTTCAGTTTTCAGAAAGGTAGGCCTATTGTTTTGATAATTTCCAGGCCCTGCATTTGAGCGAGAGATTTCTGTAGGTTGTGGGTTGAGGTACTCATTTATTAAATTGGCAAATCGATACTGAAAAAAAAATCATATTTCCCCTACTGAGAAGACCTATTTTCTTTCTTCTTTTTTTTTCTCGCTCTTCGAGTGCTCTATTATATATGCACATATCTACCACATTACTAGCGTACTACGCACCCAACCCCATGTGTCTCCTTCACCCCCTGGTAGCACTCTTCAGTTGTGACTCCCCCCCCCTTCTCCCCGGAAAATCTCAAAACGCATTCTTAACATTGACAATATATACATAATTGACATGCTCTGGAGTTATTGACACGTGCCTTATCAAGAATATTGAAGAATGGTTCTTACTGTAGGGAATATTTTAATGAAAACATATTTGGGTCATAACACGGACAGGATAATTGGAACCTATTTAAAAAGTACTCAATGCGGCATTCGACTTATGTGGCAAAACTTGGATAGCAGAGTTTATAGTTTGGGTGTGTAGGTCGGGACGTGTAAAATGGAAACCCTTTTTCTTGAGACCTCTGTGGGTGGCCTCAATGGAGAAGCATTTTTTTACATGAATATCGACGTCTTCAAGTTTCGAAGTAAGATGTGTCTCTCAGGAATAAATACAAAGCATATCAATAGATTATTGTCTCATTCAAGAATAACACCTCTGACTTTAAGTTTCTCTGTTGTTTATATAAATAAATGTCTAATAACATTTCTTTGAACGAACTGTTTCATTTTTTATTGATACAAAGGATTGCCTACTGGTATCATAATAGGGTCAATCTCTGGTGGTCTGCTTTTGTTGTTGCTGTTACTGTTTGTTATTTCGCTGTGAGTATTTTATCTTATTTTCCTTATTTAACCTTTATGTGATGCCATCTAACTTCAGAAACAAGGTTTAAACATAGTACTTGAGTCAATTAATTTTAGATGGAAGTTACAGTACAAAATAGAATTCTAGAGGAAAAATAAAAGAATTTACACTACTAATATCAGTGACACCAAGTCATATCCACCTGTTTTGTGTTACTTAATAAGAGCATTCATAAGGACCTTGATTTATGTACACAATAAAAATTTACTTTGCACTCTCATTGCATAGACAATGCTGCCAAATTACTTGAAGGATAACAATTGATTTGCACGAATATGTTATTAAGTAAAAGCACCAAAAGCATGGAAATGATACTTTTTTATTGTGGTATATTCTTTCAGGATAAAGAAACGGAGATCCCCAGAACGGCGACCTTGTGGAGAAAAAAGAAACGTTAAAGCAGTTGAAGGTGATAAACTCAGAAATTGTAATGCACAATTTACAGTAAATGTATGATCCTACTGTAATGCTTGGGATAGTTTCCATTGTTTTTGACTGTCCCCTTTATTACGATTTGATAAACTAGGGTTACTAAGTGTGTTATTTAGTAGAACACACACGTTCTTTTAGATAAGATGAATTTGCAATCTATCTTAGGTTCGACTTCATTGTCTCCATTGACTTTTTTCTATAGTAATGGAAAATAACGGCAGTGACATTTTCTAATTATTTACAGATTTGAAACTCGACCAAATGAATGAATATGAAAACACTGGAATTAGTAACAAGGAAGATGAAGAATATGACAAAAATGGATCTTTATATGAAATGCCTTCTGTGAACCTGAATAGTGATGACGTTAGACCAAATTCTTGTAAAGAATTTCGTATGTGTAATGCAGACTACAAGGGTGAAAGCAATTCAGTGCCGGATTATGAAGATATTTGACGATGGTTGATGTCCTCGAACTTTCTCAAACTCAAACCCTGAGAAAAACTGAAGTGACATTATTTGACTCCCCCCATAATCTTACTGAGCTAAATATCACTTATCAATTACCGTAGATAATGATGTTTTCACATTCACGTACCAGATCTTGGTATCTTCTCAGATTTCTCTCTTGAAACCTTTTTCGTTAATGATGAAGTCGGTGGTGCACACATTATCTTCTCAATGATTATTTGTCATTTTTAACTAAAATGTAAGAGAAAGAAGCTTTTTCGAGCATCTGACTGATTTCACCGATCGTGTTTTATCAGTGAAAGTAGTAGGTCAAATCATCATATAAAAAGGAAACTTTATGTCATTCTTTGTAGTAACAACAAACAGTCAAGGCCGACTTGAAAACAAAAACAACCAGAGGGGTACCCAGGGTTTTTTTTTGTGAGGGGGCAAAATCGACGAACGCTCGATTGTGGTAGAAGGTGGAAGGTTCGCTCTGGAAAATAGGGTATTAAACGTTCATGGGATTTGAACACACTGAACACACCACTGATAATGAACACATTGCTGGCAATATTTCCTTGGGGACATTAGAATTGTTATGAGTTACAATAAGCAATTCAATGCTGTTGCAAAATCCTTCTTTGCGCTAGAAAACAAATGGTAACCCTTGTTTCCTGAGGACTATGACGTAAATTACAGGACATTCCATGTCTTCTTACTCCTCTAACCGTATGTCAAAGTTGAGTGTAGGTAACTGGACTGATGTAAAATTTTTAAATCTCCTCAGTAAACGCATACACGAAGTAGGCTAAGTGAAAACAGTTGCTTCGACTACAAGCAAATTGACTACAAGCAAATTACTACACTAATTGGCTGTTGCGATTAGAATTCATACTGTGATATGTATCGTGGAGTATTACTCGTCGATTTCCAAACTCCTGCTAGATAGATCCTTGCAGTGGGCCCGCAGACATGTTCACATATCAGACGGTCCAGCCGCTATAGCATCAACATCATGCCCCGAAGCTGAGAGGATAAGGAAAAGTCTGATCCAACTTTTCCGTGGTCTCAGGCTCAAAATCGACGCCCGGGTGAACCTTAGTACCGCCAACTATATATATGTCACACATGAGCAAGTACCCAGAATTCAAGAATGTACAGTACAATTTACTAAAAAGCTACATAATATGGCTTTTCTCCCTTATCATCTTTTTGTAGAAACTTCAATAACGGAAGTACATATTTTGTATATCAGTTTATGGGCCATGTTACCTAATGTATGGACGTTTCTGTATAAAGGACTTGTGACATGCAACTTTAAAATGATCTGGTTTTACTCAACAATTGCAGTGTGAAACTCCATTGATAAATTCGTTGGAACTGTTTTAAATACAGTTCTTAAGAGCTGTCTTTCAACGTTTCAAACTTTTGACAAAACAAATTACTTTCGCAAAACTTATGATAAAGTGTGAAAATGCAAAGTACTTATTTCATTAATCCTATATCAAATGAATCTTAAGGAGAAATATAGTTTTAAGAAAAATATAGCTTTTTATGAAAATTTGACACTACGTCAGTGCACCACTGTCATATTTGCGAGCCTTCGAGCTAGTGAATAATGCTGAATTTTGCTGTTTTATGGTTTGAATGGTCACTAAAAACAGTTTTATAGGTAATTGTATAAATATCATGCACTTGCGTATCATTTTGTTGTAATTAAACTACTGCATAAATCGTTTACGCTGTTTCATTTGTTTGTTGTTTTTTTTTTTTTGGGGGGGGGGGGCATTTTACCCGATGCGAGCAATAGCCAATAGTTCTCAGAGCAATTCTTAGGGGGTTTAGAGGAATTGACGGTATTTTCCATTACCTTCTTCCCATAGAGCGTTTGGGGGAAACGAATCGAGTTGCGGATAGTACTTCCTGTAATTATATCCCACATGACAAACTGATCATGATCACGGACTCCCGTCCTTGTTCGCCATGTAATCGTCAGGAGCCTTACAGTTGCTCCCCCCCCCCCCCGACACCGTCTGGGCTTTACGAATATTTCAACTCCCTGACGAATACCGCAGGCTGAGAATCGTTCATGAAATTTGGCATATATTCCAGAAACGTCTGCTGATCACCGACCGTCTACTACCCGGACCCTGAGATGAAATTATCGGACGATTTTTCTCCGATCTGTAAACGCATGTCGATGCCTAGAAATCAGACATATCGGTCGAGCGCCGGGTTAATGTGATCATACGTTCAGTGCGGATAAACAGTTTTAAGTGGGATACACTCAACAAACTCACCTTGTGTTGAATGCGGATGTGCAGTCTTAACTAAACTAAACACAACAAACTCATTCGATGTATGTTGATTTTGGATATACAATCTTGACTGGGATATCCTTGACAAACTCATCTTATGATGATTATTGATATGAAGTCTTGACTGAGCTAAACCCAACAAACTCGGATGTAAGTTGATTGTGGCTAAACAGTATTAAACTAAAAATATTCAACAAACTCATCTGATGCTAATTATGGATATGAAGTCTTGACAGGAACTAAGCACAACAAACCCATCCGATACAGGTTGATTGTGGATATTGATACAGTGTTGTCTGGGATATACTCAACAAATTCATCTAATGTTGATTGTTGATAGACAGTCTTGACTAGAATTTATTCAACAAAGTCAAAAATAAAAGAAAACGGGTACTCTCCTCACTCATTCATATGGTTCCTCCTATCCGCTCTGTTTATAACCCTCCTTTCTATTGTCTATGACTTGGTGAAAATATTGATGGAACGAGAAGAAAAGAGAATTTTTTTATAGGCTAATTTTTGCACAGTAGACTCTCTTCCAATATCTATTTCTGCAGCCCTTTTTACAAAATTGTCTGCTAACATTTAATCTGTTACAAATGTACAGAGAGTTGGTTCACCTTAATCAATTCTACCTGTCCTTTGAATTAACTTGGAATAGCAGAAAGACTGAAACATTTGTAGGACTGCTACTGTGAATAGTTCAATCGAGGACAAGCATTCCGAACAAGAGAGAAAACAAGGTTAAAGTAACGTAATACCAGTCATGTTATTAAACTGAGATAATTAGCAAACACGTATGTCAACTGGTAGCTCAAATTACGTAGAAACCAGATATAACTTCACTTTACTTCCTCCTCGTGTACAGAATTTCCTTGTTTTCAACTCACAAATAGTTCTCCATTTCAAACTTAGTTGCAGAGAACCATCTTGTTTTTACATTTCGAGAATGCTTGCCTTTGAAGATGTTTGTAGATTGCATGATGGTAATGTATATTTATGGGTTTTTTTTAATCATTTGCTTGAAGTGACTTGTAATTATTCCTATGGACCTACAAGTGATTTGAAGTTCATTTATCAGTTACCAGTACCATGTAAAATATTGTATGTATTGTACTGCAGTTTTGCGGTTCCCTCTATGATATTAAAATGAATTTTTACAATTTGAAGAAAGGTCACATTAGTGTACTCATAGAGTTATTGTAATATATTGTAACATGGAACTATTCATGCTGTAAAAGTTACATTTATCATGTTTAATTATTCATTGACTTGATTCATAAGTTAATCGAGTAATAGTTTACCTTGTTAGGAGTGCTTGGAATAATAATTCTGTCAATGATCTTACGTGAAATGAAGAGATAACTTAATGGCAGCGATTGTATAGGTGAGAGAGTACCGTTGGCAATAAATAATAATAGTAATTGCTTGAATTTGATCCACAATAAGATAGTCACTAATAAGAAGAACAACAAAGTAGATAAAAAAGATGACAGTCTTAACTTGTTAAAGTTTAAGTTATTAAGTATTAAAGTTTGCTTCAAAAAAAAAAAAAAAGAGTCCAGGAGAGTATGGTTACAGAAAATCACATGCATACACTGTAGTCAATATGTTGGAACCATAATTAATAAGTTATTTAGTAACAAGTGGCAAACATCTTTTTTTTTTAGAAAACTCAGCACACCTTGCAGCTGTACTGAGACCTACAATGGGAACCGCAACATTAGTTCTTTTGTTCTTGAATGCTGTTACGCTTAGTTCTGGTGAGTTCTATGTTACGTACAGTATAAGTCAACAGGATACAGGGAATGATTATATTTAGTAACACGCATATGGTTCATTTTATCACATTAAGACTTTAAGACTTCCTCTATCGCATCCATACCTTACCGGTATCGTGTCCTTAATTTGATGCATAAAACAATAAAGTTTACGTATTGTTATAAAACAATACATCTACCATTATTTGACCTAGGTAAAACAATTTAGATCATGAATGGTAACTTGTCAGAATCATATTCTGAATATGACAAGCATTTTGAATTTACATCGTCTACTTTTCAGAAAGTTATTTTAGTAAATCAAGAGTCATACACTATACTTAGACTCGTACATAATGTACCGTTTACGATATCGTGTAAGAATGAATTGTTCTTTCCTTTTATTCCATGTCAGGTGATGTTCTAAACACAATGTGCTTAACAGGCAATCCATTTTGTGATCCGTTAGAGGAAGTCTGCACGTACTGGAGCGTGGTTGCAGGATATGACGTAAATATCGAAAGATCTTACCGCAGAGCCCGCCAGAACACGGTTTTTAGATCACTATGCTGGGTATCCAATATTGGAAAATACATCTTGTAATATATCAATTGTAAGCACAAGACCAAACGACTTATTGAAAACATTCGGTTTTTTCAACAATACCAACATGCGTCCACTCACAACAGCAATCACTGGTGATGAAGTCAAATTAGGATCCGGACAAACAAATCAACAAGAGAGAATGGACTTAACCCTTGGAGTGTTTCACTGCATTTTTTCAAAACACAACTACACCGATACTGCTACAGTTATCATAATGAAGAATACAGGTAAAACATGTAACTGACCAATCAAAATATCACAATTAATTCAGTTCTATCTACAAAATGAGTTATAAAACAGTTTGGAGCCAGTCGATCATAACTTTAGACGATTTCACATTCGAACCGTTATTATTCCTCACTGTTTTGATCACGTTAGCATAAGGAGTAAGCTACAGAATAATAAAAGTTATACTTAAGATGCTTCCACTTGCTTAATTTCATTGTCTACAGGTTATTTTATCTATGTATGCTGCTTTATTGATTGAGAATGCTGCAGATTAGAATCACCGATTGAAGTTAATGGTGCTTACTACAAACTTAAATGCGTTTCATCTGACCATGCGCCAAATTAACCACATTAATAAGATGAGGAAAATCATTTACGCCTCTGTTTCATTCACTGAAGTTAACCGATTTGTGATCAGAATGGCAGATTTCCATGTTGCAATGCCCAGCATTTAGTAATTCTTTACCACATTATCAAGTTGCAATATATATTGGAGCCCGCCGTATGTCTACGGCAAGTGAGATTTACTAATAAGATCTAAGAAGTAGACCCATCAAGATTAAAGAATAGTATTCGTATGGATGAAATGAAAGCAGTTAATCCCACCTGAAATACAAATAGAGGCGCAGATTTCTTTTTAGCTTTGAGCTGGGAGTGTATCGCAACCACAAAAGTGATTGCAAGGGGAGCATGCACAGCGAAAGAGAAGCTTATAGTGAGTGGACACTCATACCCCAACCTTATAACCTATGATGAACTTCAGGGTCAGAATCCAGGTGGGGTGCATTACCCAAGTTTCTGAAAGCTCAAGTTTACATGTCACGTTAACAGTCCCCACGGAGATTATTTCAAGCCCAGTCTTCAGTGATATAATTTTAGGGTTTTCCGATAATTGCACACACAATTATGGAAAGGCAATTTTTAACACAATCCTTATCGATAAATGGTTTTTGGAGTGAACTGCGACAATGTGAAGAACAGCTATGAATAAGTCACATTGAATGAAATGTTGGGGGATACACCACAGCGCACTCCGAAAGGTGCGCCCTTGTGTTGATCAATGACTCCGACGCCTTTTATGTAGTCCATATATTCTAAAGTGTTCATTCAGTCTGATGATGGGCCAGTACAGTAAGGTAGTGTATCACTCAGTCCATGTCAAGTGACTTTTAGACTAAGCTGTTGGCTTTTGGTAAGTTCAAACGGACGCTCCCTTTATCCTGTTACTCTGTTTCACTCAACTTTTGCTAATATTTTCATTATAAAATCGTTTATTTGTGACAAGCTGCCATTGCATAGCAACCGCTTCCTGTAATTACCTACTTTTTGTTACTGTTGTTATTTTGTGTGAAGGTACATTTCGTCAGAACAAGTCTCTTATATAGACTTTGTCCTGTTACTACATGAAAATTATTAATTATCAACTTAATTCTGTGTCAATATTGGATAAGGAGTAAGTCATGTTATTTTGATCCATCAGATATCAGAGGTATCATGTAAACGGTACACAGAAGGTTGCTACCAACCATACTCTTTGTCACATGTGTTTAATCTATCGTTCCTTTGGTCGGATCATGTAGGCCTATGCATTAGGGAAGAAATTGAATAGAACTGTTTTTGTGTCAACTGCAGACTGAACTATTTCAACTATTGTTAACTTAACAGCTGTGTTTAGACCGCTTGCATTCACAATAACTGCTAATCTCGACGAAAATGTGACGTTAGCGATGATGGCATCCGAGGGTGTCCAAAGCAGTGATATAAGGTGGAGATATTCATGGAATTCAGTCACTCAAGAAATGAGAAACTGGACTGGGGAAACCTCACCTGCAATCGATAAAGTGAACACGAGCGATGCTGGCGTGTACGAGGCGTACACCCCCGTCATCAAATTACAGCGGATATGTGAGACTTATCGTCAGAAGTAAGTGTGCTTCATACGAAAACATTTCACGTGGTAATCGAGCTTATTTCAATATACATAAAACGAAAAAAGGAGAGAGCAGTGGCTGATATCACATAGTGTAGGTTTTATATAGAAGTTGGAATACCAGTTACGTTTAGTTTACTTGTGTGCTATTAAATCAATGAAGACATTACACTCACTTAACTGACAAAATAAGGCGGCGAGAGATCAAAATTCTATGTGATAGAACCTTCTAACATTCGCTTAGCAAATTCATCAAAACTGTTACTAGATTACACTCTTGATGTAAAGTATTGTATCGTGGTACGCAAAGTGATGAGGTAGTATTACCGCTCTAGCTAGGAGAATAAATCAAGAACTCGAAGCCACTTATAAGACAAAGTTGCCATGAAGCTATTACCTAAGAAATTATATGAAAAATTCAGAATTAAATTATGTTCGGTACGCATTAAAATGACACCACATTATTTCACACAGAATGTCCCTATAATTTATGGGGTCCCCCTGGCTGCGGAGGGATTTGTCCAGTCTGCCATAATAGTGGTATCTGTGATGATATTTCTGGAGAATGCATTTGTCCTCCTGGATTTACAGGTGAACAATGCGAAAAAGGTAAATGTAATATAGATATTCATCACAGTGGCATTGAAAAAAAGTTTGTTGTTTCTCACTTAAGTACGAAGATCCCTCGGAGAGCTACCTCACAATTACTCAACCTTAATGAGGGAAAGCATTTAAATAGGTGACATAAATGGACATGCTAGTCAATTGTAAGTCACGTTAATTAAGTCCAGTGAATTAATTAAGGTACGTCGAAGGTTTGGAGAAATTTGTCAGATTGTTGAGTTGCCATTTTAGATGTAGCTGTACATGACATCTCCACAGAATTTTGCATACTGTTAAATTGCCGACTTACGTTTACTCGACATCTCGAAAAAATTTTTCTCAATACCGAGTTACACGAATAATACGAAACCTTAAAGAGATTTGACAAATTGTTGCGATACCACTTTAGAACTAACACGTTTCGCGACAAAATTTTGATTTTGCAACTGATCGAGTTACCTCAACTCGAGCTAACTAGACAATTCGGAAAATTCGTCGAGATACCGAGTTACAAGTAATTTTTTCCTTGACAAAATTTTGTTAATTGTCAGGTAACCGACTAACACTAACTTGACATCTCTAAAATTTTTCTTTTACAAATAACTTTTTATTTCGACACAATTTTGCAAATTGTCGAATTATCGATTTAGGCTGACTCGACAACTCGGAGAAATTTGTCAAGATGACAAGCTAGAAATAACAGCATGTCGACAACCTTGCACTATTTTTCCTTTTTTGAAATGTCGAGTTGGCGTAACTCGCCATTAATTTGCAAAATTTTGTTGAGATAAGTTATTTGTAACTCGGTATCTCGACAATTTGACAAATTTCTCCATCGTGTCGAGTTAGCGAAAGTAGCTAAAATGTTATAGTACGACAAAGCAAACATATTTTGAGGTTAAAATGTATCTAAGAATCTAAGGATCGTCTAACCGGGCAGTAAGTATGAACTTAGTGAAATTGACTTAGATCTTGTGAAAGTTGCGAAATTTCAATACATGCTTTGTTATTGACATAAAAGAAATTATGTATGAACAGAAGTCAGAGTTGTTGGATTTGTGTTCATCAATCAGTAATAGATCCCTTGCATCTGACTTCAGAATGTGAAGTGAATTGCCCTCCATGAGGCTGAACTACTCAATTTAACACGTGCACATGCTGCGTCTCTGTCATTTGATCTACACGCACCTAGCGTAGCAATGTATATACCATTCATTTGTCTCAAGGAGGCCTTAGCATTGTGACACCAGATTCAAGGGGTTTTTTGAGGTTCACTATGGCCGATCACCATAAATGATTACCATAGTCGAAGTAAAATACGCTTAGTATAAACGTTTACACTAAACGTTTACACTAAACGTCTAATTACTAATTTCTTTTAAATTCTTTGAGAATGTCCGTCCGGCTACATCGGTCAACAGTGTAACGTAAGTTGCCAAACAATCAGTGACAATGTAACGTGCAGAGGGCTGGTAATCTGTCTTCCTGATCCATTTGGATGTACTTGCGCACCAGGATTCACCGGCCTTGACTGTCAAACAGGTAAAGATGTCTTTTCTTTGCAGGTTGAAATACAATGAGTACATTGTTGCCTCAAAAGATTTGACACGATCTTCGTCTTCAGTGTTTTATTTAAATTTCAGGTCCTTTCAACAGTACGCCGTGTGTTTTGTGCATGTTTCGCGTTATCGGGCATATATATATATATATACATCCATCGCGACTCACCCAAATATTATGTGTGTGTTTTATGGTGTTATGTTTAAAAATCGACACATTATAGCCATCGATATTTCGTTCAAACGATCTTTATGAAGGTAATCCAGTGCAAAATGTTATTTCCTCCTAAAATCTAAACATGCCAATATTTTTTATCATTTACAGATTGCTTTAGTGGAAAACATGGTGTTGGTTGCTCGGGAATATTTCAGCGTAATTTGAGCTCTCAGTGTGACAATAAAACTGGACTCTGCGACGGTGGACCTGAGCCATCGTGGAGTGAACCTAAGCCTATGTGTCAAGGTATCCATGTTCCATTTCTAGATTGACTTTTCAATGACAGCGCGTGAAGTGAGTCATGTTGAATTACATTAGACGTTTTGTTAAATAGATTATCACGAAACAATGGACCCACATTTAAACGCGATCTTATGTAAAAAGTCACGAACTTACACTTAACATTCACATGGTGGATATCACACCAGTTTGCTGTGGTTTTACTGGATATTTTTTTTTAAGAGAGATTAAATAGAACGAATTAGATGATGTACTGGGTATCACGAATAAAAGAATTCTGCACATTGATAGAGCTTTATTAGTAAATCAATCTTAGTTTGGACGCATTTCGAAAGTTATTAATTCATCTTTGTAGTGTAACATCACTGATGTAAAATCAATAACTCTGGCAATAATCAGAATGGTCATGGATACACTCCACTATCAAATACAACCTAATGCTATAATTATTCATTAGACTCACCATTGATATTACAGTAATGTACGCAGATATAAACCTGATGTCTATTACAAATTCATTGTTAATTGACATACTAAATAAGAGATAAATAATAAAAATCATAGGAAGGTATGATATGTGGTATACTTAGGCATATTATTTACATTTTGTTTTTGCAGTTCTTAGTACAGAACCTTATAACGTCACAGCAATCGGGAATCCTATTCAAGGAACCACAGCTAGCATAACAGTAACCTGGCAGGTAAGTTTATGGGAACTTACAGTATTGTCATGGCCGCCATCCCGTTGTAACTTAAATCCTTTCATGTTTGAATATAAATGCCTAGCCCCCCAAAAAACAAACACCTAAACAACCTAAACAACACCTAAAGAGCAATTTTTTCTGATCGAGTGGTTGCAAATTACCTGAACACTGTAGTTGCAACTAATATTCGTGTATTGACAAGAATGACGTCAGGCGGCAATTAATGAAGACGAGAACTATTTAAAACAAGTCCAAGTTGATCATCCGTTCGTCTACTAGTATTGACTCGTTGGATACTTTACATATGTAAAGAGGGTAACTCTTATGTAAAGTGCAAATGTGTATTACAATAACTAAATTACTTAATCTCGTCCATGAACAGTGATTCTCTGAGCCTAGTGATTGATCAATTGTACCTTACAAATTCCAGTCTGTGCCTACATATTGTTGATGCTCATGTAGGTAGTAGAATTATTCGTTACACTCGTCTTAAAATCATTGATGTTAAGTGTGGGATACTTTAAACTCTGATACAGGTAGTCGTTTTCATAAAGATTTTTTTCAAATATCATCAAATTACCAGAAATCGTCATACAGTTGCATTTACTTCCGTTTTCCCCAAAACTTCAGACATCGAACAAACAAATTCCCAGGCAGCACGTACAGAAACTGTTTTGTTTTATAGAGCAGGGTGGTATCACAGTGTTTCCTACTTGATTTTTTTAGTATTTGTGTGTTTAGCGTAACGTTCTTCTGGTGATACATATCTGTATATTTCCTATGCGTTCAAATAACACAAAGCATACTTGATTTGTAGATTTATGGATACACAGCACTTTCATATTAGAATATTTGTTCATTAAACTTTATCAAAGAAAAACCTGGAATGCATTGCTATGGATTTTGATGCTGTCTTATACTTCATCCAGGTTCACTACATTACTTATTTACAACAAAACGTCACATGTAATGTCGAAAGTACTGGCTATGCCTTTTTGGTGTACTATCAAGAGTTCGGTGGAGGTGAAGAACATAATACATCAATACCCAGGGGGCAACCAGAGACTCTTGCTGTAATTGAGGGATTAAAACAATGTACTGAATATTCAGTGTCTGTCAGTGTCAAGGACGCCGCTGGTAGAGAAAGTATAAGAAGTCAAATCGTGAAGACACGGACAGATTCAGAAGGTTTGTGAATTTTGTGTATGTATTATATCAGCTCCAACCCTCAGGGGAGAGAGGGGTAGATGTGTAATATCTTGCTGCAATGAACAAAAATCAGCTCTAAGGTAAGTAGATTACAATGTGGATTTGCTTTCTTATGTGGGAGGTGTAGATATTATTTGTTTTTTTTTTCTGCGACAGGTTGTAACTTCTCTCTCTTTCTCAACAGATCCTGCAATTGAATTTAAAGTGACTAAAATCGGCAACGATACAAACTCAGGACAGTTGGAAGTAACATGGCCTGTAAGAATTGCCGCAATTATATTTTTCACTCATAGAACAATAGAGTTTGTTATTATTTTAATTACTGAATATAGTTCAAAGAAAAATGACATATTTCAAAAATATTCCATATTCCCATTAGTCCTTTTTTATGAAAAAAAAACACAAGGAGAGAACAATAATAATTAATTTAAACGAAACTTATTTCATTCGACACACTGCTTCAGTTTCTGTCTGCTTTTGTAGAGCGAAGTATCCGTGAACGACTTGAAATGTGACCCACGGCTTGGTTATGAAATCTTTGTGACGTATCAAGAGGTGGATAGCAATGTATCGGTAGAGTTGGTAATAAATAATCAAAGGAACAGTGTAACTTCACAGGATTTACGCATGTGTACTCAATATGACGTAACAGTGAATGTAAGGAATCATATTAACAGAACAAGTAACAGCCGAAAGAAGAGAGTCATGACTGATTCATTGAGTAAGTGTTCAGCAAACTTATCAGAGAAACTATCACAATTACCCATTAATTCATCTTTGTCAGCATATTCTGATACTTTTGCTACAAAACGGGTATAATCGTCCAGAGAACTGCATTTTGTATAAAATACTATTTCAATAAGATATATTTTCTTACCGAAAGTGATATCAGTGTGCCAGTACTTAAGTATATGGAGAGATACAATTCACATATTGCATGGTGGCAGAATTCTGATTGCCACACCAGAAATAACTGTTTATCATTTTTTTGTCTTATCACAGATGTGACTGTTAGTCCAGTTAATATTACTGCATCCAATATCACTTCATCGTCAATTACAATTCATTGGCAGGTACATTTAATTTAATGCCATCTACTTTTATCAATTCAGTTGCTAATTGCGATTTACGTAATTATGTGGTTAGATAAGACTAGAGCTTACAATGTCTTATGCAGCATGAACTTCAAACATATTTTTGAAATGATTTTAATCTTAGTGTAAATTTCCGCATTACATTTCCTATACTCCCAGTTCTCAATTTCCTTTATCTTCATAACGTAGATGCATGGTACTTTGAACAACGTATTCACTACAAAATGCTTTGCAAATCTCCTGAAAAGCGTATCTTCCTTGAATTCTGATGGACATTTTTCTGTTTTAAATGTTCCATTGATTTAAAGGATTTCATTGTAGTTACACTAAATGTTTAAGTAATTTGATAATGAGAGTGTGCTATGCAGACGAAAACTCGGTAAAGTATTCATACCTATTTTTAACCTTATACAAGTTTATGAGATATTTCAGGGAGCATTATTTTGAATGACTTCTCTTGTTTATTTCAAGCTGTTTTACCCTATGTATACGAAGAAAGAGAAATAAGTAAAAGATAAAAGGTGGTAATATTCGTGAATAATTTACAATGATATGACAACTTCGTAAAGACAGTAACTCATCGTTAACAGGTAGTTACAATTTTCCAAATCAATTGCTTCTCGTCATGCCCCGCACACATATTGTCTGAGACTACTTCACATGTGTTGTCAAAGCAATGATCCTCTGTGTATGCTGTGTAAAATGAGCTACCCTCCGTCTTTCAAATTTGTTTCTCATCAAAGAGCAGAACCAATTGAGAATTGTGCGCACCCCCTAACCAAAAATGTACCTTGGGTCATGTGTGACTGCCCTTGAAACTTTTATATTGCCAACAGATTCCAGGATCTCTGGATTTTGATTCCATGGGATGTGATCCAAAACTGACCTTATTCATTTGTAATCTTTTACGAGAAATCAAATCTGACTTCTGCCTCGAAGGATCTGAAGCAGTCACATACGTCGTTCACATATAAAGGGCTAGATCCAGGTGTCACGTACGTGTTCTATGTGATGGTAAAAAATGCCGCTGGCGCTTCAGGAACACCAGCTAAAATTAAATGTAATACCAAATTGGTTGACATGGGAGGTAAGATGTGACATTGTAATATAATAGGAAACATAATTTTTCTTGTTAATAGTTAGATTGATGTCTTGATTGCTGTAAGCAAACAAACTGAAATAGCTTTAATTTTTGTTTTAAAAAATCTCGAATGTCTGGTAGAATTTGGTAGATAAGAAATTGTGTACCACAGGGCTAGAGTATTCATTTGCATAGTATTAAGAGCGTCTCAATATGATAATAGTTGACAAACCACTGTCATTCACCAAGGCAAGCTCGCTACAGTTTATAAGTGAAACTAGACGAACAACCAACCTTAACCAAGGAATCTGAGGTTCATTTGCAACTCATTCGTCTTATTAGAACTCAACAGCCTGAAGTGTGCGAGTTTATTTCTAATTTTATTTCTGCTGCTTCAAATTAAAATAGTCTACAATACATACACATGAACTAGGATTGCTAGACACATCCCGTTTTGCCAATGTCTATTAAAAATTTGAAAAAAATTACATCCTTACTACATTTTATTCATAGGTTATGGTAACCTATTACAGTAAAACGTGCCCTTATGATGTCCTTTATTTGGTACGATAATTGTCTAATTCTTCATTTCTGTTGTCAGAACTTAATCATAAAGGTTGGCGATTATCTTTTGGTGTCATTCCTGCGGCTGCACTTGGTGGTCTACTCTTGGCTTTGATTTCTCTTTTGTGTATTTGTCTGTAGGTTTCTTCCTTTTTCTTCTCACATAATTTTGTCTGGCTATATTTGTCAATGAAGCTTTCCAGGAGCAGTTTTCGTTCAATATATATTAAGGCCAATTGTGTCTCATGTTCCTTGTGTTACTTTTGATAATTTTGATGACTGTTTACAGACAAAATACAAAATAGGATATCCCGAGAAGTATCACGATAGGCATAAAACAAGTGATGACTTGACGTAAATTATTATTTAATGAAGTACGTAGGCAAAAGCCAAACATCAAGTAAAATAGGAAAAATAATCCTTTTACAGAAAGCGTATAAAAAGAGGATCCATGGAAGAAACATCTGCTGAAGACCACAGAAATTCGAATGAAGGTAAATATGCTCAGTTTTTCCTACTTCGATTGTACATCATTAGTGGCATCCAAGTGATACAATTGCATTGATTTAGGAATTCATTTTGCTGTCTGAGAGGCATCAAAAGGACAACTATATGTCTAGGATGTATATCTCGATAGTGTTGAGTTATCCCAACGACGAGTGCTCGAGTGCCCGATTCTTTCTGAAAGAGCTATATATATATACTGCAATGACTTTTACAAATTTTGTAATTAGACTTACATTTCTTGCAGTTATGAAACTTCAACCATCAAATGAATATGGAAAAATTGGAGGCTGCGTACATATTGATAATGGAGAACGATACAACTACAGTGACCCTCCCATTGTTGAAGTAAATACTCCAGCTGTAGACCTTCACAGGAAGGACCTTACTTCAAGCACTGGGAGTGAACGCAAGACTTTGAACTCTGATGCAGCAGTACAAGACATCTGCATTTACGCAAACCAAAAAAACGATGATGTCTGTCCAAGGCACCTGATGAGCACCTCTGACTTTACTGAGTTCATGAGACTCCCATCGGCTACAGAAAAGATACTGAGTGACTTAAAAGTAAGTTTTCTTGTAATCATATACGAATCTGTGATACGAAGACAAATTGCTTGGTGTTTTAGCAGGTAACAAACATCTTTAATAGAACATGTAGTGGCTCCGATAGTTGGCCTTTCTTAAAATACTCTTTAATATTTGATCTTAAGATACATGAAAGTAATTATAGCAAAATCATAACTTGATATAATCTTTTTCCCGGTGACTTAAATGTTGCCAATTAGATAGCATTAATGCTAAACTGCATATCACAACTACATGGAAATATGTTTCTTAAGGTGTTGCGCAATCAAATTGACCTTACGTATTCGTGACAATGTCATAGTGATTTGTTGCCTTCCACAGATATGACACGATACAATCTTGCTGTACAAGTCTTTTCATATTTACCATTTCCGTGGTGATTGTAAATTGCAATGTTACTTTTGTAAGTAAGAACATAGACAGGTTGTTGGTAGAGTAAGGTCTAAATTATCAGTAATTAATGTTTCTTCTCAAGTGGTGTCATGAGCAACCCGATACTTACAACAATGTAGTGATCAGTACATTTCAAATGTATGTACATCAATAACATTGTTTTTCTTTTCATGTTCTCTCCATAGAAGTTACATGTGTTAACCCCCAAAAGCCATATCGAAACAGCTTCTGGATCATTATCGGAAAATCTGGCGAAGAACAGATTCCCAGATATCTTTCCAAGTAAAACATAAAAACTAATGAGAACTAACATTTCTATTTACCGAAAAAGACTTATAGTTCTCAACAGCATTATAGTTACCATTCTAAAGGAAAACCAATATCTTGTGTATATGTCTAATAATTTGATTAAACTGAGTACTGTAATTTGTAATTCCATGAAATGCAATAGTATCTGTAAATCATGTGCGATTATGAGAAAAAAACAGTTAGAAAAAAAATAAACAGTGATCTTCCATACCTGCAAATTGAAGTTAATATGCCCATGACTCTAAAGGTAGTGTATTTAAGTCGTTTTAATGACAGACGTAAATTATATCCTTGAATACATTCGAATTCTTTTCTTAATCATTATACTGTTTGAACATTTCACCGTCGTGCTTTTTGTGACTCAATATGTGTGCGTAAATTGCGCATTTAAGTGAATGGAAGCTTTTTTCAAAGGGAGAAAATAATGTCTATTATTTAATAAGAATAGCAGATCCTCAGGCTCACAGTTATAACATTTTTTTTTTTTTGTTCACCTACTTATTATCGCAAACAAACAAATTTGCATTTCTTTCAGTGGACAAATTTCGTACTCCCTTAAATTCTGTGAGTCTCACCGGTGGAAACGATTATGTAAATGCCTGCTTAGTAACTGTAAGTACCATCACGTTTAATGTAGCATGTTTCCGTGATTGTTTCTAGCTGCTTACTTAAAACACTGAGGCGGTTTTTATACTGTTGCTTTTGTATGAATCTACCCATTTATTGTGAAGGAATCTTTCCTATTGCTTCTTTAGTTGGTTGTTTTCTAAAATAGTTTAGTTCAGAACTTTCTTTCTTTGTTTCCCCTCTTATGCTTTAGGGACTCTCTCGGGAACAATACATAGCAACTAACATAAGACATTGCAATTAGACATTTGCATGTTCTTGAAATCTTGTATGTTGTTGTTTCGTTGTTCATTGTTTCCATGTAACAGATTGACAACGCATACAGCAATCGTGTCATTATGACTCAGGCGCCTTTACCTGAGACAGTTGAAGACTTTTGGAGACTTGTGTTTCAATACAAGTGTCAAACTATCATTATGCTGAATGAAGAAATTGATAACAATAAGGTACTGTAAGAGTGTATTCCTGGTGTTTTCCTGTCTTCAGTTGACAACATCATAAAAACTGTACAACTAACATAATTACATAGATTACATAATACATAGACCCTTGCAATCATTGCGAATTTCATTGCACACGTCCCTTCCTTGCATTGACATTTCGACTCAAAATGAACAAAATTAATGGAAATTTGAGGATTTGCAAAATTAATAAGATTTTCTTTCATGCTTCGTTTTAATACAGAATGTAGTGAAATATTGGCCTGATGTAAATAATACCCAGTTCCATTCGCTGGCTATCTCGTGCACTTTTATTGAGAGGAAGGAGACGTATACCATTCATCACTTTGAAGTATCTAATCGTTTACCCAAAGTAAGTAACGTTTAGTTTCAAGATTGTCATTTAAGTAAGCTCCATTGTAGAAAAAGGTGATAAAAAATAATTTGAAGCAAGTGCTTTGCAATGCATTGTATGTGATTGGAATGAACAATTGTGTCTCTTCTTTTTCAAATTGTGACAGCAGAACTCTGTTCTTGTGAAGCGATTTGCTTATCACAACTGGCCTGCCAAACATGGAAACTTTTTCGCCCTTCTAAGGTTTATGTCTGAAATTGGATTTGGATTGGCAAGATGAGTAATAACCCAACTCTACTCCACTGCATGTGAGATATATAGCTAGTTTTAGTTACATTTTATGCATAGCATTATATTTTAACTACATCCAATATCTCTACTACACAAACCTCTAATGGTTTCTTTGTAGTTTTTCCAGGCATTTTAATTATTTTTCTCAATTATCTGAACAATGTTTCATTCTAAATTGGAAGTGTTTCCATTATTCGTATACATTACGATGATTTGCGTTTTTTACAATTTGATACAAGCTTGTTTGTGTCTTTTCCATATATCAGTGATGGAGCTGGTAGGAGTGGGATCTATGCCACTGTTACCACTGAGATAAAGAGGATTAAAAAGCATCAAACCATCAAATTGTTTGACACTCTTAAAGAAATACGAAAACAAAATCCTTTTGCAGTGAATTCACAGGTGGGCATAGTAAAATATACCTTACATATTTAATTTTAGTTGCCATTTATTCTGTGTTTCTTTCTAAGAGTATGAGGACTTTGAGGATAATTTGAAGAAAGTTAACTGTTAAATTAAACAAGCTTGTACTAGAATGTTAAGAAGTAAAGAAAAAACCCAAATCGTTCCTATACTAAGTCTCTTGATAAGTATAACTTATCCTCTTGTGAAAGGGAAATATGTCATTTAAAATGAGCCAACATGGCATACAAAGAATGAAACTTAAGTCATTGCTAAAACATTCAATATTACTAACAAAGGATGGGCTATGGCTTCATTATCTCAATTGTGCAAGAGATGAGTTACGAAAGGTAAAGCATTTGCATTTTTCACAGTGTGGGGTGAAAAAATTATTCTTTAGCAACAAATAACTGAATTTCTACTCGTGAGAAACTGATTTATTAAAAAGCAGGTAACCATCCTGTCTGATTCTGAGTAATCTATCATTTCATAAATATTGATTCAAAAATATGTTATTTTCTATGCAACATACATAATATTTTGCTTTAAGATTAAAATTTTAGTTTTTGTCTCTGATATTTCCTAGGAGGATTACCTGATGTGTCACCGATTGCTTCAGTTTTACATCAACGAAATGCAAGCTTACGATACTTCTGAATAATATGCACGTCATTAGCTTAGCATTATGGTCCTACTATAAAACACCGAAAATCATTGAATATATATGGGTATATGTTTGGAAAGTTGTGCTTTTGTCACCGTTGCGTGCATATTGCATTCTTCCTTAAGAGAATATTAAATATTTTTCTTGCAATAGAAGTCTAAATCATTAAAAGAATTGATTATTTAACAAATGACCGTTTCTCAAGAATATGCATCTCCTCATATTGCTTATGCTCAGCAAGTTCAATAACACCTTTTATAAGGAAAGGGTTAATTTGCCAATATGTTTATTCAGTACTTTCTACATATATTCATTGAATTTTCTTTTTCGTTCCTCCTACAAGTGGCATTATACTGGGCTCTGGAATAAATGAAGGATATAATAGGAAGCTGTAGAAAGTTGTCACCTTGTTTTAATGTCTATTTCAGGGCAGATTAACAAGCACGGTTGTAGTGATTACTGTGATTGCTCAGTGTAAACGATTACATTGTTTCCATGAGGAAGTGTAAAATTTCCAGGAGGAAGTGTAAAATCATTTGTCAACACTGCTGCCATAACAACGATAGTCAGAAAATACAGGTAGTACATGCACTTGGTAAAAAACGTTTTATAACGACAAATGCTGAAAGATTGCTCAGGTAAAATTTATATACTGTCATAAGTACAGTCAGTGGTAATGCTCATAAATTGTAAAATATATTTCTAGAAGTTCACTAACTGTTGCACCTTTATTAGCGTTTTGACGCAACGCTACTAAATCACACGGATCATATTTCTAGGTGTACAAGGAATACCGATAAGTTGTGTAGAAGTATGGTTTAATTCAGACATCGATAAGTTGTGTAGAATTATAGTTTAAGTCAGTGACTAAAGGAACAAACTTGTGGGAGCACTGTTACTCAACATAAGTGGACAAAACGACAACTAGTTTCTGCTAATCGCAAATGGTGCCTCGACGTGGGTAAGCAGAATGACGCTGTCCACGGTGAAGTGAATGAATTGTTCTTTGGTGGGACGATTAAGAAAGACATTAATATTGTACAGATTTTATTCCTTACACTAGAATAACTCAAACCGAGTTATCTGTTTGCGAGATGTTACTCTAAATACATTAACATTTTCTCTGTAGGTATGTCTATTTCCATGACATTCATATTTAGCTATTATCAAGGCCACATGTTAAATAATTTGTGATGGGTATGGTTGGGATTTTAGTAATCTCCATTTATGTCTAGTGAAAGTTCAAGGTTCCGTCACGTGTCTAACTATTACATATATAAAACTAATTTTCTCTTACAGTTGGAAGAATTAAGCTCCTAAAATCTGTTCTACATGACTTGCAACAGCATACATTTGTCATTTCGTCCACAGGCTCTCACTCAACACGATTAGCTGCAGTCTTTTTGTGGCAGTCTAATTCAAAGAAAATGAACTCCACTGTGCTATTTACAACGTGTATATGTTAATTTGACATTTAAGTTATTACAAAAATATTGTTACTTTGATCTCCTATATAATCGATATCTAAATTCTAGATCTAAACTATGTTTTCCTGTGATTATTTTTGTATCACATTCCTTCTATTGTCAAAGACATGCCCCATCTTTTTTGCTTGGTCTTCATTTCTCGGAAAGATTATCTTCCCATACACTGTACAAAATGTCTACTGACTTTATAAAAGTATAAAATAAAAATAAAGAACCGCAAAGTGAAAAGTGCTGGAAACAACTTAACAGCACTTGTTTTTACGTTTTATTTATTTCTTAATTTTTCGTTCTGTAAATCTACAAAAGTTTTACAGTGTAATCAGCAAAATGTAAGGGTACTACTTTGTACTTGTTTCAATCTCGTGAACTCAAGTTGTTCAAGCAAGGACAGTACAGTTGTTTCCCAAGTGTACAGATGTTGTTAGGCTATATAGATATAGATGATATATATATAGATATAGATATATATAAAGAGATAGATATATAGAGATAGAGAAAGATAGAGATATATATTTATAATACATATATATAAAACGTAATGTGATATAATGGTGTATATATGAGGTGTATTTGTAAAAACACGACGTTTCGGGTATAGACCTCTCTGCTAGGTGACAAAAATACAGCAATGTCAGACGAGAAACCAACAGTGTAAGAATTGAGTAAAATCGTACAACGAAGAATACAAGGCAAAGAGAGGCCAAAGGATGATCTATATTAAGTCAAATTTAACGTTTAAATCTTTTGGGGTGATGGTACCAAGTCGGAAGATCAATTGATTTTCAGCAGCAAGACGATCATGGTTAGAGCCTCTTGTAGATATGAAGTCATTTAAAACTTATCACTGACAGGAAGTTTGTTGGAATGTTTTAATTACTCTGGTCTTAAAACAAAACGTCCTGCGTTCTAAAATGTGCACCAAATACCTGGATATAAAAACTACAGTAACTTGGTATGGAAATTAAAAAAAAATGCAAACTGTTTACAAGGAATGCCTTTGAATAATGGTTTCGTTATGTTATTGAAGTCCATGTATTTACCACAAGATGTGGTTCCGGTAACAGGTCAGCCGAAAAAATTGAATCATCTTTGTACCGTACAATTAACACACTAATCAACGAAATTTCACTGAAAGAATTTTGAGAGTCATTGTGTTCCAATTAGTGTTAATGGAAGAAGGAGACTGAAAATTGACGATAAATGTTATTGTCTGCATGCTTTAAAGGAGATCATCAGACGATATCGATCAGAACATCTCTGGTAGCATTACTCGCAGATTACATAAAAAGAATCTGTGATATCAGACATCCAAAACTATGTCGGAGCGCCACAACATAACACTGCACTCAAGTATTACCCATACGGTTTAAAGAGAGAGACCGCCTAGTCTCTACTACTGGTAACATGGGTAAAATACTCCACGGTTACTAACGCCATCTTTTAAGATATGAAACTCTTTTTTTTAAGTAACAGCAGCGTGATATGCATGACCATTTGACACATTCATGACGTTATGACTGTGCTAAAATATTCAATTCTCTCCTGCAGTTCAAGAAAGACTAAACATTAACTACTTTACGAGATCTACATGTTTGATTGACAATGTGGTACGATACAGCATGGAGTGATTAAACTGACTTAGGGCGATGAGATTTGTAACAAAATTATCCTCACTACAACTAAGAAATGGTATGGTTGGAAAAACTGGCTGTTAAGGGTACAATATGTGTGGTAATAATCATCATAATCATCAGATAACTCACGAAAGAAATCTATAATCTGTCTAATATTAATTATTAATGATGGATGTAGAAGCCTTCTTTGGATGAGTTTTAAATGTTGTCTCCATAGAAAGCAAAAGCAGTGTGGCCTGTTTATGTTACTATATGTTGACCGAAGACAATTTATGTAGAGAAAGTTCTGCAACCTTTTGGAGTAACTGCATATGAGCAATGCAAAGTGTAAACCACAGAAGCCCATTTCTGTAGTTAGGGAATTGTCAGCCATTCCTCCTATGATATCACACATGATAAAGTTTCAATACAAACAGTAATCATGGCGGTATGACGCGATATCACCTCCTGTTCTATCATGCAGGAAAGGGTTTTCTCCAGACATTTTTTAGCACATTATGAAAATTATGTCTGGACTAGGTGGAACTGTTGTGTGTTAATCAGTGTAACCAAAAGTGTAGGCTACACATCCGCATAGATAATCTACCTTTTTTAGCTAGCCACCTATGGTCTCCATACCTGCAGCTTTTAACAATAAGGTCACATGGTGTATCACACTTTCTGTAAACTTATTGCAGGGGCGGATCTAGCATTTTTTTTTCAAAGATTGGCACAAAGTACTATCTAAGCGGGGCCCCATCATCGACCGGCGGGGAGTCCACATGGGAAATTTTGGTTTTGTACCCACCCCCCTCCACCCTCGATAGCGTGACACATCACTCTCTTTTAAACTAAATGTAACTAGATCTATGACAAATTATAACACATATCAGATTGGTTGAAATAATATAAAAACCATAGAAGAATTAATTATGCATCCTCTTTGATTTGTTCTTTAGCCCCACTTTTACCTAGGATCTCCAAGGCCCCTCCCCCCCCCCATTTTTTTCCCTGCAAAGCTGTTTTTGGAGTGGGACATTTGTGGCGGGAGAGCTCAAGTGGCGCCGTTTATCACTTGCACACTAGTTAAAATAGTGGGCGTATCTTCTAGACGGAGGGTCACCATCAGTTGACGAATAAAAGCACCATCACTTTCCCGTCTCCACAGGCTTCCTTTGCACTCTTGCGACGCACGTTTGGGAGATGACCCCGTTGCCATCCCCCCCCCCCTCCCTTCTATATGATAATATACTAGATCTTGTTTGTGTAGAATTCAATTAGAAGTGTGGTTGCAAAATCACAACCACCTGGTTATGAGTTTACAGTTGTTCTGTACGTCACGTCCTGTGAGATAGGATCGGGGATGGCAGTGCATCTCCTACATTACTAGGCTATTGGGCCTATTGTCTGCAAGAGTTGTTTGACTTTTAGGAGAGTTCAAAAAAATTTGTGTATGAAATAGAGCACTCTTAATCTTGCTACATTGAGATGTCCAAGATAGATAGCTAGTCCACACGAAAGAAAAGGTAGAATTATCATTCCTGAATAAGGTGGAAATATAATAGAATTCTTATTCAAATATGCTACGATGAGATGTGGAATCAATGAAGCACACGAAACAAAAATCATGTAAATCAGTGACCAGACACTAAGATTTTTTTATTTTTGTAATATTGCAACTGTTCATGCGACTTTGTCCATTTCGCATTACCATTGAGCAGAGCACAACAAAGTTGTACGATACTGAACACCTGTTCGTATGATGTCGGCCAATCACAGTTTATGTTACTGTCGCCACACTATCTTCATTTTAAGCACGCATGTTATGTTTTGACACAACGCCCGGGATCTTCAAAAAAAAAAAAAAACAATCCTTTTTTTAATTATTGAAATGGGCTGTTTTCTGCTAAAAGTTCATACTATAGCGTTTTTGACAAAAATATATAACATCGTTTCTTTTGAATGAAGTAATGTGGCTCTCTTCAACGTTACAAAATCTTGAGAAAAAAATATGTAGCATATGTTTCTTGACGGAGCGATTCGAAAACTAAACTAGTAGTGTAGGTGCCTTTACTGACATAAATGTAAAGCTTCTGACACTAGGTTAGAATTAATCACTGCTTTTGGGATCAACTGGTTGGTTAAATTCTATGTGTTTGATATCATTTGAAACGTAATGGAAAAAATTCTTAATCCATGTGAATGAAAACGTTTTATTTAAAAGTGATTGTAAAAAGTTGTTGTGTACATGTTCGTTTAAAATCTTTCAACGTCCCTCCAAAGTAAGAGCTATGTACCCGTAAATTCGCCAAGAAGACTATGAACCTTTAAATTGTTAGGATATATTACTTTTCTATACCACATTTGTATGTTGGGAACCAGGGATGTTAGTCGAGTCCGGGCAATCCGAGGACGAGGCCGGCCTTGAACAGAGGCTTGTAACACTATATGTATGGAGGACTCTAGACGTCGAGGCCGGCCTCGATTGCAACCCTGTTGGGAACCACTTAACCATTATTCTAACGCACCTCCACTTAGGTCAGAATGTAGCTAGTTGAGTACGTCTCAAGATGGGCACATGCACTGTAGGGCATCTTACCTAGTGTTTTTGCTGCAGCAACAATTTCCTTAGGTGGCATACCCCTATTAATGTCCCCATTTACTTACTAAATCGCAAAAGTAATGTGGTCTCTAAAGCCTTGTGGGAGTTTTCAACAGATATGAACTACCACCCTTTAAAAAACTGACACATTGGCAGTTCATGGCTTTTTCAATTTTCCGTAGAAAATAGGTGGTTAGATTTTCTCCGAGAGGCCGTCCGAGTTACCATACCTTGTCAATGGGGCAAATCACACATCGCCTCCAATGATACTGCTCCGCCAGCTAAAAGTTCATAACTTTTTCATAGTTGCTTCAATTGGCACCGTTTCCACACCTGGTATACCTCAACTCGCCTACCTCAATATTCAATCCACAAAAGGACCAGTCTCAGATGATAAAATATAAAAAGTTGTCCAAATGTCCTTGATAGGACTTTCACAGACGGTGAGCAAAATGCGCAGGAATCTCCAACTTCTACATAGGGTACGCTACGGTAAGCCTATAGTCATCCCCAAACTACGTTTGTAGACTTTGTTGTTTATTTGTTGTATATGTGCTGCATTTGGAAGCCCGAGCGAAAGGGTAATGGTGAGGTTTTGAAAGATTTCTGTGTACAAAATTCTCCGTGAAAGTCTGCTATCGTTTTTGTGGGCAAGGTATCCAAGATATGTGATTGCATCCTATAGAGTTAGTAGTACTGCTGAACCTATGCTACCTATGCTAGCAACTGGTATGTCATTCGAGGGGGTCGAAGGTTTCGTAGTTGTGAACAGTAACATACAAAGTGAAGCAAAGCTAACTCAAATTTCTCGCTCGTATTACTGTCGTAAATATATCTTTCGTCTTGATGATTTTAGCAAACAGTGAACCTGAAACTGTCACTGTAATTTAAACAGGGACTCTAATTTGCGCGCAAAGATATCGATGACATCACTTTCAGCACGAATTCCAAAGCTACCTATAATAATACTGACTATGAGTAAACCCTGACTATGAGTAAACTCATAGCCAGTAATTGCAGTTTCTAAACTTGATGGAATATATCTTCTCACTCACTGCTGACAAAATCCCATTTCATGAACATTCACTTCCCGAAAATAATCTTCTAGTCAATAAGAACGACGTCCTTGGAATGAGTTTCCGTATCAGGTCTACTTCACTGCCACCCTGTCACCCGATATGTTGCCTAGCATATTTTTTACTACATACTAAATCGTCGCTATCATTTCCTGAAGGGACACAAACTACATCAATAACAAGTAATCCTCTGAACTCAATGGTGGAGCTCACTGGTTCCTCTGGGAGGTGACTCTCAGGTACTTACAGTAACTTCAGTTTACAATGTAGCCTCATACGAAAAGCCCAGGTTAGTTATCCTTTAACAAAGTAATTATTTTTGTCGGCAAATTTTCCGCTTTTCAATGGCGCAATCCAAATATTGTCTTTGATAGTGCCAGTACGGCCAATTTTAGGGGCGTCGTCATATTATCTCGTTCAGGATCACACCCAAATCACCATGGCAACCACTAATGTTCAACAAGAGTTATTTCCTCTACTTCCCTGCTATTTCCCACGCAAAACTAATCACTTTAGTTAAAAACAGCACTAGCCCATTGCTTATGGATGAATTTGCTCTAATCCTGTTTTCTCTCTTGTCACTATTACTTATTCATTTTAACACGTGGGGGAATGAACAAACTTTTCCTCGTTATTAAGTATAATGATTCGACAGAAGTAGTTCAGCATTAGTAAAAAAAATGAACCAGACAATTTTAAGTGTTCAAGTTTGTTTGCATTAAATGTACCATAGGACTTAATTCTACGAACAATTATGATACTAAATACTGCTGCTAGAACTGACTATATTCACCATCTCTACTGGTTGTCATAACACCTCCACTTTGTCTAAGAGTAATTAACCGGTACGTGCATCACGATGTTAATCTATATGCACATATACAACATATAAACTACATATTTAAGTTAACTGCACGTAGTTCACGTTACTTACGTCTTTCTGATTTCATAACATATTTACTTTAGGCTGTTTGGAAATTGACATAAAATATAATACTCAATGAATACAAATAGACGACTATTTTTGTCAGATTTAGGAACGTTTAGTAAGGGAGCTGGTAAGACACATGCGCATGTGCGACTGCGTTATTACCAAATCACTGACTAGTATTCATTGTTTGGAACAAAATTGTGTTTCAACAACTTTGTTAATGTCTATAGAGAGACATGTTTAGGAAGTAAGTATTCTAAGAGAAGTCACTACTGTTGGTTTGAAGAAGTGTGAAGTGTCCAAATGTTTGTCAAAAATATACATGATGAAACTATCCCTCTTAAAGTATGTTACATGTTCTTCTTTTACTTGATTACACATTACCACTTTAGGGACAAAATAAGACACACTATAGCTAGTGCTGCAGCCTTAACATGTAACAAAGTCATTGGAGGAGGTTTGTGCTCAGTGGAACATTTGTTAATTCATTATTACTGCCTTGTGGGCAGAATGAATACCAAACACTGCAGGGCACAGAGCAGGTGACAAATGTGACATACCCCACACCGTCTTTGATGTTATGAGGTATTTACGTAGCAATTTTAAGACGGACAGACACTGCATGGATCTTTATCAAAATCATTATAAATAAATAGCTAAATAATAGCTGCCTTCACACTGCTTATAATCTATTAAGTTGTAGGGTATAAAAACGTGTTACAAAACACAAAGTTAAGGTCTATGATAAAGATACAAAGGTACATTTGTATGAAAGCTGAACAACGATATCACTTAAGGAAATGTTTAGTCAAATTCCTTCAGGTGAGAAAAGCACTTTCGAGCCAAATTATATATCTAGTGCCAGAGCATTTACATTACTTCCTGCATAAGATATCACAATATGTTTTAAGATAGAAGTAAAAGGCTCTGTGCGAATACAACAATGTAATATTAAAAGTACGGAACATGTGGAGGTAGGCCTACATCTTTTAAGGAAATTTTTTCAGCATTATCAAATATCTGTGCACTGTGTATATTTTTGGATTATATTTACAGAATATATCGGCAGATTTTAAATATTTCCTGCTTCTTATATGTATGACCTTTGGATGACTGAGGAAAAGTTCTTTAAATGTTCTTTATCGGACATACTATAATAGACGGTCTCTCCCTGTCCATCCTTTGCAACTTAAGTACCCTTTCAGTATCAAGTTGAGCTAAGTACGCATAAAATAGACCTAGCTCAAGCTCTGTTGCCCAAAGGCTGGCAATCACCGAAAAATAAAGTGCTAAGAGTATAACGTACCTTTAAATGCTCGCAGTTTCAATACACACTTTCTATTGAATGAGCAAGTTATTAATGTTGTAATGAATCTATTCATTTAAAAAGAAAAGATTCAGAGATTCAGTGACAGACTATCGCTTTTGATCTTTGATGTGTATGTAACTAACTTGTTTCATAAGTTGCAGATTAATTAGGTATAAAATATTTACCAAAATAAACTATTTCCTTTCATTTTCAGCAGTACCAAAAAAATTAGCGAAGAACCCATGTGTGGCTTAAAGTACGTGCTTCCTTCTTTAACGTTAGCTAAAATTAAGTCTTGTGGTTTAAATGTTTAAATCCAGACAAAGAGTAATTGTGACCTAGGTAATCTTTGATCTAAAGAATAATTCAGACTTGAGATAAAAAATTGACACACTGTGTATTATACTTTAATGATCATTAAAATAATAATTTTGTAGTTTAAAGGAATAGTTAGAATGCGACTTTTTTATCTTTTCTACTTTGTTGGAATGCACGGCTGCACATCGAACATTTATGTGCCTGTACTAACTTTGTACATGTAATTCTATGTTGAAGTTAGATCTGTTAAATGAGTTTTCATTATTGGGTAATGAACAAAACAGATTTGGTGAACAACGATCCTTTCCATTTAAAAAAAAATGTTCCCCCCCCCCCCCTCCAGTTTCCTTCTGATGTGATTCAATAACACTTTAAACAAACAAGCAACGTATTTTAGTTTACAAGGAAGCATTGTACTTCACGTTGCGTTCACGGAAATATGAGATGGTTTTGAAAACATTACTGTCTTATCTTCAAAGATTATCAGGACTACTCTTCCAGATAACGGATGTTCTACGCTCGTGAGGATTTGTTTAACTGTCAGGCAGAGATCAACTTGCATTTTGCAGTTTACCACATGGTGCTGGCAGCAGCAGCTGAAATCAACTGCTCAGGCATTATTTTTCATACAATATGAAGTTCTGGAGAGTAAAATCCTTTTGCAACTAGAAACATTAAGCCGGGAATGAGGTAAGGATCTACCTAGATGGCATCTTATATAACTTATTTCTTAATATGAAAACCTACCGGTTTAACATCATAGGGACTCAATATAAACATATAAATGTATCCTCAATTTACAAACAATTAAATTCGTTTGATAAAATTTCACCATTAAAAATTGAAATCCTTTTTAAAAATTACAGTTACATTTTCTTTTAGAATTTTTATTTTGAAATGACACCAATATTTGTAACTATTTGGACATAATTCAGTTTCTTAATTCAATTAATGATTTGATATGACGTACTAAATTTTCCTCATTACTTAAACCACAAACCATGCCAGAGTGAGACTCTCGGATATGATTGGCATTGTTTGCAGAAAATTTTGAAACAGATTTTCGGTATATTATACACTTACCTAAGGAGCTCTTATCGAAAAACGGTCCTTATTCATTGCATCCAATGTGTAATTTGTCACTGAATAGAATACTAAGCCGTCTACATATTTGGCATTCTCGCTACACCCCGTTGAAGACATTGCATTGACCTCACTACATAACTATACATTTGGGTTAGTGCAGATCTGCTACGTTACAGGTTAATAAGGGGCATTTATTACTGATTGGTTAGATTCTGACAGAAAACTGGTTTCCAAATTCAGGTACAAGGTGACGCTTTTAATTTGTGGCATAAAATTGAAAACTTTTCTTGGCCAGTCTATTTTGGAGCATCACATGATCAACGTAAACAGTTCGCCCTCAGTAAGCCATTACTGTTTGTCCAGGAAGCTGCACATGCTTAGCGAATGGGATTCAGGAAACTCCAAACCGTTACTTTCATCTTACCGAAGAGTTTTTATGACCAACTATAACTTAACCCAATGCTGTTTAGTTGGCAGCAGTTTTGTGTAGTCTGTGTCCTACTGACTTGCAGCTTCATTCGTTACATACGTTGATATTTGTAGTTTACCTACATACCATCTCAACGGGTTCGTTTCCAGACATGAAATGGTTCTCTCTACCCAGTGCTCCGTAAGTGTAGCAAGTAACATTACCAATACTACAATGTCTTTAATGTGTTAAGCTAAGTGAGCGTTATTACACACCAAAGTAGGATACCTGTTATTTGTCGATATAAAATAAAATGAAATGAATGTAATTTAAAGGTTTGTTTTAAAATTGTAATGCGTCTCTGAACAATATATGGTGAGGATCACAAATGCTAAATGCAAAAAGTATTTCCAAGGTTAACAAAAATTACTGAAAATAACATGCGATAAATAATCCGATAAATAAATTTGCGATGAAAGTACTAATATTAGCTTTTGATAGTAATGCAAATGTGGATAGTTATGTTTAGAATTTTGTCGATCAGACTTTTTTTTTGGTTGATTTTATACAAGTACTTTTATTTGGAGAGTGGCCGTTATATGCTGTATCCCGTGACCATGTCTTTTGGTTTTCATTTACTGGAGAATTACCCACTGCTGTAACTGATTATCTGTTGTTGACATGTGCATGAAAATAATGTAACGAATAATTCACAATAATCAGATTTCATTTGATTTGCCTCCGAAGTGATGTAGTATTGTCCAACTATAGCAGGACACTCTCAGTTTAATTCTCCCATTAATGTCTAGGGAATTTCCCTTGTGTGGGTGAACCATAACAATCGTTTCCTATATATCACGGGTTGTTTTGTTACAAAAATATTTTTTCAATCAACAATGCTAATTATTGCCTGTGATTTAAAATGCAGTCACAAGGAAGAAGTTTTATCTCTATATACGGTCTAACAAGTTCAATGTTCAAGGTCTTCCAAACACGATTTATGTTTTTTTTGTTGTTATAATAAATTTTGTGGTCAGTGCCCTGGACAGCAATTAAGAACCTAAGACGAAATCAAAGGAAGGCAGCATTATGTTCGAGATTTCACTCGAATTTGTGAAATTCATGAAGGGGCTTGACAGATTGTACTATCTATGTCAAAACAGACATCCTATTTTATAAAATTAATTTACTTTTACAGACTGTAAAAATTCAAAGCCCAGAAAAAGTTGCAGGACCTAAAATGCTAAAACACCTTCAGTGCCTTCCCCACTCACTACTTCCTTTTCCCCAGCAACAGTAACCAGATGTCAAAATAAAACCATGTCTCTCTGTGTTGGTCGTCCGTTTACGTTTCAGATGGCTTTATCAATATCTAAATCAATACTTCTTGCACAAAATAATTTTGCTTAAGCTGGCTTAAGTCATTTTATGTGTTGTTACCAATAAAACTAGAAGAATTGAACTTGCAAGCAAGTACATCGAAGCCCATTGGGACTGTGAACATACATGCTGCACCCCTGATTGCATATTCGCCCAGTAACCTGTACGGCTTAGGCTACGAGATATGTAGATCTAAGATGAGATTGACAAACTGTAACACAAACAAATAAGCCTGGCCTAGGTGGTATAACGGCCCGCACCTAGAGCCACGTATGTACGCCTCCGAGAACGCACACGAAACACCACCACAGTAAATTCACAAATGCCAAGTAATGCCTGCACATATATTAACCTACAAACTCTGTGAAAACCAAAGCTGGAGTAATGCAGGTAATGCTAGGCCTAATAAACTCCACCAGCAACGGATTTTGGCCGTAAACTGAAGATACTTCTTCAAGGAGCGAAGTGAAAAGAAGGAACACAATGATCGCACTAAGATATCGTTGGTCGTAGTATGGTGGTCGTCACTACTACCGGGGAGCTTGCGCGTTAGCCGCATATGTCACTGTCAGTACCAATTTGAAGCTACAATGAACACAATATGCTGGGTAGGTGGAAACGGCTTTAAGCAATCAATCAAATCCCCTATTTTCCCTGAGTGAAAGTCGGTAATATTTTGAAAGGGTACAGTGTAACACACTATAATAAAATTCAAAGGGTCTTGCAAGGAGGCTAAAATGGCGGTTAGCACTTAATAAAACAATAGAAATGTCTGCGTCACTGTTCACCTTCCTGTTGAATATGCCATTATACTTATGTGCTCAGGAACACATAAAGCAGTTATTCATGGGCACCAACGCAGGTGAAAATGAGAAAAAAAATTCACACGACGAGCTGAGTAAATTCAAGAATCGAAGCTAGGGGCTTCGATTAATTAATATTGATTCGTATGGAAATGATTGGTAACTGGAATCAGTTTCACCAAAGTGCTTGACGTAATTCAATCACATTAGCATGAAAACACACTAGACTAATTGCAAAAGCCGACACTACCATATGTTTGACATTATCTAATTGATGATAATTAAAATGAGATCAGGATGAGATTGATTGGTTTGTGAATGATCGAGTTTCATTTCATAGATAGAGATGACATACCAGTATTGTGACATTGTTAATACATACTCGTTAATGACATCTCATATCTCCACATGATCATGTCGAGGGAAATAGAAATACCGACAAGTTACATTCAACATAATGTACAAGTATGTATATGCGTGTGTATGTGGTTTTGACACGTGATATTGTACAAATGTCAACATGTATCTCTTTCAATATAAACAGCAATTACTGTGTATATTTAGTCTTCGCGGAAGTGTACCTGTGACGAAACGGTACTATCAACGGTTTGTTGATGTACTTCAATACTTTTAGTTGTATGCATTGTCATAATGCCGTACCTTACTTTGCATACTAAACTTGAGTAATAATACTCGGTTGACAATATTTCATGCAGGTTGATTCTTCGCAGTATTGTCAACATTGACTATGTATTGTTGTGGATTCTCAGTGATCTGCGATTGGTAATTCCTCTACGTGCCACGTTAGATCGATCTTGAAAATTTGGTCATTCAAAATTTGAAAAGGGACAATTGACTTGGCTATACATATAAACTGATCTCTTGGTGACTTTTGTCCTAATCAAGATTGATTATTTTAGAAGTTATTAAAGATTATTTTACAGTATTATTAAAATCTTTAATATATTACCCTAAACCCATCCAAGTAAGAATATACATCTCTGAATTATTTAATACTCGTGGAGATTGTGCTTTAAACTGTAAACCTTGTTGAAACATGGGTGTACAGTAATACTTTATTTTGTAACTTATAATGAAAAAAGGCATAAATGTCATTGGTAATTAGCAAACCAGACTAGAAAGAAAGTCTCATAATGGTTACTTCGTATAAGTTCATATTTCACCTGTTTATCACGTTGGTCTGGTATTTGCTGATGTCAACATTCATTGGACGTAAAATAGACAAAATTATTTAGGACATCTAGTGCACTTATTACCATACTAAATTGGTATATTACATTTATGTAATAAAGGCGGAAACACAACTTTTATTTCATTATTTCTTTAAAGACGATATTTTATGCTTCTGACTCCTTGGAATGAAATGAAAAAGAATTTATCTCAGCAATATTTGTAACCATTACACCTCAAATCAAGACTGATTTATTGGTCTAAATTATCACAAACGTGTGGTCGAGTCTGTTTGAATTTCGATCAAAGTATTAATGAAGTACGTTAATGGCGATTCTTATTTTAGTGTGTTATTTCCAATGCAAAGCAGACGTGAGATCCTTATCTTACCTAAGACTCGTAACGGGTTAAAGTTAGTGTTGCGTGCTAAACCAATAATCTACATTATTAGATTATCTTTGGATTTACTATCTTCGCTGTTTATAGGAAAATTACTTCCTGAAGACAACATTGTACTAGCATCAAGATGGAAAAGTGGATCATTGTACTGCTACTCATTAATGGTGTAATAGATAGCACTGGTAAGTACTTCAAAAAAGGAACATTTATTAAACTATGTAACAAAAACTACATTCAATAAAATTCAACAGAGAGTTCTACTTGTACACTGATAATGCGCAACGCTTTCACGTAGCTTCACGTATATGTTGCAGCCAAACATTTCGTCATCATTAAATAGTTCACGATTCCGTTTAAGCTCTTTTTTGAAGCTAATATCATCACTGAACTTAATCATGACCTTGAAAATTAGCTCCTTTCATAGTCACACCCAAGTTTCGATTGTAGGGCAGTTGTTTACACGGTCAGATGTAAAAATTAAATCAAAATCCATCACAAATTGACAATTTTCAAGGAAAAATTCATTTCCTTCCTAACATTAGGATTACGTTCTAGTAGAGGCCCAGCTATCAAAGTCCTCAGCAAAGTTTTTATCGAAAGATAACAAAAATTGTGACGGTTAGGCAGGAGATGAATATGAATAGTATGTAAACAAAACCACAAGCTCACTGCCAGGGTCTAATGATTGATACATAAATTGCCTATAGATCATTGATATGACATATAAGGCACCTATACAGTGTTTCACCAGAATGTGGGGACCTGGCCTGAGGGTGTGGACATTGTGGACAAGGACTATCTTAGCGGAGCACCAGCGTCAGTTTCCGCGGAGCGTGCCAGAAATTTTTGTGTGGCTTTGCAAACCCCCAGATGACACTTTTCGGTGTCCTGGCTGCATGTACTCGGCCTTAAAATTGGATTTCATATCTGTAATGTCTCAACTAATGAGAAAAACATAATTCTATAAAAAAAAGGTAATAATTTGAATTGTCCTTATTTAGAATGTTTATACTATCCTTATTTCCAAAAGAGTAACTTAAACACTTTTTACTTTCTAACAATGACAGTGTTTTTTCTTTTGCATTTGTTTTTCTTAGAGAAATTGTCAACTATCAGGTAACCTAGGCAAAATCTGCAATATTGCAATCAAGTTTTTCTCAAGAAACTGTTACAGAAAAATTACTCCAACATTTTTACTCTCTGGCGATCACAGCTTTTTCTCAATTGGCTACAACCGTCAAAGAATTGCATATCAACTTAGAATTAGTTCTTGTAGCAATAATTTTTTGAAATGATAGACACCTTGATAAAAAAGTCGTCCAATAGTATGTTGATGGGTAGAAAAAACATGTTATGGGTGATGGTTGGCCTGGGAGAGGGTTGTAGGAAAGAAGATGTCCCCATTGTCTCTTTGAAAAGAATCTGGCACCTCCCTATTTCACCTATCATGCAATGTAATGCAATGTTTGGCATCATAAATGTGCTAAACTTAGGTAGGTAACCTCTGAAAAAATCTGGTGCATATTTGGCATCTTTGTAAGTCGCAAAATGTGCTAAACTGAAATATGATGAAAAATTACAACTGGTATGTTATAGATTTCCGAACAAAGCTGCTCTGTCATTTTCATCCTTTTGGAGGGGGGGGGGGCTGTTGGAGGGGGGCTGTCGCGAAGGCCCTGACTCCACACGACCCGTGTATGGACATCGCTAATTTCACTTTATAACTCAGAGTTAACCCTTAAAAAATCTTTCTTTTGCCCTGGTCTCATTTAGGAAGAAATTGAATGTTAAGACGTCAATTTACATTCGCCTAACTTGGGTAATTTTCAAAAAGAAGAACGCTTATAGACTGTTTTTCTTTGCTTCAGTTTACAAACTTAACTCGTCTCACATTTATTACGACACAACACTGTATAGTAGTATTACTTGATCAAAACGAAGATCTACATAGTCACCTGTGATGGGTCATATTTGTCCACAACTTCAAGCCACGTATTTAGCACTTTACGTTTATGGACGTTAACACTTTAGAAGTATACCTACCTACAGAATTACGCACAAAAATGTCACATAGCTATGAAAAGGTATAGCTGGTCAAAATATCTAGCCCTATAACCTAACATTATAATGTAACCACGCTTGTCGTAGTGGGGGCATGGAAAAAAGATGTAATGAATAAAATATTAATATTATGTGGCCTTTTCTGGTGACGGGCTATGTGCGAGGACGGCGTGATAGCATGATAGAAGTTTTGCTGAGGATATTACAGTCACACTTGAAGTTGACATTACACTGCAGCTTGGTGGTTTACAACCCATCTTTAAAATTTATCCATCGTATACTCACAATTTAAGGTAATGTGATTGTAATTATGTCACAATTTATGTGGTATTTGAACCCTTTTAGCGGATCCAAAGCTTGTACAGTTAACTTTAAATTACATTTGTCTCTGAGTCAGTCGTGGAAATTAATACTTTGATTAATCTTTTTTATCCTTACAATTTAAAGAAGCTTGAAATTTTACTTATCAAATTTTACATGTCAAAATTTGTTACACTTTGCAGAATAATGTATACCATGAGGCTTTTGTATCAAGGATAATCCTATGTAAGCTTTCAGCAGGTTTAACAGTATTCCAGTAAATTATGAACAAGTTTTATTCACTCCCAAGTTGTGTAGCTCCTGTAAATATAGTCTGTATTATTTGGAATTCCTCAAATTCTTTGGGTGAAATCTTGATTCTGATGAGTTTTTGTAAGTTTGTAGGAATATTGAGTTTAATAGATAAAGGAATTTCATGACCCTTATTTAATACCACAAAATAAAAAGTGATGTCGTTTGCACAATTGAGTTTGTATAGATATTCACATTTGTAGGCCCATTCTATTTTGTTCTCCATCGAATTTCATGACTGCTAAAAATGTAAATGCTAAATCCATATTTCTGCTGCTATAATTAAAGGTGGTCACGTACATTGCACATTCATGGGAACGATTTCCTTACTGTGTGAATGAATGCAGAAGCAGCATTGAGAAAAATACAAGAACTAAAGTGAGGACTCCCGAAATGATCTGTGATTGCATGGGGCGTCCGCGCCATTACGACAACGGTCTAAGTTCGAGCTACCATCTCCACATCACTGTAAAAAATCAATACAAATACCACCTACCAGGCGTTGTCATTCGAACAAACATCCTCTTTTCTATATTACATTAGGTTGCATCAACCGAAGGCACGATGTAAGCGGTAACTACACTGTCATAAGTAAGGATCGCTTGGACACCGGTGATTTGTTGAAGAATTAAAATGACTCAGGCATAGCCTTATATTAACCAAGCTTGTACTATCCTACGTCGATCCACGGTAAAGGAATACCTAGCTTAGGCCTCATACTACCTACACTTAGCTATATAACAAAGTAAGCACATTACGGTAGACCTACAATCTTGGACAAAATTGTTGGGACACTTTGTCGTACGTTGCAAATATGATACTGAATTTTAGGTGAAAGAATACCATGAAACCCCACGCCCCTTTCCAATGTTGCGCTAAAGGAGTGAATGTACACTTTGAACAGCGATCCTACAGCCAACATTGAACGGGGGAGCGGGGTGTCCCAAGGTATTTAGTCCGAGATTGTAGCTATAAGTTACACTTGCCATGGGCTGTAGCTTATGACAGGACACTTGCCCATGCTAACAAGCACTAGTGGCAATATTGTTGTGATGTATATATACGATACAACGCTTTGCCTAATTTTTTTTCACGGTTTTTACATACGTATTTAGGGCCTTTTTAAGAAACATTTAGTAGGGGGGCATGTAAAAAAATGGACCATCTTAACTGAGCCACCATAAGTCATCAGGTATTTTATGATTTTTTTTCGAGTAATGCTCTCCACATTGCCAAAAATGAGTTTCCCATACCGTATAAGTAAATTTATCAAATCATCCTTATTTTTTCATCTTTTTTTTTCTCAAATTTCTCCGTCGATCGAAATTTATACGGTGTAGGAACCTACAGGCTACCTAGCCCATCCCTGGGCTTCTTAGCGTTAACGTTAGTGCTTTTGTCGCCTTGTGCTTTCCGTACTAGGACAGCAATCTCGTCACTGACATAGTTGGTAAAAAGACACACTGCTCGCAGTGGCGTAACGATGAATATGGTGGCCCCGGGGACCAGCGAAGGAAGGGCTCGTGGCTGCTGTGGAGAAGCGCACATCACGAGCACGGAGCGCGAAGCCCCAAAGACGTGGGTCCAGCTCTGGTCCAAGCTCTGGGGTTCTACAAGCTCTCTGGTGCAATCTAAGCCGTATATGAAACATTTCGTGGTGACTTTATGGGCTGAGAGTTTGGGGGCAATCTGTGTTCATAGATTTATTTTTGGTCCGCCTTGCTGTCATACTGATGTGGGAACAAAAAAAATGATGCAAAGTTAGAATACATTAAAAGTTTGAAAGGACAATCAGAACAAATAACCAACGTCCAATTAACACAAAGGTGTATATTTCCCAGCACTGATATCTCCACTCGTGGTGTAAAGCCTATACCATATGGACAAATGGTATCCAACTTCCGTAGGGCTCGGAAATACTAGAGCTTGAATTTACTGAGCCTAGTTTTCTTGCCAGCAAACATATCGATTAGACCATCTATATCAAGTGACCATGCCTCCTTGCTCTCGATGGACAGAGCAGCCAACGAATCCAGCCGATCTTGAGAAATGGTTGAACGTAGGTATGTTTTGATTAGCTTCAACGTGGAGAATGATCTGGACAAAACATCTTCAAAACGGTGGAAATTATACCAAATTCGATTTACTGTCTTATACGGAAACAAATATTTACATACAATTCTTAGGTGTCGGCGATTTGGCTGATAGCTATGGAAAACATCAGTCAAAGGGGTTCAAAATATGTCAAATTTGGCCAGTTATTGGCTAATGTCATGTGGCAACCCGCACCGAGAGCGAATCAATAAGATCTAATTCTATGGAGCGAATTCAATGAAATTACAGGCAGTATTTCACTATAATATGTACCGCCGTAGCTTATCAAGTTCCAGTGTGTACCTCAGGCGCCTGAGTCAGTCGTGCGGAAAATATTTGCAATTGCAGGGGTATATGATTCATGACGAACGTATTCAAGCACGAAAAATATGTCCATTGACTGGTTTATAGTTTCTTTTCCAACGAATACGTGCCGCCCCAAAAGAAAAAAAAGAAAAAATAACACTCTTCCAAGTTCTGAACATCAGTGCAGCTGGGCCTCCTTCGTTCGGGGGCCCTTGGGTTGCCCCTTCGAGCCCATAAGTGTTACGCCGCTAACTGCTCGCACGGTAAACATCACATACGTGCATATACACAGTAATATCCGGGAAAAGGATGTACGTCGAGATCCTAGGCCTAGTTTACTATTAAAAATATTACAGACATGTTGTACATATATAGAATTTTTCACAGTGCACTCTAAGTTGGTCACTAAGTGAAGTAGTTTGTTCTTTTCCCTGTCTGCGTAAAATTGTTTTCACGTGTTGAAGAAAAAAGGAACCATACCGGGAGGGCCAAATGTACTAAGTGGAGGAGCCGAGTATGGGACTGGGGGCCATCCCCCAGTGTATGTTAAAGAAGGCCCTGTACGTATGCATACAAAACGTGCTGTTTAGATTGTTTTTGTAATGGTGGACAGCTCTCATGGAAATCACAGCTGCTTTGCATTAGCAGTATTGGAAGTCCGTACTCTAGTTCTTGAATATTTCTCTAAGAAGGACAGTGACAGGTTCTGAAAAGTGGGGGATATGAAATGGACTATCCTGTTTGGGGTGGGCACGTGGTGTGAACACGTGTGAACATTTCGTGGTAAATATGTATTACACAGTTCTCAAAGAGAGCAAAAAAAATTTTAAAAAGTTTGTTACTAAAGTGTGATTTTTCAATAATTGACTTTCCAATTTCTAAAGAATGTGCACCTCATATACTCCCTACAGAATCTATAATGTACACACAGTTTTTCGTGATTATGAACTTTAATTATAGTGATAATTTGTTCCATTTATTCAGTTAGGGGCCATCTAGAAATAAAAAAGAGATTCTATCACAAAAGAGGGGTTCCTCAAATGACCTAAACTTAACCTGAGAATTATTCCGTAACGTGCATGACCTTTTGGTGGAACTTTTTGTTTTTAATCAGTTACTTATTACCTGCAAAATAAGTGGATTTTCATGTTACCTCAGAGGAGGACTAGGAACCTTAGATAGAAATTGAGGGATTCTATACCTTCGGTCCACAGTGTAAACGACAGATATAACACAAATTAGGGTTTCATTCTGCAACGTCTGAATGAAGTCAGCTCTTTTCTAGATACATTTCATACGATCTTTAACTACAACCGACTTCAGGTAACATCTTTCATTGTAATTGTAATCATGTTGAATATATACCATTGCGATATTTTCATAATTGTGGAATTTCTTTCAACTTAAAAGTTGAGTTCACTTTTTTCCAATGGCTTCAATGAAAAGTAACATATGTAATTATCATAACCACTGAGAATACATCTTATGAAACAAATTTATATGGAGTATTCCTAAACTAAATCGTCAAGGAAAAAGCGTATGCCAAGTTGCCCTATTTATGTTCTGAATAATGAAAAATTTTGCGGCTTAGCTCGGTAACTTGTAGCAAACGTGGTTAACTATATTCTAATCTATTAAATATGTTATATTGTGAAAGCTCATATCGATATATAAGAACAAAAAATTAATTTTTTTTTTTACTTTTATTTTCATTAGGTCATCGTATCCTAGACACAGTATGCATAACGAAAAATCCATCACATAATCCTTCAGGAGGCGGTTGTGCATATGGAAGCGTGGTGGGAGGCAATGACGTAAATGCCGAAAGATCCTACCGTAGAGCCGCCAGAACACGGTTTTTAGATCACTATGCTGATTACCCAATATTGGAGAATAACTCTTGTAATATATCCGTTATACAAAGCAAAAGAGCTAAGACTAGATTCTTAACACGATTCGGCTTTTTTAAAAATATCAATGCGGAGTTGTATTATTCTGACTTGGATTCAGGTGTCCTTGCTGAAGTAGTCAAATTAGGAACTGGATCCTCAAATGCCCCTGAGAGAAAAGACCTAACCTTTGGAGTATTCCAATGTATTTCTTCAAAACACAACTACAACAATACAGCTACAGTCACCATAATGAGTCATGAAGGTGAGATTGATGGGAAATCTAGAGTTTTAATGCACGAACAACAGAACATCATTCGTTTAGAGTCAATGTTAACAATACAAATATATGCCGCTTCTCTTTGCAAATATTTGGATTTGCTTATATTCCTACCTTTATCAGTCTTAATGTTTCAGTGTATTCCTTAGACAACTGTAGGATACTTCATACTGACGTTAAAGACAAGCTGAATACAAAGACATCTATAGTACCACGGAAAAGTTTCCGTGGTACTATGGAGGGAAGATAAATAAATTGAAGCAAACAGGATTATTAAGTACATATTCTCTCTACTATCTATTACTTCCACTGACTCAATCATATAGCAGTGATGTAGTTTACAAATTGAACACAGTACCTGTTTACTACTCACCGTCTCATGAGTTTATTTTTTTTTAAGTGAGTTATGTTGTGTGAGTATATATGCGTCAACCCCACGATAAAAGTGAAATTCAATGAATTTAGCAGCGTTTGATTAACTTCATTACTCGTATTTTTGAACCCTAACAGCTGTGTTTAGGCCGCTTGCACTCACAATAACTGCTAATCTTGACGAAACTGTGACGTTAGCGATGATGCTATCCGAGGGTGTCCAAAGCAGTGATATAAGGTGGAGATATTCATGGAATTCAGTCACTACAGAAATTAGGAACTGGTCTGGGAATACCTCACCTGTAATCGATAGGGTGAACACGAGCGATGCTGGCGTGTACGAGGCGTACACTCCGTCATCAAATTACAGCGGATATGTGAGACTTATAGTTAGAGGTAAGTATATTTTAGGATTTTAAATAATGTTTCTTATAACAGCATTGAACATAACAAATTTCGTTAGCAATGCACAAATGAGACACAGTAATGTTATGTGTAAAATTTAATGTACATTAATTACAATAAATCACCAGTAATATGTCACCCTTCAATCCTTTCGCTCTTAAACCATTAATAATACTCAACTAACTTACTAACTATCGGATGTTTATTTGTATTTTGGCTAAAGTGTACTCTTGTTTCCGGGAAAAGTAAATTACGTTTCCACAGGCATTTAATTTTACAAATACACATTTCAACCAACAGAATGTCCCCACAATTTTTGGGGTCCAAAACCCTGTCGATGGACTTGTCCAGTGTGCTTTAATGGAGGTATTTGTGACGATATTTCTGGAACATGCATATGTCCTCCTGGATTTTACGGGGAGAAATGCGAACAAGGTATTTGGATGACATAACCATTAAGACTATTCTCTTTTGTTTTTAGTCTTCGTTCAGGGTAGAAATTCCCTGCATTGTTGTTAATCTTTGCAATACAAATATACATCACGTGAAACCATCAAGTCACATTGAATGAGGGGCAACTCTAATAAACTCTAATCGGTCCTTGGATATGTTGCCTAATTGTAAATTATAACATTTATTATGATAAATTTTGAATGCCAGCAATGTCACTAATTCCAACGATTGATATAGCATATGTTTGGCTACGTTGATGGAGGGAGGTATAAGTTCCTCATTACCATTATTATGGATGCTTAAATAAACGGTTTCATGAAAGCAGTGTTGCTACTTGCATTAGGAATGCAGAGTACATGATGAAATCCATTACAATAGTTAGTGAGGTAGACTTGATCAACCCATCCTCAAATTCCCAAATATATGTATAGGATGAACAAGCTCGAACCAAGACTTTTATGACGTGATGACAACCGTGCTTGTTGTATGTCTGTACGTGGTTTGAAATATCAAACCAGGTGCTTTCATTTTGGTCTGACTAGCCTTTGCCGTGATATGTGAAGTCTTAATTTGAACTGTTCACAGCGTCACCAACTAAGCTAGAACACGGGTGGAATTACAGGTATACTTGCACCTCTTTGGTTAGAAGATTTAGGGGCTACACATTCAATAACCCTTTACACTTTAGCAATGGATAATCTCATGGCACTCTCGATTATTGTATTGCTTTGAGGTGCAACAACCAGGGGACTTTCATTTTTCTTTTCTTTGTTAAGACCTGTTGTTGTCATTCACACGTCGGACTCCATGTATTAAATGGACTTAAAAAGCATAAGAAACAAATTGATACCTCTAAGTAACGTTTAAAATATTGCCATTAGAGTACGATCAATCAGTTTTGATTCCGTGAAATTCATTTTAAATCTCATTTTAGACATTTTGCATTCCATTTGAATTATCAGGATTACTATACACTTTTTAAATTTAGGGATTAAGGTCGACTTCAAAGTCAATGTTAGATGTTAGTCCTGTAATTGTATACACAAGTTCTTCAGTAATTACATGTTAGGTCTGAAGACAATAAAATGATGGAAATAGGAAGAGAAATTAATTAATTTTTTTCCATTTGGCTTAATCTTTAAAGCATGTGAATACGGAAAAATTGGTCAGCAGTGCACCATGGCATGCACACACATCAGTGCAAACGAAAACTGTAGTGGGCTGGAAATCTGTCTTCCTGATCCATTTGGATGTACTTGCGCACCAGGATTCACCGGCCTTGACTGTCAAACAGGTGAAATGAAATAATACTGACACAGGTGGAAATATGGGGCTAAACCTCCATTTAGATATAGTTCAGACAATAAAATCCATGAGATAAATGATGTGTTTAGTAAGTTTCTTCAGTGACTCAAACTGAGTGTGTTTGTGTTCCTTGAAATCGACGTGTAGGGTATCTCACAAATGAGTATATGTTTTTTCTTGGAATAATAAATTCATGTTTTACCTTGTGTGGGGTACGAAACTATTTCACAGAATTTATGGTTATACGGTCTATGCCTGTTAATAAGCCATTGCATTTTACTGTAGTATTTTATATTTTAATCATCTGAATGATACCTCATAATACTTTACAGGTTGTCCTGAAGGGAAGTATGGTGCTGGATGTACCGAAACATGTCACTGTGTCGGAAGCTGTGACAGCAAAAATGGAATGTGCGAAGAAGGATGTGAACCCCATTGGAGTGGACCTATGTGTCAAGGTATCAGTTTAAAAACTGCTCAGACATTTGCTATAATCTTAATAGTTGCCAGTGAGTTACAATCAACTGTGATTAAAGTATAGCCCAATTGTTACGTCGTCGTTGATAAAGTAAAAGTAACCTTGGGTTCACAAGATGATAGTTATTTAAGAAACATGAAATATATAATGCATTGAACAATAAACACGATACTATAGAGAAAGGGATTAAAGGAAACAAACAGCAAGAAATGTAAAAGTTCGTGTAAACACCGCATGTTTTCCCCCATCCCCCCCCCCCCCAAAAAAAAAAATCCAAAATCATCCTTGTATTGGAATGTTGCTAATAATGCCATTTTGACTGAGTTGCAAAATATGCTATTGAAGGAGGATAGGTAGTTGTAAAATACATCTTCAGCAAATCGAGTAGACCCATACCTGTTAGATCCATATCTGTTAGACCCATACATGTTAGACCCATACCTGTTTGACAGATACGTGGTAAAAAATAATCTGCAAATGATATATTTTGTTAGAGAGCGTACCAATAGAGAGAAAACCGTTAATATGTGAATTTGTCTTATTTTGTGGTCCCCTTGCCTTTTATGCCTCTCCTAGCTTCAACATGGAATAATGTTTGGTCGAAAGTTATCAATGTTTACCTGGACTCTGCAGGTAGACGTTGATGTCCTTCAATCAACAACACATTCCTCCTGCAAAGTTAAGGAGAGCCATAAAGCACATACTCCTGAATATTTCGCAGGGACACAACATAATGAAAATTGACGGTTTTTTCTTTCTCTCTAGCGAGGGGCTCCATAACAAAAGTTGTCATTGACAGATCATTTTTTACCATTGGGTGTACAGCTGGGGTACACTTTCCGCTCATATCAGTGACCCTGCAATCCTCCCCCCCCCCCCCCCGAGGATGCTCACTTCCACAGATCATGGTAACAGAAATAATTACTGAGTGTCCACCCTAGTAAACAACTTCAGTAGAGAATCTTGCAATAGATTGGGACAGTTGTCCTTCACTGCTACAGTGCTTCCTCTTTAATGTAATCAGACCACTTGTGAGGCCACAGGGTATTAGGAAAATGAACAATGTTAGCCAAGCATCTGTTATCTCACATGAGGTCAAAGGCAGTCATGTGACACCCGGAAAATCCAGAGTTTTTCCGAGGAAAGACACTCACAAGTTCCCTGGGAATGAACACATAATAACCCCAATCTGTTCAGTAGATCATGCGTCCACTTGATTTGGAGAAAGGAAGAGCACAAAATTATGTAAGCTGCATTTCACAACTCTCTGTCCTCCTTTAAGTTCTTTTACGTTTAATTAACTTGTCGGTACCACAATTACGGAACAAAAAACGCAACTACTAGTGTTGTAGAACCGTAAATTCAATTTCATCTATACAATTTAAGAAAAAAGATAGTCAAGTAGTGTCTACAATGTGTGACAAATACGAGTATAACTTTTACTAGCTCTATCTTAATCATGGGATGACCCTATCATGTTGCAAATTTTGTGGCAGTATTACAAGTTACTTAAGTATTGACAAGAAACATGGCCATCTTGTTTCTTTTTCTATTTACACAGAATTGATTCCAGTCAATAATCTTACTGTGGTACCATCGCGAGGACTCGACAATATATCGTTTACAGTCAGTTGGCAGGTAAGCACTGTACTTATGTTATTCACATATCAACACACAGCCTCATATTTGTCGATATACAGATGACAGACACTCTAATGAACATAATTGTCGTACAAGATCGTGAATGATTTAGGGATCCTTCTTTTGACATTACTTGCATTCAATGGTATTTAATTTATATGGAGTCTTATGGAGTCAACCCGTCGAAATGTCTTTTTTTAGCATTTGGTGTTATTGGTTTTTGCACACAGCACAGTCATACTTGTGCAGATTGCCACGATCTACTCGCCAGTATATCATATGATGTGCATTACAAACCAACCACCACTGGATTCAATGAATCAGTTATAAACGTACCGGGATCCGAGACTGAAGTGACTATCATGAATAATAAATTATATCCTTGCACTGAATATTCAGTATCAGTGAGTGTGAGGCACGTTAATGGAGTGGAGAGTAACAGAAGCCAATCAATCAGTGTTATCACTGATTCTCAAGGTTTGTGCTGTTAGAAGTTTATAGCTCTGATATATAACAGCAACATATTATCTTAAACTAAAGCAAAAATGACAGGCTTTATCCCCTCATACTGTTAACGTTTCTTGAGTAAAAACAATTTCGCTGTCGTTGCATTAAAAAGTTAAGTAATCCCTAATCTTAAGTTCCTTTCGTTTCATACGAAAGCATGTTTGACGGCTTCATTTCTTGCACAGTTTCTCTCTGTGTATACTAAGATATATGTATGAGCTTCCAAAATACACAATGATGTTGTTTCTAAAGAATGGTATTTTGGGTGTGAGCCTCAAAAATAGGAGTTTATGTTCTTTATAAAGAAGAGTGTTTTGGGGTTAGATCTATTCAACTAAACATGGTGTGAATAATTTTGTTTGTCTTTAAGTTTAGTACAGTTTATGTTCTTTGTGACAAGATTGAGAAACGAAATAAAGCAACTATGTTTTTTCTATTAGACCCGGAGACACGACCACAAAATGTCAAAGTTCAACAACTGCCGTGGGGATATGGTCCTCCAAAACTTCATGTTACATGGAGAGTAAGTTTTGTATCTTAAAGTTAATAGAAGGATAACCGTTTCATAAAGGCTTATAACGGTAATGGGCATTATTATTCCAATCGAAATTAACTTTCAAATGCATGCTCTCACACATCCTATTCCACATGAAGTTTCAATTGAACATGTCTGTTCTTATGTAAGTATCGTTTCATGAATATTTCAGTTATGGTTACAATATAATCATTGGCAGAATCACAGATTACGTCAGCTAACAAATGTCCTATGTAGCATACCTTTAAAGGGAGGATAAGATATGTTAGTCATGTACGAACTAACCTTCCTTTATTACTACCAAAATATTGCACACCGTTATGTGAAAACACATATTTCGCAGAACGCAAATCACTGAAATCTGAAGGTAGATTCAAAGTTATCACTCAGAATACTGCCTTTAGCTTAAAGTGATGTACCAGAGTCAGAAATATCATAGAATGATTGTTGCTGTTAATATCAACCTAATTAAAGACAAAAACTCATCACCCCAGACAGTTTCAATTCTCCCAACCACCTACCTCTAGTCCTTCCCTCAGCCTGTCTTAAATTCCTCCTCAAGTGTAATTAAAACAATGGATCCTTGTGTACTCTGTGTAATACGAGCTGCTCTGCATCTTTCGAATTTCCTGTCAATCTAAGAGTACTCAGAACCACTTGGGAATTTTGCTTTCCTGGAGGTAAAAATATAGCTTAGAGTGATGCAATACAGACTTTAAGACTCTCAAATGTACAACAGTGTTGTATTTAAAATAGCCACAAAGTATGTGTTGCAATTGTAATTTATCCTTAACTGAATTTTATAGATTTTATGAATATTAGTCAACCAGAAGGCAGTCCATATTAATCAATGAATTTGCACTTGATGCAAGTGTCTTGACAGCAATTTCGGCAAAATTATAAATGAAGAAAATCCTTCTGTGCAATATAAGAAATTGAAATATTTTATCATACAACATTTAGTTGTTATATATTCTGTTCATGTTTGTTTTTTTTTTTCAATAGCTGAGGTCGACTATTCGCGACTCCCCAAACGTTGTCCCCAAAGAGCATCCCTCCCTTTTAATTAGATTTAGGACCTCCTATACATGAAGATTGTCTCACCGAAAGGTTTGTTGTTCTTTTAAGAATACATCGTCTTTCAATTTTATCCTTGTTACAAGGAGTTGCAGATAGTGATGTAAGGAATGAGTAAGGCTGTGTATTTCGAATAATCGGCTATCATGTTCCAATTCTCTAAAGACGATATATAAATTTAACTCTATTTCTCCAATATTTACATTCACAGAGCGGGTGCTCCTTTAAGAATTTAATTTGAATACTTTGTACAGATATTATGTACATTATGTATTCGTGACCTCGCCAACTACATCATTTGGTTATGTATTATTTATGACACGAAATTGACTATTCGCGACTTCCCAAACGTTGTCCCCAAAGAGCATCCCTCCCTTTTAATTAGATTTAATTCAGGAAGAGGTAAAGTGATAAAATGATTTGGTCACATTTTCTGTTGGGTCATAAGACATTTTGGTACCAAGTTGTATTGCTCATTCTTACATTCAAACTTGTCTTTAGTAAAGTTTAAAAATGATGAGGTTGTCGGAATTATGCTAATTGTGGTCAGAACCAATGAAGCGAGTAGTGAAGATCACATTTCGAAAGTTAACAAATTTGCTACCAGTCTGGGGGAGCTGAGTAAAAATCTCCAATAGCGTTATTTGATATTCAATTAGTGTGTATGGATTCTAGGGCAATATCTCTACTGCTCAATAATAAAACTTTTTGACGCTCGTAAGGCTAGTAAAATCCGCTTTGATATGATAAAAGGAACTATTTAGGACCTCCTATACATGAAGATCGTCTCACCGAAAGGTTTGTTGTTCTTTTAAGAATACATCGTCTTTCAATTTCATCCTTGTCTTTTTTGTTTTAATTTAAGGCCGACATTGATGAATCATCTCTTAAGTGTGATCCTGATAACACCAGCTATACATACCAGGTCTACTACAGAACAGAGAATTACCAAGATGAAATGATGATGTCAACAAGAGGGAAAGAAACAACGTTGGAGTTATCTAACTTACTTCCATGTACTAATTATTTAATATCTGTCAGCGTCAAGAACGAAGTAGACCGTGAGAGTAACAGGAGTGAACCAATCTCAGTTTGGACTGATTCAGAAAGTATGTAATTCAGATGACACACGCATGAGCTGAAATGAATACAATTCTATTGCATTAACATTTCGAACGACAATAAAGATATAAAAACATTACTCTGCAAAGTAAACAACGAGAAAACCATTTTGAATGATCATTTACCAATATGAAGACTTTCCATTTTATTTGTCTATTAACGTATTCTTTAATATTTCTCGTTAGTTCCAACTTTAGTACCTTATGACATAAAAACAACATCAAATCCAATACAGGGGACTTCGACGAGTATAACAGTAAGCTGGCTGGTAAGTTGTAGCCAAACCTGGAAACTGTAAATTTGACATTGTTTTAACAGTGTTGCATTTAAAATAGCCACAAAGTATGTGTTGCAATTGTAATTTATTCTTAATTGAATTTCACATTAGTCAACCAGAAGGCAGTCCATATTAATCAATGAATTTACACTTGATGCAAGTGTCTTGACAGCAATTTCGGCAAAATTATAAGTGAAGAAAATCCTTCTGTGCAATATACGAAATTGAAATATTTTATCATACAACATTTAGTTGTTATATATTCTGTTCGTGTTTGTTTTTTCAATAGCTGAGATCGAACTTAAAAGATGAAACCCCAAATCGCGACCAGAATCTTTGTTGTAATATCTCTCATTAAATTTTTGTTTTTTGTTAACACAAGGCAGTGAAAGTCTATTGAAGAGATTATGAAGTGACACACAATAAAAGGTCTGGTGCAAACTATGTTGGATTCACACATACAGTAGCTATATTCAAGCATTCAAGTTGTCCTTATGAAGGAAAGACGATAAGAGGTTTTACGTTTTCATTGCTTCAAATTTTCACGTTAGTCCACATGGTTTGTTACAAGGAGTCGCAGATAGTGATGTAAGGTCATTATACAGAACTGATAAGTGATAAGATTATATTTAATAAAGGTATGAAGACTTAATGAGTAAGGCTGTGTATTTCGAATAATCGGCTATCATGTTCCAATTCTCTGTAAGACGAATATAAATTTAACTCTATTTCTCCAATATTTACATGCACTCAGCGGGTGCTCCTTTTAGAATTTGATTTGAAATTTTGTACAGAGTTAATTCAGGAAGAGGTTAAGTGATAAAATGATTTGGTCACATTTTCTGTTGGGGTCTGGAGTCATTTTGGTACCAAGTTGTATTGCTCATTCTTACATTCAAACTTGTCTTTAGTAAAGTTTAAAAATGATGAGGTTGTCGGAATTATGCTAATTGTGGTCAGAACCAATGAAGCGAGTAGTGAAGATCACATTTCGAAAGTCAACAAACTTGCTACCAGTCTGGGGGGGGGGGGCTGAGTAAAAATCTCCAATAGCGTTATTTGATATTCAATTAGTGTGTATGGATTCTAGGGCAATATCTCTACTGCTCAATAATAAAACTTTTTGACGCTCGTAAGGGCTAGTAAAATCCGCTTTGATATGATAAAAGGAACTATTTAGGACCTCCTATACATGAAGATCGTCTCACCGAAAGGTTTGTTGTTCTTTTAAGAATACATCGTCTTTCAATTTCATCCTTGTCTTTTTGTTTTAATTTAAGGCCGACATTGATGAATCATCTCTTAAGTGTGATCCTGATAACACCAGCTATACATACCAGGTCTACTACAGAAGAGAGAATTACCAAGATGAAATGATGATGTCAACAAGAGGGAAAGAAACAACGTTGGAGTTATCTAACTTACTTCCATGTACTAATTATTTAATATCTGTCAGCGTCAAGAACGAAGTAGACCGTGAGAGTAACAGGAGTGAACCAATCTCAGTTTGGACTGATTCAGAAAGTATGTAATTCAGATGACACACGCATGAGCTGAATTGAAAACAATTCTATTGCATTAACATTTCGAACGACAATAAAGATATAACAACATTACTCTGCAAAGTAAACATCGAGAAAACCATTTTGAATGATCGTTTACCAATATGAAGACTTTCCATTTTATTTGTCTGTTAACGTATTCTTTAATATTTCTCGTTAGTTCCAACATTAGTACCTTATGACATAAAAACAACCTCAAATCCAATACAGGGGACTTCGACGAGTATAACAGTAAGCTGGCTGGTAAGTTGTAGCCAAACCTGGAAACTGTAAATTTGACATTGTTTTAACAGTGTTGCATTTAAAATAGCCACAAAGTATGTGTTGCAATTGTAATTTATTCTTAATTGAATTTCACATTAGTCAACCAGAAGGCAGTCCATATTAATCAATGAATTTACACTTGATGCAAGTGTCTTGACAGCAATTTCGGCAAAATTATAAGTGAAGAAAATCCTTCTGTGCAATATAAGAAATTGAAATATTTTATCATACAACATTTAGTTGTTATATATTCTGTTCATGTTTGTTTTTTCAATAGTTGAGATGGAACTTAAAGGATGAAACCCCAAATCGCGACCAGAATCTTTGTTGTAGTATCTCTCATTAAATTTTTGTTTTTTGTTAACACAAGGCAGTGAAAGTCTATTGAAGAGATTATGAAGTGACACACAATAAAAGGTCTGGTGCAAACTATGTTGGATTCACACATACAGTAGCTATATTCAAGCATTCAAGTTGTCCTTATGAAGGAAAGACGATAAGAGGTTTTACATTTTCATTGCTTCAAATTTTCACGTTAGTCCACATGGTTTGTTACAAGGAGTCGCAGATAGTGATGTAAGGTCATTATACAGAACTGATAAGTGATAAGGTTATATTTAATAAAGGTATGAAGACTTAATGAGTAAGGCTGTGTATTTCGATTAATCGGCTATCATGTTCCAATTCTGTAAAGACGATATATAAATTTAACTCTATTTCTCCAATATTTACATTCACAGAGAGGGTGCTTCTTTAAGAATTTAATTTGAATACTTTGTACAGATATTATGTACATTATGTATTCGTGACCTCGCCAACTACATCATTTGGTTATGTATTATTTATGACACGAAATTGACTATTCGCGACTTCCCAAACGTTGTCCCCAAAGAGCATCCCTCCCTTTTAATTAGAGTTAATTCAGGAAGAGGTAAAGTGATAAAATGATTTGGTCACATTTTCTGTTGGGTCTTAAGACATTTTGGTACCAAGTTGTATTGCTCATTCTTACATTCAAACTTGTCTTTAGTAAAGTTTAAAAATGATGAGGTTGTCGGAATTATGCTAATTGTGGTCAGAACCAATGAAGCGAGTAGTGAAGATCACATTTCGAAAGTCAACAAATTTGCTACCAGTCTGGGGGAGCTGAGTAAAAATCTCCAATAGCGTTATTTGATATTCAATTAGTGTGTATGGATTCTAGGGCAATATCTCTACTGCTCAATAATAAAACTTTTTGACGCTCGTAAGGGCTAGTAAAATCCGCTTTGATATGATAAAAGGAACTATTTAGGACCTCCTATACATGAAGATCGTCTCACCGAAAGATTTGTTGTTCTTTTAAGAATACATCGTCTTTCAATTTCATCCTTGTCTTTTTGTTTTAATTTAAGGCCGACATTGATGAATCATCTCTTAAGTGTGATCCTGATAACACCAGCTATACATACCATGTCTACTACAGAACAGAGAATCACCAAGATGAAATGATGATGTCAACAAGAGGGAAAGAAACAACGTTGGAGTTATCTAACTTACTTCCATGTACTAATTATTTAATATCTGTCAGCGTCAAGAACGAAGTAGACCGTGAGAGTAACAGGAGTGAACCAATCTCAGTTTGGACTGATTCAGAAAGTATGTAATTCAGATGACACATGCATGAGCTGAATTGAAAACAATTCTATTGCATTAACATTTCGAACGACAATAAAGATATAACAACATTACTCTGCAAAGTAAACATCGAGAAAACCATTTTGAATGATCATTTACGAATGTGAAGAATTTCCATTTATTTATCTATTAACGCATTCTTTAATATTTCTCGTTAGTTCCAACATTAGTACCTTATGACATACAAGCAACCTCAAATCCAATACAGGGGACTTCGCCGAACATAACAGTAAGCTGGCTGGTAAGTTGTAGCCAGACATGGAAACCTGTAAATTTGCTATTGTTTCAAGTCGGCTGAGACATGAATCTTTACAAGGATTACAGAGTTTGAATAACACTTGTCATAATCTACAAATACTAATGGAAACATTGCTTGTGACAACATTTACCCTATTGAGAGTTTTGTTCTAAAATGATATCGTATAAAGGGACGCTAATAGCGTCCCTTCAAATAGGGGAGATCCTTAGATGGTACTTTTGAACAGGACCGACGCGGCCGCGGATATTTTGGAATATCATCCCCCCCCCCCCCCCCCCACCACATACAAAAAGTTGCTGTAGTGACGATAGTCGGAAATCTAACATACAGGCTTGAATTTTTCATATCTCAATTGTATATATTGTGACATAGAAACATGCCAAATATTTCATTACATGATGTCTAAAACTTATCTGGTAATGAAATGTTTCTCTCATACATTGTAAAATGTCTGTAAATTTACAGAAAATAAAACAAAGAAATAAGAAAGAATTACAGAAATTGTCTGGAAAATAATTACCAGAACGTTTCTGTATTCCTTTTGTATTTCTTTATTTTACTTTCTGTAAATTAACATTTTACATTTTTAACAATGTACATTGTTTGATTTTCTTTCATATTTCAGTCTGGAAAAGACGACAATCGGAAAATCTAACATACTATTTGGATTTTTTTTATATATCAGTCTAACACATTTTATATTGCATCAGATTTCATCTAAGCATATCCGGTAGTTGGAAATTTCTCGAAAAACATTTATTTTTAGAAAGAAAGTAAAACCGGAAAATTATCTTTTCTGAAAATTACTATAGCATAAGCATTTACATAAAAACAAGTGATATGATTGCCATTTTTCCATAGAATGATGTTTCTTCTCATTAATTAATTAACTATTTGAGCAACTACAGACATAAGATCCCTTTGTCAAACATGCACCCCAAGTACCTAGGGAAGTGACGCTAGCACAAACGTTTCTTGTTCGCTGCGGGCCAGATGATAGCGGCGCTGTGCAAAGTTCTGTTCGCACGGTGAGCAGGGTTACACCCTCCGGCTATATCCCTCCCCTAATCCTGTTGAAAAATCTGAACAGGGGCCCCATATGTCGTATCACTGACTTATAGCAAATATGTGTCCCATTCCCACAATCAATGGATCAGAGTGGTTTCCCCGTTGTTCCTCTTTATACACTATTAACAGTCTGTCTAACCGACGAAAGATTTTTTTTTCTCGAAACTTTACCAAGGATTTTAAACCACTCTCCTTGAGAAATTTCGATGGAGATTTACTTGTATGTACTACAAGTTTTCTTAGACTGTCTTCCAAATGACAAACATGATATCCCCATCTACATGCAGTCTAGAACCCTCGGAAAACACCGTTTCCGAATATCTGAGGAGTTTTGTTAAACCCCATTTTTTTGGTACACTCAGCTTAGACTAGTCTTACCATCGCTCAGTTCCTCGTCCCAGTTCTTTCTTCTTTTTGTCCCCCAAGGTTGATAGATCCCCTCCTGATAAGGTATTGTTAGTGTCAAACCTCACAGCGGAGTTGAAAAAAAAAAGATCTAAACACGTTATGCTTCTTTCAATGGTGAATACATTTCAGACACCTCTCACAGAATTTTATCATTGTCTGAAAGTTTTGTGTAACATTGACATCATTCCAGATTGAAAACGCTACTACAGACAATTTGAAATGCAATTCTCCTTATGTGAACTATACCTACGAGGTACATTATCAATATACTGATGGAGGTGAAGAAAACGTAATGCCGACAGGGCTCTATAATGATGTGACCATTGATGAAGCATTAGAACAATGTACGGAATATTCAATACATGTTGCTATCAAAAATGAAGTTGGCGGGAAAAGAAGAAGTGAACCTGTTTTCGTACGTACTGACTCTGAGGGTAAGTGTGCAATTATTTTGCCTAAAGCCTGAAAAAGTAGAAACCTTTATCAGATAACCTAATTTACGGTATATTAATGAAAAATGAAAAAGTAAATCTAACGACGGGATTTACAGGTTGATTGATACAATAATTGACAAGAACAAGGTAGTACGTCCTTTATACTACATCAGTGATGGTGTAGTATATAATGACAGTGTCATTTTATCACGTTGAAATATTGGACGGTGTCATTTGACTCTTGTGTCACTGAAACACGAGATTTTTTCCACCTACGCTAACTGATTTTATTTTAAACAAATTGATTTCTATTAATAGAAACTCTCTCAAATATCAAGACTTTCACATGTTATTACATCTACGTTAATAACATATCGACATAAATAGCTTTTAAAATATTCCTGTGACAAGTTAAGGACTTCTTAACTGAAGACGGATATTTTTCACTGTTGACATTTAAACCTCGTTCATAGAAATCTCGTTCATAGTTTAAGAAATTGATGTTTGATAAAAAAGACTGTTCTAGTCAACAAAAACAACAATGATTTCAAGTTGTCTCAAGATTAATTGCTTAACCTTGAAGGTATTGTAAATTGCGTTTACAATCTTCACTACTCTTGTTTATTACAATTTATCGACATTATCTCTTGTAAATCTCTAGTGAAAATTTTTAGTAGTGTGCAATATATTGTGTGGTGCACTTGCACCAGCATCTACATTTTAGAAACTTAACTGTGCATTTATATGTAAATAAATCCTTATGATCAGTTTGTCGTTTCATTTATACTAAGATCCCAATGTGTCAATTACCAACGTTACTGCCAAGCGATCAAGCAAAATAAATCATCTGCATATATCCTGGTTTGTAAGTATCTACGTGTACTTATTTTGAAAACGAGCATACCTCCATGTTTTCTCTTCCTGTTTCATTTGACTAGGTTCTGCAAGTTTTAGTTATGATGCAGGCTGCTTTCCTTAAAATTAATTTTATTATTTAACACTTTTACTAATTATAGACAATAAATATACAAACGCATTACAAAGACAGATTACTCTCTTGCTAAGACTGGAGTAATTTAATCCTGAATGGTGCAGGGATCATTAATGATATCTGTTATTTTACGAAGGAAGGATCGCAACTATAGGCAAGAAAGTATCGTTGAGTTGCTTAAGGGGAACAATAATAATTTAGAATGATGTACACAAAGAACGTTGACATACATTTTCTCCTCAGTTGCATATCAGTTTTGCTATGTAGCTCACATAATAGTAAATTATCTAAGCAAATTGTTTATTTGGCATACATCGTCAGAATAGAGTCACATAATTTTAGATTACACAAAAGGTTTCCTGTATAAGAAGCAGGTAAGTTTTCTCCTAACATATCAGCAATTAAAGTCATTGTCAAGTCGATCCAGTTTCTAAGAACTGACTTTTTCGATCAAGTTATCGCTACACGTATTGATTTACGTAATTTGAATATCATTACCACTGCTCAAAATTTGATAATGATCCAAATGCATACTTAAGTTGTTTACCTATATTACAAAGGTGATCTACGCAGTGTTTGACAAACATAGGGCCGAAATATGTCCATCTTTGTATCTTGATAACAAAGGGATTTTATGGCCTCTGACAATGGTTAATAGGCACCAATCATCTGAGCCAAAAAAAGGATATTTTTAACATAACTGATAAATTTGTCAGATTCCTTAACAATGTTAACACATCAAGCACACAAAAGAATAAACACACAATTGGGAAATATGTCAGCAATAATTGTGTTTGAACTATGTGGACATTGTTTGATGCAATATTTATATCATTTCATTCAAAAGCATTTTACAGGAATAGAGAAAACAATGGTTAATTGACCACCATGAGCCATGTCTTGATTGCATAACTCACAGGTATTTGTCCATTCCCTTTGCTTTCGCTTTGTCTTATTCAAGGCCGACATTGATCAATCAACCTTGAAGTGTGATCCTGACAACACCAATTATACTTACCACGTCTACTACAGCACGGAGGATTACGAAGATGAAAAAAATATATCAATCAAGAGGAAAAGAAACGATGTTGGAGTTATCTAACTTACTCCCATGCACTAATTATTTCATATCGGTCAGCGTTAAGAACGCAGTAGATCGTGAGAGTAACAGGAGTGAACCAATCTCTGTTTGGACTGATTCAGAGAGTATGAAATTCAGAAATAACAAACGAAATTTACTTCTATGTAATAATGTATTATTCATTGTATGATATGAGGATAAAACACTCAAGGCTGAAATTGACTAATTGACTAGAAACTTGTCTTGTTTCCGCCAACTGTTAGATTACTATTATTAGTATTATTATTATTGCAGCATTATCCACACATGTTATGAACTTAAAACAAATCTTAAGTATTAATGTCTCCTGAAAGAAAGTAAACAAACAGAAACACTTCGATAAAAAACATTTGAAGTACGATAATTTAAAATAAAAAATGAAAATACAAACTAAGTTGAAGGTGAATTTCTGATCATGATGTGACCATAATTCATTTTATTCCTCTATTAACAGATAATTTCATTTCTCTTGTTAGTTCCAACCCTAGTGCCTTATGACATAAAAGCAATCACAACTCCAATACAGGGAACTACACCGGGAATAACAGTAACCTGGCAGGTAAGTTGCAACCAAAAATTCAAATTTGGCATTGCTTCCAGTTCAATGATACATGATTTCTGTTCATGTTAGAATACAGCTTCATACTGAAAAACACTTGTCATTATCCAACGATTACTAGCAAAAGCATTTTTATATAACTTTGAATTAATTCTTTTCTGTCATAGAAAGCATTCAGATAAAATACCCTGGCTCTATCTTTGAATGTGGAAAATTATCATATTGGTAATGTTTTACTCAATGAACGTCTGTTATCTTCTCCTATTTTTTTAAATACACAATGCATCCCACGTCAGTAACTACAAAATGAGGTTACAAATATACTGCAACCAACCATGATTGCTCCTGCCCAGATTATTTTTTACCATTCTAGCAGTTCCCTACGTAAGCATACAAGGGACATGCAAAAATGCAAAATGACAATTTTCGTAAAAGTTACATTTTAAAGATTTAATAACCTCCTTTAAATGAAATTTGACATTTTACGTTACTCAGTATCTATTTAAAAGAAGAAAATTAAGGGAATCTCCGTTTTGTCAAGATAAAACAACTTGTCCAAATTGTAATTTTACCTAGTGATAACGTCTCGACAAAGTGGCAAAATTCACAAAACTGCCATTTTGCCGAGTTTCAACGTTTAATCAAAATGGTAAAATTCGAAAAATAAAGATTTTGCGGAAGCGTGAACGTTTCGTGAAAGTGAACAAATTAAAAAATTTGTCATTTGCAGAGATAAGACAACTCATCAAAATGTCAAAATTCGAACATCTCGCCAAAGTGACAAAATTCGAAAAATTGCCATGTTATCGAGTCACAACATCTCGTCAAGATGGCGACACTTGGAAAACTTGACATTTCGCCGATTTAGAACATCTTGTCAAAATGCCAAAATTCGGAATTTTGTCATTATTAAGTGATCCACTAGTCCAGAGAGTTGGAATTATAACCATAAGGTTAGCTTCACTGCTTGTTGGTATAATCAGCAGGCGGTATTGTAGCCTGTATGCGATGTTTTCACCCAGTATATACTACAAGCTGTATTCATTCTTTCCAGTTGAAATCATCGACCCCCCCTCTCGTTTTGATGTTCTAATTCGGCAAAATGACGCAACTTCTCCATTTTTTACAAGCTATTCTACTAACTAGCCAAGATAACAAATTTCGGGATTTTGCCACTTTGGCAAGATGTTCTTAGTGAAACAAACTGACATTTTCCGAATTTGCTATTGTGATGAGTTGTGATTTTATATCGGCAATGACAATTTTTAAGTTTTACCATTTTGGCACGGATGTTCTGAGTCGACAAAAAGACAATTTTCCGAATTTTGCCGTTTTAATGAGTTGCTTTATCTCGTCAAAATGAGAAAACGGATTTTGTCACTTTGACGAGATATTGTAACTAGGCAAAATGATAATTTGAAGAATTTTAACGTTTTACTGATTTAATTCAATCGCCACATTTCCGATTTGTGTCATTTTGAAGACTGTATTTAAGTCGTCAAAATGTCAGTCCTAAAAAACTTGTAATTTTGAGGAGATGGTTCTTTTTTCTTTTGCATGTCTCGTCTAGGCTTCCATAGTTGCCTAGGTAAACAGGTGTCGCATCATGATATTGGCAGATGTCAGTGTATTGTGTATATTGCGAGCATCTGTACTGTCTCTCCGTGGAAGGGACTGTGACCATATACAGAGGCATGTGATACACCGTCGGAACGATTATCGCGCTTGCATGCACAGTATACCATTGGCAGCTTGACTTACTCAAGTCTTAAATTGCAAAAAAATAAAATACAAAACTTTCAAATAAAAAACGGTCTTATTAAGCCATATCCCAATCAAAATGTACAGTTGTAGAGCAAACCACTGAAATGTGGGTCAAGAAACACTGAACAAAAGTACCACCTCTCGAAAATGGGAAGAGTGCCTAGCCACTGTCCATGACGTCATGGAAAGTACAAATACATGAGTACAGAAAAACAAAATAGCCTTTTTCATTAATGACGTCATTTCACGCCTTACGAGTCTTATAGTTGTCTGAAAATTGAATCACTTTAAACGATTGATACTATTTCAGATTGAGACTGCTACAACGGATAATTTGAAATGCGATCCTCTTTATACAAACTATACCTACAAAGTATATTATCAAGATACTGCAGGAGGTGAAGAGAATGCATTGTCCACGTGGCCAGATGATGTTGCGACTTTCTATGATGAAGCACTGGAACAATGTACGGAATATTCAATATCTATCGCTATCGAAAATGCAGTCGGCCGGGAGAGCAGAAGTGATCCTGTTTTTGTACGTACTGACTCTGAAGGTAAGAGCACAAAGATTTTGTCTGATCTGAGTAGAAACCTTTTCAAATTTCAGCTTAATTGTTTCAACTTAATTGTGTCAGCTTAATTGTTTCAACTTCATTTATTCAGCTGAATTGCAGCGTGTTGCTCACAGGCTCAGTAGTATTAATAAGTCAGAAATAATTGAATTTACTCAGACTGACGTTTCCCGTGCATTTAAGCTTATTGATTCTAGCAAAGCCTCTCGTCCCGATGGTTTAAGTGGAAAAATTCTGAAACTGTATCATGAACAATTGTCGTATATTTATCATTATATTTTTAACATATCACTGCTTTCTAATTGTACTCCTGTTTCATGGAAAACTTCCCGCTTGATTCCTGTTCCTAAAAAACCTGCCTACAAGTTCCTTGGGTTGACGATTACTAATAAGTTACAGTGGGATGCTCACATATACTCTCTTCTTTCAAAAGCGAATCAACGAATGTTTTTTTGTACGTAAGCTTAATGCCTTTAAGTTCGACCCCACCCTTATTCCCCTGTTTTATAGAGCAACAATTGAGACTATACTCACCTTTTGTTTGTCAGCCTGTGGTGGGAATGCAATTGCCTATGACTTGAAAAAACCTAACAGAGTAATTATGAAAACTTTGAAAGTGTGTCAGTCAGAGGTTTTAAGTTCAATTGAAGAACTGCTTGAAAGGGTAACAGGTAGGAAAATTGAATCGTTAATGTTGTCTAATCATCATCCTCTGAGTAATAAAGTTGAATTTAGTAAACGTACAGGGAGGGCAATTGTTATCAAATGTAGGACGGAAAGATACAGAAGATCATGAAGATCATTTTTACCATTAAGTCTTGCCAACAGTTTGATAAGGAAATAAGGGCATTTGTATATTCACTTTATATGTGGTTCTAGGTACATATTTGTCTTATAATCTTCCATTTTTAGTTTGTGACTGTTTTATGTGTTTCTATATGGTTTTTCATTGTTTCTCTTATGTTTTATGTTTTATGAGATGAAATGGCGCCAAATTCCTTTTATGGTCAATAAAGGCTCTTATATCTTATCTTATATCTCTGCTACGATGAAATGAGGAATTTTACGTTGGGGTTTGCAGACTGAGTGATAAAGTCACTGACAATTAGAAAATGAGGAAATCCGGTGGCCTCGCACCTTCATATTAGAATATCATTACAAGAGTAATGATTTAATGGAGTATATTTATGTATAACTCAGTGTTCATCTTTTATCTCTGTTAGTTGCATAAATTAAACTCAAAGTGCACAAAGTCATTTATTTAGAATATTTATTGACTTTTCATATTTTCAAGAATGTATCATCGAATAACAATAGATTTTTGAAAAATAAAAGTGTCGCATGTACGTCACTTACATCTATGAATAGAGAATTTTAGGGAATATTCCATGGATGCCTGATAAAAATTTACCAAAGTAGGTCTTCTTCAGTAGATTTGGTAATTGGAGAAGAAACCAGGGGTAGTAGTGGAACCAGGATTTTAAATTTGGGTGAGCAAATGATAAGCAGTATTTGTCTGGGGAGGGTGCTCATATTGCGAAATCCTTTTACCAGTTTGTCGTTTTATCTATACTAAGATCCCGATGTGTCAATTACCAACGTTACTGCGAAGCGATCGAGTGGAATAAATAAGTTGGAGGTGTCCTGGTCTGTAAGTACCAATGTTCACTGATTTTGAACATCAGCCTACCAGCATTTGTAAGTGATAATTTCAAAACAGGTAGCTGTCTTAATATACAATTTATTGTACTATATAATTCTGATATTAAGGGAAAATTCGATGGGCAATCAAATGATCAAAAACACAATAGAGAGGCAGATTATTCACTTTGCGACAATGGAGTATTTCAACACTGAATGATACAGAGATCATTAATGTCATGGGTTTGTAAGAAGAAAGGTGTATTGTATCACAAAAAAGGTATTGTAAGGAATTATTCTATACCGAAAAACAGGCATCTGTCAATTGTCGTACAAAAATATTTTACATGATTTTTCCAACCTACATGTCTGTATTTTTCTATAGTATTTTGTAGTATAATATTTATTTGTTATAAACGTGTTATGTTTACGTGGCATAGGTTTTCATATATTCGTCACACATTTTTAAGAAAAAGTAGAACGAATGGTCCTCTCTACATTTAGCAGATACGCCTTTCCTGATCTCGCAGCAAACTGTAATAATAGTCACTTTAATATTAAGTCAGTTGGCTTCCATAAGTTTTCTTATACTATTAGATCGCTAATAAACGACATAAGAGACTCTGCAAGTTACGTTGTGTTTCACATATAGTGGATAATATCTTCCACTATTCAGATTATTAGCAATTTGTAGTCTAGCACGAAAAATGATGTAATTATTTTATACAATGGGTTTGCTATGTTCTAAAGCTGACTGTCTATTCACACAGTATGTGACAAAGATGCAGCTGCAATGTGTTTTTGTCTTTGTATCTCGATAAGAAAGCGGTGTTTTTTAATGGCATTGTTTCCTAAATTGTGGACTACAGTCACCAACTCTAATGAAGCAAATGATCACTTCAAACAACTTATAATTTTTATTGCAAGTCAATGCTGATCAGTACAAGATCATCAAGGCTGCCGTTTGAACTTATGTAATAGTACAATTACATTTGAAACAACGTGTACATTTCTTAATACGAATTTAGGTATGTAATCACACATTCGATACAAATAGAGAAAGCGAAATGGCATTTTTCCTTTCGACGTCGTAACTTGATTACTCAAGAAACATACTTTTTAAGTCCTTTATACTTGATTACTCAAGAAACATACTTTTTTAAGTCCTTTATACTTGTTCTGAAAGGCCGACATTGATCAATCAACCCTGAAGTGTGATCCTGACAACACCGATTATACTTACCAAGTTTACTATAGAGCAGAGGATTACCAAGATGAAAAAAATGTTTCAACAAGAGGAAAAGAAACGATGTTGGAGTTATCTCACTTACTTCCATGCACTAATTATTTCATATCGGTCAGCGTTAAGAACGCAGTAGATCGTGAGAGTAACAGGAGTGAACCAATCTCTGTTTGGACTGACTCTGAAAGTATGTGAACCTTTTTCGTATTGTTGTGAATTTAATAATGTAAATGAAATAAGGTTAAAATACACCAACATAGTAATGGATGACATGTTTCAGAAAAACATATTGCAACTAGTTCAATTGTTAGATTACCATAAATGATGCAGTAATGCACACACCAGATATGAATTTATAGAACTTATCTAGTACAGCACGTACTTTTTGTTGATAATTTTCAAACAAATTTCAAGATAAAGGCCAAACCATTTCCAATGATAACAAAGATCACGGAATTAGTAAAATAAATGTTAAGAGAGTAAATATCTCAACAAGGTATCAATATCTGCTCAAATTACTTATACTTATTACTTTCTTGGCAGTTCCGACTATAGTTCCTTACAACGTTATAGCAATAAGGAATCCTATTCATGGAAGCACACCTAATATAACAGTACGCTGGCAGGTAAGTGAAGCAAACATACAAGAACTGTAACTGTCCTCAGTTCGGCTTAATACTTCAGTTCACTTTCAGAAGTGAACACAATTTTATGTGTCATCGAGTGGTTACAAATTGTTTCTAACCAAGGAGCATATTCCTGTAAAATGTAGGGCAAATAAGTCAGACTGTGCTCCATAAAAAGAAACGCATTACTTTCATATTGTGAAAACTCTTCCATTGCAACTAAGAAAAGACATAAAATGGGCTGTTGTTAGCGTTGCTGTACGTTCATTTCTTCTTCCTTTTTAGGTTGACGTTGTAACTTCAGAAAATCTTAAGTGCCAGCCTGAGAGTACTGGATATACCTTTGTGGTCTACTACCAAGAGTCCAATGGAGGTGAAGAACGTAGTATATCAATACCAGGGAGGTCATCATCAACTTCCGTAATCATTGACAGATTAAAACAATGTACTGAATATTCAGTGTCTGTAAGTGTCAAGAACGCTCTTGACAAAGAGGGTACCAGAAGTCAAATCGTGAAGACAAGGACAGACTCAGAAGGTTCGTGCTTGTGAGTGTAGCGATTGCTACTTATATTTCATTTAGTATACCTATTATCTTTCTGAGTAAGCATGGTCTTTACCTTTTGTTCACTGCTCAATATCTGCACCCTATTAAACAGACACGTTTCTTTGTTGTTAACATTGAGTATACTACGGTGACGATCGATATGGTACCATTATATTTTTTCTACACAAACGATGTTTGTAAACATACGCCTCTCAGAATGTACTGAACAGAATAAAGAAAGATCATCACAATTATTTATATATAAAGGATGTAATAAGTTAAGACACTTGCCCTCTTTTCGTTTTATCTTTGTCGTTAACCGCAATTAATATGCGTCATACAAAACTGTGCAAATCTCATTATATCGGTAGTAAAATTAATATTAAATTGAATTTAAAATAGAAATATTTAAATAAACCTTAACTGGGTACATTTTCACAGAAAAGTGTTATCGAATGTAAATGGTGCATTCCTATTCATCTACAGTATGTCTTTGTTATTTGTAGATTATATTATTCGTTCTATTATATCATTTTTCGCAAGTTTTCTAGATAGTTGCAACATTTTGTACGTTATGATGAAGTTATTCCAACAAAGTCACCGCTGCCTTTCCGTTGCAGATCCTGTGGCCAACTTCGCTTACAAGGTGGAACGAATTACAGGTGTTTTGAATTCTGATTTAAGAGTGTCATGGAAGGTAGGTATAAAATTCTATATATGCCAGCAATAGAGTCTTTATGTTTATATCTGATTAATGCAACAGATAACTAACGCGTCTGTTTCTTTGGTAAATATAACAAGCCAACATTTGACTTCCATACATGTATTTAATCACGTCATCGCTCTCTGGGGAAACCAAAGGCTTCGTGAGAATGCAATATTGAAAATAATATGAAATATTAAATGAGTTGAATCTTACACTCTACCTGCTTACCCATGATCTGAGTTTTGTGTAATCTACAGACGTAGATGTAATTCGTGTTTTGATTTAAAAAATTGCAAATTTCTTATTTATTTCAGGCGGAAGAAATAACTGGGAATACTTTAATGTGCGATTCTACTCTCGATTACACATTGATCATAAAGTATTGGGAAACCACAGCTGCCGGAGGCCAGGTGCAATCGCAAGAGATAAGAGCATTAAAGAATACAAACAGCACCATAATAAGCGAACTAAATCGTTGTACCCAGTATGCGGTAGTGATGAATGTTAGGAATGTAGTTGATCGTGAAAGTCACAATCAAACTTTTCAAGAGGTTATAACTGACTCAGAAGGTAAATGTTGTAATTCTTGAGCTGTAGATATTTTGTTGATAATTTGCTTAACAGTCGTTTGGCTCTGGAGAGGGTAGGATTCTTTCTTCTTACTATTTGGTTTTCTTTATTCACAGATCCTAGTACTGTAATGGAATTTGCAGTAATGAGAATCAATGACATAAAGTGGGGACAATTATTGGTATCATGGAAGGTGAGGAATAATATACTATGTGATAAAAGATGTATCTTTCCACTTTGAAAAGAGCTTTGAATAATTTAACAAACAAGTCATGAATGTCTAGTAAAAATCATTCCCAGAGAACTTAATCTATCTTCCTGGTTTAGATTTTTAAAGTCACATAACAAATGGAGTTGCTTTTCTGTTTTTTTGTTTTTTTTTTAAAACATGCTATATTCACTACTTTATTTTTCTTTGTATTGAGCATACCTCAAACAAAGAAGCAGTAGCTAACATGTATAAAAATGGTCAAACTATTTTGAATCTTTATCAGTTTTTTTTAACAGGAATCTGACTTTACCAGATTACTGAATGCTCAAATCAATTGTTTAATTTGGAAGTGTTACACTCTTGTCACTTGTTTTTCTTTTTACCCTCTAGAACGACGTGACGGCTAGTGACTTAAAATGTGATCCAAACCTTGGCTATGATGTCATTGTCACCTATCGAGAAAAGGATGGAAACGCCACAATGGAGTTGGTAACAAATAATCAATGCGAGTCTGTAACTTTACGAGATCTACGAAGATGTACTGAATATGACGTAACAGTGGACGTACGAAATACTGTTCAGAGAAAAAGTAACAACACACTGAAGAGAGTCATGACTGATTCAATGAGTATGCCGTTTATCAAAAATCTTTTCAGAACACTGTGTTAATAAAATGACTGCATGCCGGGAAGATTTCACATTGGCAACACTATCGTATCTATTTTCAATGATGTGAATTCATACCTTGGTCAGCACGATAATTGTGATGGCAAATTGTAATCGCTTAGTAAATTAAACATTCCAAATTAAGCATGCACATGCACTATATTGAAGATGGTGTTTAAGACGAAATGAAACAATTTTTGCTGTCTTATCAATATATAAATGAGTGGGTGATTGACTTCTCATTATTGAGCGGGAGTTAATAGTCATAACGTTTGTCTTATCACAGATGTGACTGTTACTCCAATCAACATCACTGTATCAAACGTCACTCAATCGTCAGTTACAGTTCACTGGCAGGTAATTCAAGTTTGCTCTTATACGATAAATATTGATTTAGCATTAGCTCTTGGATGAAAATTTTGTACATGGTATACACGATTGTATGTTTAGATGGATTAGAGTTAGTGTACATTTAAACACCATTTCATGTCGTATATTACTTTCCTTCTCTATTTAAAATTTCATCTGTCATATTTCGTATTTTTATCTCAGTTTGCATATCGTGTTCATACACGATATACTGAATGTATATGTATACTTTCAAATACCTGTTGAAGGTCATGAATATTTTTCCTCTGTTATTTATACCTTGCATTTTGGTAGTTGTCTTTGATTCAGTAAATACAGTTTCTCAAAATAGTTGTTAAATAATACTCAAGTAAGTGATAATGTGTTTGACCTGCAGACGGCTGAAGTAATGCACAGTTACTGGTCACTTCGTAAATGTCAGGTGTTTAAATCTCTTTGATAAGAGAGGAGAATCTCCGGACCTTTGTGATGTCACCTAGGCATAACTACTTGAATATCCTTTGCACTGCTTTGTACTATTGACTTTCGTCAACAAATACAATAGTTTAAGGGATGTGATCTTAATTTTCAGAATATGTTAGGGTATAACTACAATTTCTCACTGTACGTTGGCATTTTGGTAACCTTAGTTGACTGGAATTCTTTCTTGACCAAAAAAGTCTTTCTCCAAACAATAGGATGTTGAGTAACGAAGACGATATTAGCATGGGCTGTAAAAAGTATGCAGGGGGAAAGTTTTTGTCTTTCCTTGAGGAACCTTTCAATTGTCAGTAAAATATGTCTTTAAATATTTTGTTTTCTTTGAAGATTCCTGAAACGTTGGAATACAATTCTTCTGGATGTGATCCAAATCTCCCCTTCTCCTATCAAATATTTTACAAAAGATCGAATATGATCTCGGGATCGACATACCTTAACCAATCGCAGACGAAATTTACATATACAGGTCTCGACGCTGGTGTCTGTTATGTATTCTACGTAAAGATGATAAATGCAGCAGGTCGTTCAAGTCCACCAGCTATAATTCCATGTAATACTACGTCACCAGCTACAAATGAATGTAATGCTACTGTGCCAGCTACAAATGAATGTAATAACAGATCAGGTAACATGAAATAACCGCATTTCATAAGAATATATAAGCGATAGCGCCATATAATAAGACGAATAATCGCAGGAAACCATTTATTTCACAATATATTCAAAACTAAACATCCAAAGTACTGTATCAGCTATGTGTTGTGAACGACTTATAGATTACTTTTTCAAGTAATCAGACGCGTTATGACGACATTCACTGTTCACGATGGTCCCACTGATTTCTTTTATTCATAACAGCAAATTAGTGTAATATCAATCACATATGAGAGGAAAAAATCAATACATTACATTTGTTTTTGTTTCTTTTAAAGGAGTTTCACGGAATCAATTACCACTCATTCTTGGTGTGACCTTGCCTTCCTTTTTAATTATGCTCCTGATTCTTCTTATGGTTTTTCTATATATCATCGGGCAATATGGAAGGTAAACGTTATATATTTAATTTAATAAATCAAATCTATAATACATTTATTTCTTTTTCATTTTTTTCATCATCCACAGCAATGACTAGATGTTCTTTTCTCGATGACGTGCTCACAGTGTTTTTTTTTTTTTTAAATGGCGTTATTGAATGAAATATTCATTCAAGAGGTACTTTACAGAACCAGAAAAAGTGAATTTTATTACAATACTGTTCTTTTCACAGAGAAAACGTACTGCAAAAAATGACATTTCGAAGAGAAAACAAGAAAGAAAACACTGATAATGACATGGGTGGGTAGCATTTACTTTTGTCACGACACATATTCAAGAGCTTCGACATGACACAGAATGCATACAATTTAATTTATCAATTATCATGAAATGTCCTTGGTAACTGTTGTATTGGTGTAACTATCCTTGACCTAGAACTTCCCAGTAGAAAACAAGCCTTTGTGATAATACGATGAGGAATTCAACGTCGTGTCTTACACAAACTGAATAAGTTGAATAAAACATACAAGCTGAGCCAGCGATTTCTACGTCAAAACTGTATATTAGTTTAAAAAATTCCTTAGTTTCTTAACTCCTTTAACAATGTTGTAAGTTTGCTACTTCCTCACCTTAGAAAAAGCAGCACCGCTACTAGGTTTTTGCTTATTTCTGTAGACAACACACCTATATGATTTTGAAATCATTTTTTTATGGTACCATACATCACATGTCGTTCCCTTGCACTCGGGGATCCCTTACTTTGTAATTAATATCCCTATTACAGATTACATCAACGACGAGGCCTCTGAAATGAAGATCTTTGAAGAGACCCCGGATATTGCAGATTTGATCTGTTCGCCACAAAATATCATCCAACGACATGAATTACCTGCCTACGTCAAAGAAATGAAGTTAAAAGATGGATTCAGAGATGAATATAGCGTAATGAAAATTTAAGTTTTTCTGACGTGGTCTTAAATATTAAATGTTGTACATTTTGTTCCATGATAACTGTTATGCAAATAATCCTGACTTTGGCATGGTAAAAACGATAACAACAAACATTTTTCCTGGTTGGTCAGAAAAACTTTTAACCAGCAAAGACAAATCTTAAATTGAAACTATTGCTCGTGCTTTTAAAGAAGATGTTTCTTTTTGTTAAAAGAAACAGTTAGTATGATTTAAATATTAAAAGTTTAAAAATGATCCTGGCCATATTGTAGTCTAGATCTTGGATTTGAATCACTTCAACTTAACGCAACACTCCGTATATACTTGAAGTAAATAATCATTGGATTTTAAAGATTAGCTGGTGACACATTTATTTAAGTACAGTATAATAGAATGCTTTCATTTTTACGGTAGCCTAGATATTTGGATCACAGTGCTTTTTTTCAGTTATTGCATGATTAATGCATTTCTGTTTTTCTTCGTATTGTCAGAAATTAATCAAAGGTAATTACATGCCATGTTCTGTGGGAAAAGCCGACTGTAATGTCAAGAAAAACCGATTCAAAAACATTGTCACGTGTAAGTAGTTTCTCCCACCATTTTTATATCATCCTATGGGATAGTTATAGTCTTTAGTTTCCGATTTACAATGTTTCATATTATGAATAATCTTTATAGTTTGACATTTAAATGTGACTCAAATGCTATCACCTAAAGTTCTGTCCGTTGTGAGCTTAGACCAAATGATGGTTAACATCCTGCTTATGTAATATCACTGCATATCACGTTTAAATTTGCAGACTAGTTCTTCTCATCGTGTAGCAGTTGCAAAGCATTATGTCTATAAGTAAATTGACATCACACAACATTTACGGGAAGGTTGAGAAGTTCGTTAAGATATTGACGAGGTGCGATTTCTGCAATAAGGTTAATGTAGTGTAGTAACGTGTATTAGCCATTAAATCATGCCAATGCCCGTACAATACAACATTCTATCAATTTGCGCCTCACAGATGACCATTCCCGAGTGGTTTTACCTTTGGTAAACAGAGATAGCACTACTGACTACATAAACGCTTCATTTGTCCACGTAAGTACAGTACAGCTAGTATCTCCTTCCAGCCTTTGTTCTGACCGATTAACTGATGGGAATTTTCTGAAATAATTATTCTTGAGGTTCGTAAAGTAAGTAAACAAAAAGTCTGTAACTTATGATTTGTAATGTGGTCAAAGCAATAATTACCTATATCATGTGCGTTCCTGCTAAAATATAGAATTGACGTAATTATTCCATATTTTCTCACACAGGGCTACAACAAACAAAATGCTTTCATTGCAACCCAGGGTGTGTATATTGCTTCAGTTCTTGGAGTATTAAGAACTTTGAGTTTTCAACTGTTACAACGTACTTAACTCGAACAACATACGTTCTACCTGAACTGAATATGCCCGATACATGCAAATCATACACGTGACTAATATGTAATAGTTTCAAAGATTTATGGTATCATAGAACCAGCTATTTGTATTTGTCGTCGTAAGTTACATTGTTCTTATCAAACCCAACGATTATGACTTCAATTGCTAGGTCCAAATAAGGCTTCTCTAAATGACTTTTGGAGGATGATTTGGCATGAGAGGTGCACAAAAATTATTATGGTTACACTTCCAGAAGAACACGGAAAAGTAAGTACAAAGAGGAGGTGAATTTAATATCTTAAATTACAAACATAAAATACATTTAATCACTCGAAATCTTATTGTACCGACTGCTCATGCATAATGTTCATTACTGTCACTTCTTTTCCGTAAGTTTTTAAATCAGTTGACATTACTGTTACTCGATTCGACCAAAGAAAGTGTTGTCAGCAGTGCCGAAGTTTGTTTTGATTGTAAATGGGTTTGATAAAAATCGACAAAAAATACAATTTTCTTGCAGGTAAAGTGTCAAAAATATTGGCCAAGTAAGGATGGAATGGCAAAAAAGTATTCGGGAATTACCATAGAAACGTTAAGCGAAGAGTTCTCTACTGACCTGGTCATAAGAAAGTTCAGGCTTCGAATGGTAAGTTCTTATCTTGTTTGTGAAAGCTAGTAAATTATGTCCAACTTTTCTTTTAACCTAGTGAGCTTGTTTAAATACGATATCCCAGCTAAGACATTGAAATTCTCTTCCTCATCTACTGTGTCTTCTTTACTGTGCTATGGTGGTATGAATGATTTGCACAAGTACGAATTAATTTTTTATGAATATTAAATTTTCTCATTATTATTAAAAATAACATTAAATTCTTATTTATGAAATAAATATTTTAAACTAATTTTTTATTTAGTTTTAACTTTTACATATTTTATGAAGTATTGAGCAAGTGTGGAGACTGTTATTTGTCTAATATACAGTAGTCGATAGGTCTTACCTTTGTTAGTAACTTTAAGCAATTGTAGCCAGATGCATGCATTTCAAAGCAATAAGACAGCAAGCCACTTTACGTCCCATTATATTGTACATCATTCTACATTAATAGAATTCTATGGAACTCGAGCCCACCCAATACCATTTCTTAGGATGGCCAGATATGAAAGTTCCTAAGAATGCTGATTTACTTTGGGATATCATAGATAAGGTTGAAGAGGATGAAGACAAGTACTCTCCACCAATCGTAGGTTCATTGCAGGTTAGTGACTGATCTATAATTGGCTCATACGTAAACTTTTCTACCTAAACAACCTGTTTAGTTAAAAGACATTTGAAAATTTTCTGATTTTTTTTTTAATTTCACAGTGAATGATATAAAAGAACTCCCTACAGTCATAAACTGATAACAGCTATCATTCCTGCATGGCCTACGGAACTAGTATACTAAGAAAACAGATGTGATAAGAAGTGCAACAACATTTGAGATTGCCTATGACAACCACAACCAACTGACTTGACAAGTCTATCAACATGAGGCACATCTTATTTAATATATAATTACAACGCTTCAGAAAAGCGATGAAAATGTTATTTTGGACTTTAATCAAATAATCTGGACTTGACCTTTTGCAAATATACTATTTGTACTATTTACAATAAACCAACTACCTTACTGGTGGAAAATGAAAGGGAGAGGGATTTCATTATACTTTCTGGTTACTTTTTCAGCGCTGGTTGTGGGAGAACTGGTACAGTCATTGCTTTGGCATCTTTGAGAAAGATGATGGAACAAGAACAATCAATCGACGTCTTAAATTTTGTTAACAACATGAGGAAGCAAAGACCAACAATGGTTCAAGTTGTAGTAAGTAGCAGAACTTCAATGAATGTAACAGCGACATTTCTGATAAAGATGTCGTTATTGCCCAGCAATGTTCGATTCAACGAAATGTACGTCTACTTGGGTTTTGTGACTGCATTGCTAGTTGAAGAAATGCGCTGTAAGTGTATCACTGAAATATACCTATCTTAAGGTTTGAGACACAGTTTCTTTCTTCCTTTTTTATGTAAAGCAACAGTACCAATTTATCTACGAGTCTCTTTTAATATACTCATTTGTGGGTAAAACTACCACAACGGTCGATGCGTTCCACGTGACACTGAAAGACTGGAAGACTGTGGGACCTTCGAATAAGCCGACTCCTCTGCAAAGGCAGTTCAATGTAAGTTTTGAGATTAAATGTTCAATTCTTAAGGTTGTAAGAACACTGATTATTCTGTAAGTGAACCTTTACACACCTGAAATCACCGTGAACAATCAAACAACTGTTACATGAGATCTCAGTCAATTGCTTATGAGCAAATTAAGTTTATTATTTCAATTTGAATTTTATTTTTTATGTAACCACATTTTTATTGAAAAAGCTGTTCGACATGAGTATATATCGGTGCTTGATGTACTGAGAAAAAACTTGAACACACCATCTGAAAGCAAAACATCTTTCAACGTGATGTTTAATAAGTAGAGTGAATTTGTATTCAGATGATAACTGAGAAAGACAATATTATGAGGGGTATTTCAACACTTTTAAGACATTAAAGACATTGGCAAACAAATGGAACTTACACCATTATCGAACCTAAATCATCTTCAATACACCAATCTTTTGATCAGTTTAGTTCTTATTTTAGAATGTATATTCTTTGCATTTAATAGATGCTGTCGTTTACTAATCCATTTTCCATTGATCGTGGAGATCATGCCGGAGGACTTTTAGCAAATATTGCCAAAAACAGATATCCAGGTGTAATCCCTCGTAGGTTACAAGGTTTTTTATTGGTTACATTTGTTTTTTGTTGTTTATTTTGTCTGGAGACTTATGCTCATGAGCTTTTCTAAACTTCTTGAAATCACTCTGTAGTATATGATTGCAATGAATATACTGTAAAGTTGTAGACAAAAATGGTAACGGACTGAAATGAAGTTATGTCTGAATCTGAACGTTTTCATCACAGCAACAAAAGGAACTGATTTTCTTTTCATCCTGTTGGTTCGTTTTAATCATCAATTAGATATTTCTCAGAGCATCTTGTGCAGTTCTTCATAACATTATAGGAATTTAGTCACAATTGCGCTATTGTTGCTCTTCCTAATACTTTAAGTCGTCATAAATTACTTTTCTAAGTTTAAAAATAATAACTTCCAGGTATTCGGAGTTTGACATTTCAAGACTATTTTAAATTTGTAAATTCTCAGCAATGACATTTGAAAGTATCAAAGGTTTCGAAGCAATATAAATATAAATAATTGGCTAACGAATGCTGAAGACGATGTGTAGTGTATGCACTATGTCAATCTTGTTTAGATAAAAAGCAATGAGTAATATAATATATCAAATTGTTACTAAACCAAACTGTAATACTTACATTTTTTGTAAAGTTGATAAGTACAGACCAACTCTGATGACATTCGTGGAGGACAAAGCATCAACAGACTACATCAATGGATCATTTTGTGATGTGAGCGCAATATTTGATACCTTTTTCTTTCTTGCAAAAATATTAAAAGAAAATTAACCGGAATATACCTTTCGAATATTACATGACCTGAGATACGACATTCCTTATGTTACACATTATTTATTTATTGAGCATTACTTCTTTGTTTCGCTTACTCAGTATTCACATTTTGGTGGTTTCCTGATTAACTTCGCCTTCAAAATATTCACTGCAATTAAATATTTGTGGCTTCAATAGATAATGAAGAGAGTGGCCAATCGCTAGAGCTGTGTTTCGTCTCATCTGCAGCGAGTAATTTGAAAGTAGATTTGTGCATCATTGTGCATCATGTGCATCATTGTGCATCATTCTGCTTTCATTCAAATACTGTTCATGCGATCTCGACGTAAAAGGTTACATTATTGATATTTATATTATTGCGATGTGTTGCAATTACTTCTTTTCCATCATCCATTTTAGGGGTATGAGAAGAAGGGTTTATTCATATCAACTCAAATTCCTTTGCCTAATACCATGGTGGATTTCCTGAGAATGGTTATCGATTACGATGTTTCGACTATTGTTACCTTCAAAGCAAATGAGTCGGAGGTAAGAGTAAAACGGCAGTAAGGTTGTCGTTCTCGTGGTTGTAGTCGAAGTGTAGACCACCAACCCTTCAATTAATAACTGCGCTTATATTTAGATTAAGATGTTATCAAGATCAAGATTTACGAATTAAAAGTAACATTATTTCTACCACTCTCTGTGTCATAAAAAGTATGTTATCTGGCTATTGAAAGTAAGTGTACGATCTCGTTTGAAGCAACCAATGCGAACTTTAATATTCAACTTTGTATTTTTCGGTTTTTATTGATATAAACACGTAAACTACTAACGCCAATGTAATCGTATTGTATCATCTTTTCCAATAACTGGCAAAGAGAAAGTTCAATTTCATTTGCAATAATTGCTGACGGTCACGAGATTCCTTTTACACCTGTCTGATCCCTCCATTGCTCATTTTCTTCAGAGTTTGGTCAGGTACCTACCGTCTAGAGGGTCGGCTAAATATGGACCATTCTCAGTTCAGGTTGTCGGAAAAATCACAGAAAACAATATTACCACAGATGAAATTTGTTTGTTTATGGAAAATTGTACCTACCACAATAAAGATGGGGTGAGTGGCAAGATGACTGTAATGTAAATAATAGTCATACCATTCGCTGCTATTTGTATCTTTATCTATAATTTGTGTTGGTTGACTTTCATTATTAACATTTTCTTTCACATTTTTGGTTTACTCGGGTGTAGTTATTTCATGCGCTGAACTTGAGACATGAAAACATGAAAAAATTTAACAGTGATATAGGGCAGTTTAGAGTAGGTATAGCTTTGATATGACCAGCATCTTGGCAACTGGGACCGGCAAGAAATGGGTAATGACATTATCTACTACACTTCTGTTATTTGCAGTGGGATTGTTTCTAATTAAATGGATATGTAATTTCAGTAGCAAATTCGCGTTTAGAATATTCTCCATGACTTGTCGCTATGTTTCTCTCCCTTCTGTAGACGCGACTCCTGACACACATAAGTGTAACTTCACCAACAATTTCTAGTTTCATATACCTGGCTGAAAAGGTACTAATCAACCATCGAGAATTTGAAGATAAGCGGATTGCAGTCCAGTGCTTGTAAGTAAACATCATCTTGCTGTACCAATGTCATGCTTCGAGGTCAGAATTATGTTATAAGGCAATGGAACATAACGCATGTGTATTAGATTGTTTATTTGTATTTCTCCTCAACACATAAAGTGCACATTTTAGGTGAAAGAAAACAGAAAGGTTAATAATCCTTTCTTTTTCTTTACTGCAGAGATGGAATGTCTCAGTCTGGTATTTTTATAGCGATTTACAACTGCTTCACAAGAATGAAAATGGATAAGCAGATAAATCTCTTTACAGTAGCGAGAGAATTAAGGGACCGCAGACCTGAAATGATTGGCACCTTCGTAAGTAGCTTCATAAAAAAAAAAATGTGTAAAAATGGGTAATGTCAACTAGAATTTATTGTATTACAAAAGAAAATGGAAATGCAACCATTTTCCTTTCTTTCCACATGCGAAGATATATACATGATGGAAATGCTGTGTTTAGGACTAAAGAGTGGACAATATGTAATTAATGTAACAAAAACAAAACGCAGTAATAAACTGACATTTTCTACGAATCAAGGTACAAATATGAAATTTAATCTCTAATTGACGTCAAATATCATTCTTAGCACACGTAACCACTACTGTTCTTTAAACTTTCACTGATTATGCTGTTATATATTTTACATTTCTTTGCTAGTCGTACATGTTTATAGAGGCACATTTAACGATACATATACTGTCCACTAAATCGATTACGTCCTTCCCTTGTATCTAGCCATTGCGCTCTATCTCATTAGTTTCTATACATTTCCTCTGTCTAACAGTATGAGCATTTCTGATATCATAAGATTACACTTGTGAATACACTAAGTCAAATGGTGATGGCATCATTTCATATGACAACAATGTTAATGATGATGATGACGACATGATTTCAAATGATGATGACATAATTTTATAATTGATGAAGATGACTAGTTGAATTCAAATCATGACGACATCATTATATGTGACAACAACATAATTGATGATAAAGAGATTAAGTCATAGTTTTATGTAACAACAACGTAATTGTATTTTTTATTTAAATGTAATTTATGTAAATTAAAACGACTTGAAATGGTATTACAACGTTGTAGAAACATCCATCAACTCCCAGTGAACTTATTCACTTCATTAATGATGGGTAAATCGCTCATGACAACAGCTTAACCACAGTTAAATCCATGTAGACTGATATGATAACAATGCAATGAATGTTGATGATAGCACAATTTCATTTATCTTCAGAAATGTAATCATCAATGTAGTAACTCGAGATGAATAAGACCCATTTACGTTTGGCGACATCTTTTCATCGAACATGGTTATTTCATGTGATAAGGTCGGTGTATTTCATGTGACGAAATAGTCGTGGCGCTCTTGGGGTATTGATTAAACTGCCACATTTGCAGCCATACTACAAGCACGTTCTAGATGGTAACATATGGAGCCATCTATTTGCTTCCGGTAACGAATATGCATGAGATAAAACTCACACACGCTAAGTGATGACTGAAACTTTGACTCAGTTCAAAACAACTGGTAACAACTGGCAAAATAAGTAACGATAATAATAGCACTAGTTCTACCATACTACCATCAGCAAACATTCTGGCTGTTTAGATACCCTCTGCTTGCTCTTCACCTGTTCGTGCCAAATAATAATTCGAACAAGTAGAAAGACACGAATGAGAGGAAAACGTTAGATAGGTCTCTCTCTCTCGTACGTCGTTTATGTAGTATACATATGCTATATCATACAACTACGAGGCAACCTGTACTTGTGCATACTGTGCATGTGTCAGCAGTGAGAGGCTATTTCGAAATATCACATCCCTGGTGTCAGTACTAGTCTGAAGCTAGCACAGAGTGTTAGTGGGAGAGAATGAAACGACTTCGAGCAAACAATCAAATCCTTATTCTCTCTGCGTGCAAGTCGATGATATCTCCGAGTGGCAGACCCTCTCTGTGTTACACTATGAGAAAATTTAAAGGATGTTGGAAGCAGGATGAAATGGCGATTACCACATAATAAAATAGTACAAATGTCTGCGTAACTGTTCACATTCACAGCGGATCTGCGCTTACGGTTGGACACCAGCGCATATGAAACAGATCAAATTAAAAAAAAAAAAAGAAATACACATGACCGGCTGAGTAAGTCCAAGAATCGAAGATACATGGACCTCAATTAATAGTCACATTTCCTCGTGTTTGATTGGTCTATTCATTTTTCAACGCGTTGATAATTTACGTCGTTTTTATATCAAATTATGTCATCATCATTTCAATTGATGTTTTCATCATCATTTATGTTGTTGTCATATGAATTAATGTCATCATCATTTGAAATAATATATTCATCATCATCATCATCAGTTAAGTTATTGTCACATATGATGATGCCCTCCTCATTTGCATTCAGGTAGTCCTCATAATACATAGTTGTTATATAAAATTATGTCATCTTCATTTGAATTCCTGTCTGCTTCATCATCAATTACGTTCATTGTTTTCACGTCATGATTTGAATTCATCTAGTCATCTTCATCAATTACGTTGTTGTCATATAACATTATGTCATCATCATACGAAATCATGTGGTCATCATCTTCATTTACGTTGGTGTCATATGAAATGATGTCATCACCATTTGAATAAATGTATTCATCATCATCAGTTATGTTGGTGTTATGTAAACTTATGTCATCATCATTTGAAGTCACCTTGTCATCACCATCTCCTACGTTGTGTCCATATGAAATGATGTCATCATCGAATTCATTTCTTTTCAGTTCGATGATGAGTCACTTGATGTTTGAATTCATGTATTCGTCATCATCAATGATGTTGTTGTTATATAAAATCATGTTTCCATCATTTGAATTTAGGTTGTCACGAGGTACATTGCTATCATCACAAAGTAAATTGCTGTTGTTGAAGTTTGCGATTTTTACGTTTCATATTTCTTACCCCACTGTATCTCACAGTTGTTCAAAATTGTCTAGTTTATGTGTTATCCTTACATTGTAACAACAATAGCATTGCGTTGGTAATTTCTATCATAAGCTTGTATACATATTTATTCTACTTCACAGGAGCAGTATGAGTTCTGTATGGACGTTATTTCTGAGAGGCTTTCAACTGTGAACGTTTACGCTAATTTCTAGCAACAGCAATTTTCGTACCTTGCAAGCTAGTTGTATTTCAAAACAAGAAATGTCAGACAGAAGTCTGAAAATAGACCAGGACGATTTGTGCGGAATTAGTTTTAACAGAACATACAGTGTTTCCCCCAACAGGAGGTGCTCACGGTTACATTATTACCAGGACGAAGAGTATGGAGTGGCAAAAAAGTATTTTTGATTGAGTTTGTAGGGAATCTCAACAGGCATGCTGCTTTGAATATAATACGTCCAGATATGATGCTGAGAAACATTGAGTGATTGTTGTAATTGTAAATAGTAGAACTGATATTATCTATTTATGCAATCATAAGAGAAGTCATTTTTTCTATGTTCTTGAATGCGGATGATGATAGTGATGATTGATACTGCTTCTCGTTCTCAAATAAAACATAAGACTTATCTAATTAAATTGTTGTGATGATTTTGGTACACATGAAACCTTCCTTGCATTAAAACGTCCTCCAGGTGTGAAAGCTTTGCCAAAATAAAACGTTTTGTTTGATCCAAATGTGGCAAAAGTAAAGGATAGTTTGGAAGTATGGCTTTAATGTCTCTCTCAGCTGAATCGAACCCAACATTTGGGTCAATTATGGCGCACGTCATGTCCTGGGTCCTGGTATGCACCAGCTTTGAGTTGATGGTGTTAATATAGCAAATTACCATTATCTTATTAGTTTCCTTAAAATGAAATAAAGTCTGTTCCAACGTAAGTCTAGCTCAGAACAATCTCTTGTTTTCAAATAAACTTATAGTCACCGAAATTACATTTCTGTTTTACCTCTCGCACATGTTTCATACTGCTTGAACTTTTATTGTTTTTACACTGAAATATCATATGTCCATGTCATGGCATTTTTAGTAATATGTTGTAATGTTGGTGTCGTTTTATCAAGTTTGATTATTATGTCTCTTATGTGTTCAATACTGAAGAGCAGGGATGACCAACCATTTTATTCCACTAACCACAGTAAAGCCTTTAAACTTCGTGGCTGTCTTTACAAGTTGCCAGCGTGTCCTCAACAGTGACGTAGCTACGGCGGGAGGGACGATGGGAACATTCCCCCACGAAAACGTCGTGTTTCCGCCCCGACACCTCCCCACTCGTGCCATCCCGTGGAAATGTTTTTACTTTTGCGCTATATAAATATACCACAGAGGGGAGAAACTTTGTTGTACTCTTCGGGAAAGGTTGGTGACCCCCACCCCCTTTCCCGTGCCTCGCTCTTTAAAAAATTCTAGCTACGTCATTGGTCCTCAAGATCCTTCTCCTTATACAGTTTCCGTAATTGTACGGATAAAAGCAATTTACTAGCAGTGACTTTTAGAATTTCGAGTGTAGTATGTAGTTGGGTAGGAGAGTATAGGCGAAACACATAATACTAGCTGACTAGAGTTTCGAGCAACTAACCTGCATAGGTTCTGCAGGTTTCTTGAAATTCATAAAATAACTATGACTATTGTATATGGAAGCGTCAAACGCATGAATTTTGCTAGATAAAAATGGTCCTTATCTTGTTCAATTTGATTAATTAAAATATATAGGATTACCATTTGATTTTTCAATGACTTTATTTTCATGTGAGTAATACATCTTTATTACTCGAGTCTCACCCACGAAATTTTTCTTGTCCACATTATTATTAATTTCTGTTCAAAGAGAACTGGGAGCACCATGATGTCTCTCCGAGGACCCCATTTGGTCTGCAGGGCGCAGGATGACTAATGCAAATAAGTTATCTTTATATCTAATTTTATGTGAATAGCTTAAATGAGATATACATTACTTTCAATTGCTTGTCACTGTAAATGAACAAATATAGCTAAATGAACTGATGACTTTCACCTATTTTGTTTTCGTTCCATTTATCCTACAGTACTCAGTATACACTAAGGTATGTTGCGATGCAGTCGTCAACCTCATGGTAGTGATTACATGTGACATGAATGACTCATGGAAGTACACAATGACATAGGGTATACTGGTCAGAAAAAAAACACACTGCTTTAAAATTAACTACTTCGCAGCTTATGTGGTCGTCTCTGTAAAATCATTAAAGAAAAAAATATTCTGAGGGTAAAGAACACCTCAGAACCGAAGTAAACATCTCTTTCAGATATCACATTCATTTCACTTCATGGTAGGCTTACTTGCAGTGCATCAGACAGCTTACTATTCAACGACAGACTTTTCCTTCTTACAAACTTTCCATGAGTACATTTTGAAATACCCAGGGACTTTAGGTCGCAAGAGAGTATTTATACTTCCATCACTGAAATCATTTACGCTTTAACTCTAACCCTCCCCCCCCCCCCCCGTCCCTTTCAAAATATCGGTTATTCAGTACATGAGCAGCTTAACAGCTGCAGCCATTTTTACCCAAAATAAGTCTGTCTACACAAGGTCCCAAAATAAGTGTGTCTACACAAGTTATAGTTAATATTTTCCCCGCGTTAAAGTGCACGCACTCTGTAGGTGCACAGAAATATGGCCTAAAGGATTACCTGAATTCATTATAGTCATTCGTTGTTGTTCATTATACTTGTTTGTTTGTTTTTAGTTTTGTGTTCCTACTTGAGCGATTTTTTAGCTTTACCTTTGCTTTTTTTTTTTTAGACGAACGTTTTCAGTCAACTTTCTATGGACCATAGTAAAGTTGCTAGACCATGACTCGACCAACTAGCTTGGTTTTGATACTTTGCACCACCCTCAACCCGGGAATTCTCAGCAAAAAATATTAACTATTATTTGCAGTGAACCTTTTCACCAATGCCTGTGAAGTAAGCTACAAATATAAATCTCAGAAGTATTTAGTGAAGTTCACCATTTGCAAGGAAGCAAAGAAAAATTCCAACGTGAAGTGTCTTGTCAATTCGACAAGATAGACCCACCATTCGTGTGTTTGTTTATCTAGTAAGTTTACTTAGCTTTTTACAACTACCAAAGGTTAACCCGGGCAGACTTCATGCAAGCATAGTGCATGATTATTCAGACGTTTGGTAATGCATGTGTTCCTGTGCATTTCGGGTGACTTACCAGGAAATCCTCGGCAGCGTCTCTGTGACTTTTACTGTGCAGTTGGTTAGCGGTTTTTAACGTTGCCTAGAACATGGAAGGTCACGGTAAGTACGTTAATTAAGTTGCCGTAGTTTCTTAATCTTTAATTTTGAGTACACTGTGTATGTAAGCCGGCACTTAGTCGTGCCGATTCGAACATGCGTTCACCTAAGACGCACAGAGTAATAAGTTTAAGAGAGTAACAGTGTACGTTACATACTGTAGTTCGTAAGTTGCACCTTTAGTTTCCTTGTTGTTTTTGTTATGGTCTCATCGCATTAATTGCTGTACCTGATATTGTAACACTGCGTGTGTGCCCATCCAACAATATTTTAAGAGACTCTGTTTTCCAGAAATGATTAGCTATGAAGACTTGTTGCTGTTTCAGATGATGGTAACTACTATATAAATATTATAACAAACGTCAAACATTTTGGTAGTTTGTAAGTGCAAGATCTCATAATGTTTTGTGTCATTGTGAGGTTTATACGTATCAGGATTAAATTAATCCAGACTAAAACCGACAAAACATTTCATAAGATTTCCATTACTTGAGCACTAGCTACCTACAGGAGGATTTCAAATACTCACGCATGAGCTAGGAGCCGCGGCCATAAAAGAAGAAAAAAAGTAGGCCTATATGAAAGATCGTATTATAAGTGCAATATTAACTTACATGACAAACTGAGGAAAAGGACATACTGATAAATTAATAATACATGCAAATGGTAACTACCAATGGTATTATAACTAATGACAGATATATTGATTGGAGAAGGGAAGTTGTTAGATTAGCCGGTGGGCGCCGTTTCCGTGGGCCGGTTGGAAAGTGGTTTTCGGAAGTATGCAATTAACGGTGGTTTCCTCAAGTTGGCTTTAGGTAGGGTGTGTATTGTTGAGAGGAGTAAAGAACAGTTGGCTGAGAGTTCGTTGCCAGAAACAGAATAAGGTTAGAGAATAACTGCATGGCATAAAGGAGTTGTCTAATTTCCAGTTTTCCACAAATAACTGTAGAAACCTGAATGTTTCCCACTTGCCGTGAGGTACGTACAAAAGTCGTTTGGTTAACGAAATGGTGTTTTAAAGTAGATGGCAGGATTCGGGTCGTAGTAAATTCTCCCGTAACTTTTTACGTGATAAATATAGGGTATAACTTTTTCAAAAACAGTTAAAAAGTTAGACAAGAAAAAAGATGTTGTTCTAGCTTAAACTTTTGCTTGAAAAAATCGACAATACCAGCTTTGACTCTAAACAGTAAATGAAATACAGTCCCTCTAATAACACGTAGGTGCTCAGATGTTGAGATACGCTGCCATGAAACTAGCTCCCAATACTTAATTATCATGGTCCTTCCTCCCACTAGAAGTTTTCAAGCTGCCTTGTCAAGGGGCTACTGGCACAAGAGTCTTTTCAATGGAAGACCTACATTTGCAATAGAAAGGATTTGTGCAGAAAGGAACGTTCATGAAAAGTGCTGGTTTCAAATAATATCAGTTATGGAACGCACTTAAATGGGCACGATACTATACTTAAAAATTGCAGCAGGCATTAAGTCCTTTGCAGAATTTGGAAGTAATTTAAAAATCATTCAAGTTTCATAACAACTTGAGATATTTATCACATTCATTAAGTCCAAATTGTATAAGATGAAGCGGTACAAATGTCCACTAAAATAATGACCGATCAGCAATTGCTGAATAATGAAAGATTCATTCATGTCCATCCCCATCATTGCCTCATCTCACGAAGCACTGTTAAATTTTCTTCAAATTACTACAAATCTCTGCTGCAAGGTTCTTTAGCCTTGCAGGCTCTGACTTCACTCTGAGTAACAATAACATAACGGAGAATGTGTACTTGTCAGCAGCATTTTTTTACTTCGACCTATCTCAGACAGTGAACTTCTTACGTAAAACTTGAAAACAAGCAAAACGTCTAATAAGAATAATGAGCCGTTTTGTTCACAGGTTTTACTAATGCCAATGTGTTATCTTTTCATCTTTTACTTTGTAATCCTTGTCAACTATCATGAAGTAAAATTCCACGAATTTAGCTCTTTTTTCCAAACAACCAATATTCCTGCAGAAGTTGTAAAATATACTAGATCACCTTCCCGCATAGTATCAAATCAATATTATCCCGCACAATATTTTTTTTATTTTGCTTGTTTTACCGTTTGGGGTTGTTTCAATACTGTCACTAACCAGCCCCTGTAAGCGAGGGGAAACACCTTTTCCACAACCAGCCTCTTTGTCACATTGTGGTATTTTGTAATTTTTTTATGACATTGCTAGTATTTTTCCTATTTCATGTTGTGGGGCTACAGTATTTGCCGTAAACCCTATATAGGGTGTTATTTTCAGGGATCTGGGGGTATTTTCGACCAACCTTTCCTTGCACGATTCTTCCCAACCGACAGGAGCGATACTGTTAGACAGTCTTATACAGATTTCCCATCCTCTTTGACATATTTCTGGCCACGCCCATCGCCACCAACATATTTCCTAAATTTATCCTTCTGTGTTTCTGGAATATCTTTTAAACAGATCCGTAGACAGAATAACCAATTAAGAGGGTGACATCAGTGTTTCAGTTTTGTCGATCTAGAGGAGCGGTCTTAGGATTAATTTAAAATTCTTTGCTTTTTCAAGGGTGTTAGATTGAAAATGTGGCGAGATTTCTACCTTTTCTTCCTGTATTTGTATTACAAAAAAGAAGGACCTTTAATTGACAAAGTTGTGGCAACTCTTTGAGGGGCACGTGACCCCCTGTGGTTAAGTGCCTGCTTTTAAAGGTGTAGATATAAAACCTACAGTGTTGAAGAAGAGTAAAACTTATATTTTTGTGCATACATTTTAAGAAGTACAATAATTCCTTGTTGTCTGTATCGCATTAAATGAAGCCGACTTCGAGACACCCACTTAGTGTTGTAATTGAGTTGTTGTATAATGTAAGTTGACATAACTCTGATGTGATGTAATTTCTGTATATATTACAATAAGTAGGATAAAGTTCCATTCTGGCTTATTTGACTTTCTTCCACAGAAATGGAGATATTGGGCTTTGCGCTTAGTTTTGTTGCCATGGCATCATTAATAATGTTGGTCTTTCTCGGTGGTAGTGGAAGTAAGATGACGAGGTACAATTAATTCCTATTACTCATGACAGTTTAGAATATGGAAATATTATTCCTTCGTTTCTTTAAATCTTATTTCATGTCCTTAATTTTTATCGCATTCTTTTAATCAACTATTTTTTTTTAAGTACAGTAACCTCATTTACTGTTTGAATTTCTCTTATGGTGTCAAAGTACATATTTTAGGATCGTAGTTTTGAAATATTGCATTGATTACTTGGCCAAGTCTTATTATGGCAATAGAAAAGGAAAGCAAATTATATGCTTGTTACTTCACGAATGGATTTAGATAAAGACTTTTTGACGTCTCTTGTTCACCTCGGTACAGTTTTAAGAGAACCTTTAGTCGTCGAAGAAGCAAGAAATACAGCAATAACACAGAGAGACGAGATATGGGTTAGTTACTTTCGAATACACATTTTCATTACTTTCTAATGCATCAGCCTTTGCAAAGTTGTAGAAGAAAATGTCATGAATGATTAAAGCAATTTCTAGGAAACGCATTATGACTGAAGTACATTTTAGAATTATATTCTGTCAAGAGTTCCTTCAAACACTGCCTCCTTGGGTTTCTAATGGCGTACCCTTACTTGTTTGTGTCACATCTTTGATTAAAGGCCGACTGTATTATGTGTCGTTAACTATGTAAAAGTATAGATAATTACATGTTAGAACTTTCCTCTTTGTTTTTAAATTTCTATTGATGTAATCTACAGTTTTAATTCAGTTCAACGACTGTGTCACGTTTGTACACAATCTTATATTTTTGTAGAAGATATCTTACAGCTCTCCACGAAGATGAAGCAAAGCAATATTATAATAGACACAAACCTGACTTGTAAAATGCAGTTTCTGCATGCGAATTATGTATTTTCGTAAACGTTGAAAGGTAATGACTTGCATAAAAGAACCGCACATTACGAAACGTAAGTGTAAAGTGAACAAATTCCACGTTTATTACTTGTAATATGCTGTATTGGTTTATAAGGCCCATATATAACATGTATAGGTAGCAAAAACCTAATCGTAAATCTAGAGGAGGTGAGGAAATAACTGATGGAACTGGCAATAATCGTTTTTGTCTCTTTAAAATAATCTTCAGGAGACGAATGGGAATGGCCATCTCATTCACGTCAAAAGCACCACTCACGACAGCCACAGATTGAATCAAAAGGCCAGCAAGGATTGGGGAACCACTCCAATCAAGTCGGAACTGAGAAAAAATCATTTGGTATATATTCACTTTCTAGTAATTTCAGTTTTAAATCTATTCTATGCAAAACATTTCCACGTCGCCATTAGCAACAACATGGCATGGACCCGAAATACCAAAAGCTTTAACTCTTAAGTTGTAAATGAAAATAAATGTGTAACTAGAGTATCTCCTGTGACTCATGTTGCGAAAGTGAACCAAATATCTTTTAACAATACGAAGTTTAGTCACGAAACTATGACGACATTTCACTAGGCTAGAAATGCGGTTGGATTTGTTATTTAAAATAGCTACATTACAGTGCTGTACAATTTAAGTAATGTAAGAAAAAAAAATGAGAATATCGCTGAGGTATTAACATCAGAAGCACTTAAAAGTTTTCAGCATTTGCCGAAGTCAGTATTTCACGTAAATAATTACCTGGACAATTGACAGTTTTCCAGTGTTCACATTACTTCGGTGGCATTGATATATATCTTTAACGTTCATTTCAATAAACTTGAAATGACAGTAATTTTACAAATTGTGTACCTAGTTTCTATCAAAGACGAACATATTATAGTTTGGATGAGATATCTTGATAATGAAGCAACACGCTTGTTGTGTGTTTGTCATTGTATAACCAGCAAGTCATATAAAAAATATCATTAAACGTAGATTCGTTTAAATTCTTGCAGTTAAAAGAACCCCACCTCTGAATAGAAGATGGCCGCATAAACGAAACCCGATTAAGCAAGAAGATTTCCTGGTGTGTTACCAGCGTATGGCTTTAGCCGATCCAAACGAATTTAAGACAGAATTTGAGGTAAAGGAAAGGATGATACACTGCTCTTCCAAATTTATAGACGTTTCTCCTTCCATTACTTTAAGTGGTTAGGAACGTTTCTGATATCAGCGTCATATGCAGGTAAAAAGTACTTGCAATACCTCAATAAGATCATAATAAGTTATGTTAGTTTAGATCAATAATTTTAGTTTTTCTGTAATTTAGTCAGTCTTATGCATATCGTCCTTGAATTCTTTAACGTTTCAATAATTTTAATCTTTCAGAATTTACCAAAAGAAGATGCGTCGAGAAGTATAATAGCAAATACAGAGTCGAATAAGAAGAAAAATCGTTTCAAAAATATTCTACCATGTAAGAATTGTTGTTTTCGGTTTTCAGTTACAGATATGAACTATTGAACTTTTCAATAAATGATTTATTTTATTTACTGGATAAATTTTACTCTTTTGTATAATATTTCAAATGTAATTGAGGTTTGTTTCATTTTACTGTTAAAATAACATTTTTCTCCCTTTCCAGATGACGATTGCAGAGTTAAGTTACTTTCATCTTTGGATGGATCAGACTACATCAACGCTAGTTATATACAGGTGAAATGAAAATCATCAATATCATCTTTCCCACATCCAGCAAGTTATCTTCTACCTCACTATAGACAGTCTTTGTAATGACTGTACTATTTGTGTGATCTCCGAACATTTTTCTTCCAAAGATGCAAACTCGCATATACAGATCAATGTTGATCAAATTTATCAAGACATACACTAGTTCTTGTTTTCTACAATTGTTTTCTCTAATGATTGATAAAGTAAAACGACAAATAATAGTGAACGTTAAAGTAATTTGAAAGAAAAAAATGTTTGTTTAACGATTCCAATTGTTAGACATGACCCTTGAACTACCATGTACATTACTATGCTTTACAAAGTACTATTTATACGTCTCTCTTTTAGGGTTTAATCAGAGGAAAAATTGATGATAAAGTGTTCATCGCTACTCAGGGTAAGATACAGGTTTTACATGTATATAACAATGATCAAAATATGTTATCTGAACTACCATCAACCAAATATACTTGACAACGAATAGGTTGTGCATAGGAGATCGCTGCTTCAAGAAATTTCTTAATAGCAAAACTGAAACTTTCCTCTTTCATTTTAACCCCATAAATCGAAGTCTTGTGAATGACATACCTTTTAGTTTCCCTCCACGCGTTTTTCTCAAAAATCTTGGACTCATCACAACTTATCATTACGAATGAATTTATGTGATTAACATCTCTATTTTAATTATGATCTGAATGAGTCAATGGCTGAAAAGAGATGTGTTGATAAACAACTAATGTTTCTTTCTCCAACTGAAATAAAGGTCCACTGGAGCACACCATTCCTGACTTTTGGCAGATGATCTGGGAGCAGAGTTCCCCAGTCATTGTTATGTTGACAAATCCGATCGAAAAGAGGAAGGTTTGATATACTTTTCATATTAAGCGACATTGTATGGACACGTTTGTAATCAAATCTAAACCATCGAAGCACGTTTTTTTCCAACTAATGCAGCTTTTTAATGTCTAAAGTTAGTCAATGTTCTTTTATACATGGGAAAAATCCTCAACTCCTATTGTCCCATAACAGTCAGGTGACCGTGTATTATCCTCTCCATTAGGCACGGTCACCTTGTCACCATGTCAATTTTCGTGTAAAATCACGGGTTGAGGAATACAGTAAAAACTTAGATCGAAAGTATTGTGTCGTTTGCTATTTTGCAATAACCAAACTTTGTGTGTCGAGCACGAATATTGTTGGTATATTGTGAACAGTGTTTACCTTTTCTTGGGGGCTTCGTTTTCAATAATAATACGGTTATTTACATACCCATTTTTTTCGTCTTTTCCATCAAAATCTCGTTTTGTATGAATAACCAAGGTTAGTCAAGGCTTGATCTGCGCATTAATAGAGAATAATGCACTCTCGTGGGTTAATGTTATCACTGTGTCCTTAATTCATCACTTGCATTAACCCCCAATCGTGCATTATCATTTAGTTAATGTACGGTCAAGAATTGATTAATCTTTCATTCAGTATACATTGAAATTTCACAGAGTACGCTCATACAAATAATTTTGTGAAGTATGGATTCTTTCTCAATTCTTAGGTGAAATGCTCTCAATACTGGCCAGACAATAATCGATCCATTGACGTTAAAGTTATGCAGTTAGCATGCATGGAAGAAAAGGTTGAGCCATTTTACATTATTCGCAAAATTAAAATCACGAAGGTAAGAGTTTCATGCCTGTCAATTGGCAAGTCTTTCGACTAAAGGTACTTATTTGCTATCAATTTCAATATATATTAATGTATTTTTCGAAATCTGAAAGACGCATTAGTAAACTTCGTATTAAGATATATCGCCTAATCAGTACTGTAAATGCATTTCAAACCCAGGCACTCATCATCCCAAGCTATAGGTTTGGCTAGGGAGAAGCAAAATTCTCAATTACTTTTTTTTTCTTTGATTGACATCAAATTAAAAAGAAAAATCAGAGTAATTCATATTACACAGTATACCCATTGTTTTGATTACACTTGTTGAGGAGTTTTACACAGGCTGTAAGAGAGGGGCTAAAAGTGAGTGGTTGAAAGGATTGGAACTGTCTGGGGCAATCATTCACTACCATAACAGCATACCAAAAAAACTGTATTTGTGATTTGTGTTTCTCTCATATTTTGTAGGGTAATGAGTCACGTATTATTGTCCAGTATCAGTTTACTTCGTGGGATGACAAAGCAATATTGGAAACAGCAATGCCTATTTGGCAAGTATTAGACGACATTGGTAGTCAGTTACAACGCACGAACTTACATGGCTCTTTGACTGTGCACTGCAGGTGAGCATATTATTATACTAACTCACAATTCTTAATATAATAGGCAAAGTATTAATATATGTACGATCATAATGTTATTTATATATAAGAATCACATTAGGGAATGGCTTGGCTTGTCTTTGATATATGAAAACTTTATTGATAAGGCGAGTCTTGCAGATAAATTTATTTTGAATCATGTGAAGTTAGTATTGCGAATTAATATTATCCGTCTTTTATTGCAATATAGCTTATGAAAAGAAAAGCGGCAATTTGTGTGTAAAGAATATACTTTTGAAACTTAGTCCACTATGTTTTGTTATTAAATACGCTATTTACAAGGAGTGGCAATCATAATGATTTTTGTCTTACTGCGAATGCTTTATCATGTCACTTGAAATAACTGTAAAATATAATAATACTGAATTCCTTACTTTTTATTTCAGCGCTGGTATAGGTAGAACGGGGACTTTTATTGCATTATCTATATTACGTGCATTACTATTCCACTCAGGAGTTGTAGATGTGTTCAACGTCGTTTATGACATGCGCACTAGGCGAATGAATATGGTTCAGATGAAGGTACGTCTGTTGTGTATCCTATTGTAAATTGTATTGTAAATAGAAAGACTACTTACATTAATCTCATTGAACATTTTCTAAACTATTTAATGACTTCAGTTCTTTTGAAATAAAGTAACATTGTTGTTTGATTTAACATTCAGAAAGTATTTGCTTTCAATTGCTTATACACGTCTTCTTTGTAGGAGCAGTACCAATTTATTTACGAGTCTTTAGTTATCTGGTATCTTTTGAAGAGAACCGCATTCCAAGTGCAAAGTTTCCGTAGAGACATGAAAGATTGGTGGAGAAACGTGAAGAACTCACAGAGAAAAAGAGCAGAAGATGAATACAAAGTAAGTAACTTTCATAACAAGTAACTATCATCCATCATAGTTGCATGGAAAGAGTTTTAATATTTAATGCTGAAAGTCATGTAAACGTTTCAATGTTACCATGCGCATGACTAACCACAATGCGATTGAAACCATTTGAAAATAGATATAATTGCGACTTATTTTCCAAGGTACATCTAGCAACAGCATTGGTTTAGAATTGCCTCAGAAAAGAGATTTGAAAAAGAATGAAATAATCTCTTCAGAGATAGAGATATTTTATTCTTAATCTTTGATTGTCCTTCTCCAGCTCCTGGGATTCATATGCCCTCCTCTTCGACACAGAGAAACTCGAGATGGTGAATTGAAAGAGAATTATCGTAAAAACAGATTTCCAGAACTAATTCCACGTACGTGATGTTTTCAATTACATTTGTTTATTAAATCTCTGCTGCTATAATGGGTTTCTTTCTTTTATTTTCTCTTGATGAAATACCTTTTTGTCTGAAATGTAAAGGTCAATAGCGTTTGGTACATTGCTACCTAGAAGTGGAGAATTACAACGTCATATATCTGGAAGCCTCTAGGTAATTCATTTTTCTCTGTCTGTATCGAAATGAAGGGGAGTGTTGCAATACAATGGTTTAACTACCACAGTACCAAAGGAGACTATTTTATTAGCCTAATGTTAAATTTATTGCCTAAATCAAGTATGCGTTATCCAGAAATCTTACCTTAAACTTAATATCGCTAGAAATATTACATATCCTAGCTCAACTCAAGGTCAAGATAAACTTCATGACGATTGTATTCAAAATGTATGAAATATTTAGATTAATGGTGAAGTAAGGCTTGAAAATACCTTCTTGTGTACCAAGTGGCTTTGTAAAGGTTGTTAATGATATTGATTTCCTGGTCCTCACCTACGCATTTTCGGAGCGCAATCTCTTGGTCTTGGTGACCCCCCCCCCCCTCGTTAGACTATACTTGGGATTGGAGTCAGTTTTACTTCTTTCGTAGTTGACATTCATCGTCCAAATTTGATGACGAAGCCTCCTTATGACAGTGATCCAACGAACTATATCAACGCTTGCTTTCATCACGTAAGTCATTCAAATGTTAGACTCGGATGAAATTTAAAAAAAAAAAAGTAGTATTATACTCTTATTCTCTAATTTCTTAATTTTCGTTTCGTATCGTCAGGTAATTACATTCACTTAAACGTCACCGCTATTAATTTAAAGTTAATGCATAACAATACATAATGACAATCTAAATTTGAACTTTAAAGCCTCTCCTAAAATTGCAAAAAGTATAAATTGGTATAATGAACTTAGCACTGTCAACCGAAAATGAAAAATGGAAATGTTAATGCTCGAGTTACATAAATTAAATGATGACTAAATGGAATATTTGTTATCATCAAATTTAATGGCACTTGATAATTTATTTGTGTTACGATTTACATCTGTAATACAACACAAATACTCCGTGCGTTTCTTCGCAGAGTTTCCAAAAGAAGAATGCCTTCATTGCAACCCAGTCTCCACTGAAGGAAACTGTTGGGGCCTTCTGGAGTATGATACTTGACTATAACGTTGCATCCATCGTAGAGCTAACGGATACCGGTCACGACTGTTAGTAAATACTTCCCAAAGATTTTCAATTCACCATATCAATAGTTGGTATTGATCCTAGTGATAGTTTCCATTGACCAGATCAATAGTTGTTATTTCTCTTGGAGATAGATTCCACTGACTGGAGCAATTATTGGTGTTGATCCTGGTTACAGTTTGAAGTGACCAGGTCAATAATTGTGTTGATCCTTGTGATAGTTTCCACTGATCAGGTCAATAGTTGGTGTTGATCCTGGTGATAGATAGGCATTGACCAGGTCAGTAGTTCGTGTGGGTCCTGGTTAATTCCGTTTCAATCACGATCCTATATAGCCTATACCAAGTTTTCACAACGCAGCTGCGGATACTCGTAATAAGGATCTTAAGCCCCCCCCCCCCACCTTCCCCTCCGTTCATGTGGTGTAAAGAGCCCAGGCTTATGCTTGTTTCTTTTTCCAAGTGAAATGTTTCTGACGAACATATGTACTTCAAAACAAGGTCACTTCCATCGTGTCATCATTTTTTTTTTTTTTTTACAATGCGATTGTAGTTGGTTTATCTTGTCTTGTGACGTCAATAGGGACAATAATGTAACTAAACACTAAGTAGTGTAAGAGATGGTGATGTACTAAGTAGCTGCATCATTTAGCAAGTACAACTATGAAAACTTTCTTAATATTTGATTAAACTGAACACGACTGTCAGTACTTATTTAGTATTTTGAGGTAGATATGGGAGAGACTTTGAATACTGTTACGTCAGTGTAGTATTCTTCCAAAGTGAAACACAAATTTACATCCTGCGATGATTATGAATACACACAATTTAAGTAAACCAAGTTCGCAAGCGAATCAGGAAAGTTTCCGAAAGTTGACATTTTTATTCTAGCAGCATCTTGATTAGTTGACAGAAAAAATGACCTGAAAATTAAGTATTCCTCAGGTGTGAGTCCCATTCTTCTGAGAGAATTGAAACAGAGATTCTTTGGACGTTCATTGGACTTTGTAGTCAGTCGTTCTGTAGTCACCCAGCCAGTTGTGCTAGTAATCTTTACACATCGCATATTCCTGATTCATTTAGAGGAAGATTATGAGCAGTGTGAAAATCCTAAGAGATGATATTAAAGAGACATTGAAAAAGAAATGAAGGAATAATTGATCGATATTGTCGGTATTAAATATCACTTACTGATCAATTAAGTAATATAATTAAGGAATGCAAATCTCTTTTATATATATATATATATATATATATATATATATATATATATATATATATATATATATATATATATATATATATATATATATATATATATATATATATATATATATTTGGCATTTTTTGGCATTGCAATCTCTCAAACAGGCAGCGGTTTATTGCCCTGAGGTTGGGTATGAGTTGAATTATGGCCAATTCGTGGTAATTTGCAATTCATCCAACGAATCCAACAAACGGGTAACTCAGAGACGATTTACGTTCATCTCCAATCGAAAGGTGATTTAATTAAGAATGACAAAAATCGAAAGCATTGTTCTAATTTTAAAAGACAAAGAACACATTTTATAACATTGTGAGGTGAAGCTTAGTTAAACAAGGACTTATTTGTTAAATTACCATATTTTTGTTAAGCAAGTAAAGCGAATCACATTATTTCCGTCTATTTATGTATGTAGTAGAGTTGTTTGCGGTGCGTTTCCAACAAAATGCAAATTTCGAATCTCATTGCTTTTAAGAGTTATGTAACAATTTCACCCAACTGACCACATGACGTTAATAAGTGAAAGATAGTTACAGGATCACACAAAGCAACCAAAATTATACACATACCATACTTTTGCCCAACGATCATTCAAAGTAACGTACATACAAGATTGACAGATCAGGCCCGTGTGCAGCTTTTTCAGTGGGGGGGGTCGATTCTACCACAAGTGGAACATTTTACCAGACAATTATGACCGACAAATTAAAACTCATTATATATGTTGCTAACGTACGCCTACTATCAAAGGCTGAGCGGAACTCCAGATCTTGGGGGGTCGTCCGAACCTCCTCCCCCCCCCCCCCCTTGAGATGGGCCTGCCGATTTTATTTTTACTAAAAATAACTGTTTTCAATTGCATTTTGGCTCATTAGGGTAGAAGAGAAATGAAACTATTTATCGTTGACGGTAGGCAAAATTCGGATAATCTTGCTGAGAGTATTACAGCCGTTGTAAGCAGCGCGCAAGAATGGCAAAGAGAGACTGGAAACGGACCAATTGTGGTTCATTGCAGGTAATGATAATGTACTGTTTAAAACTGGAATATAAATTTCATATTTGTCAGGGATAAATATATCATGGCCACTACAAAAAAGTGTATAATGCACATTTTGCATACATAAATATTCATATTCATTCCCATTGGTCTGTTTGATGTTCGGTAATGAGATTCGTAAAGCTAGTAATTATTTTTCCTTAATGAACTAAATTAATTAATTGTTTTGTGATAAACTGTAAGTTAAGTATTTTGTAATCAAGGAATGCAGCTTTCTAAATTAATGTCGAACATAAATTGTTGATTACTTAAAAGTGTTCTTTCTGGCACCACATACACAAAGTGATACATGATTGATCAACCACATGAAAGTAGTCTAATAATCTACAATTCGATATCAATGAGGCTGATATATAATTGATTGTAAGCCAAATTTGCCGGAAGTTGGGTAGCTCAATTTTCTTTATCACTTAAATAAAATAAAGGGCCGATTAAAACTTTACTCACATAAATTATAATATAATAATTATATAATACAAAATTTACTCATAATTTAGAAGTGATTTCCATCACCACACATAGACAAATGTAATCTAAGTTTTAATTGTGTTAAAAGATGAAGAAGTGTCTTGTCATATTCATTAGTTATAATTTCCTTCTACGTATAGAAATGGAATTGGTTTGAGTGGCAGCTTTATGGCTATATATTCTGCCTTTGATCGCTTAAACGCACAACACACGATAGATGTCTTCACGACCTGTACGAAGACTACGTGAAACAAGACCAAAAGTCGTTGACTCATTGGCGAGTATCTTTACATAACACGGAGATTTTTCATATGTTTAAACATATTTAAGTTTACTCAGATACGCATTAAACATATTTCCAGCTATGTTAGTTTTCAGACCCGTCCTTTGCTTTCTTTCGTCTGTACAGTAACCATGTTGTTTTAAGTGAGTTGCATTTCCAAAGAATTAAGTAAGCTATTGTCTATGATGTTGCGTCTTATAAACAGTTCAGAAACTGACATGTGTATCAAAAGCAAAACGTTTTTTCTTGACTTTTCTCTCCACAGGAGAAGTACATGATGATTTATGAAGCACTGAACATTTATCTGATTCACACAGAACAGTCGTACTCAAACTTTCATGAGTTTTGACATCTTTGACCAGTCAAGCACGTTTGTTCACTAACTGAAATATGACAACGTAATAAAGATTGGAGAATTTACTCGCTATATGCAGGACATGACCAATCAAAATCAGTCTCTTAACTATGAGAGATTCAACTATCAACAGTGGACGTAGACAGCTTATTTACGTTTCTGGTATTTTTTGAAAGGTATAGCTATACACAGACTGACAACTGACACTCCTGTTGGATGATGTTTACTCGTCTTGTTTCTTTTTTATTCATGAAGACTTGATATCGTGCATCAAAAACTTAACAGTGCTGTAATGTTTTGAAGCTACAACTAAAGAGAGAGTTTTCTTTTGAGTTTCTTTTTTCTTGTGGGCTATTCTCAACATAAAGTTCATTACAATAAAGACACTATTGTGGTCAATATTTATCCGACATAGGTAAACGAATAAAAGGTTTGTCAAATTTCATATTAACGTTCGGAACAACGTGAAATGGCAAAGAAGTGGTCCAGTTGGAAAAAAATATACTCAAAAATATACATTACGTTTAACATTAATCATCGGCGTGAGCTGGTCTCCCGACCGCACAAGGACTTTGACCGAAAGAGTGTGAAAGCTCTTTCAAAAATTGCCAAATTTAATTGCGTTTCTCTCAGTCCCGAGACATCGTTTAACAACATTCTAGAAAACTATGGAACGCTGGCAAAGTATATATTTTGGAAGTATGAACTTTGAAGGCTCTGATAATGTTTTCAAATCTTCAACAATGCATTTTATTCATGGCACACGTCATGTTAATGTGAATGTCAACACTACGATAATACTTTTAAAGTAACATTATCTTTGTGAATCAGATACGGAAATTTTGTCTAACGTTGGCATTATGATATTTGCACACACCTTTCAATGGGTGTTGTGCCCAAGGTAACAATTCCTAGGTAAATGAAGCAAACAACCACGCCTTTCGATTCTTTTCTCCTCTAACCTGATGGGAATGTACCACTTATATCAGGAGGAATGCGTCTCGTGTATGTTTCTTGAAATTTTATTTATACTAGTCTGTCAGTTTCCGTCATTTCTTCCTTAGCAAAGTATGTATTGCTACTAAAATAGGATAGCAAGTAAAAGCATGAAAATATCAAACAGGGGAGCTTTTCGATTTTACCACAAGTGGACATTTTACCCGAAAATTACTACCAACAAATTAAAACTCAGTATGTATGTCGCTAATGCAGACCTACTATCATAAGTTGAGAGGAACTTCTGATCTCATGGGGGTTCCTGCGAACCCTCTGACCCCCCATCGACCCCCCCCCCCGGAAAAAAAAGAAATTATTTGTATCTATTAAGAATTCCAATGCTGTTTCCCATTTCAAAGTGCATGATTCACTTTGTTTCATTTTGTGATAATGTGATAATTTTGTGATAAGGTCAACATAGCCGCATTATTTTCATTTATGTTACCTGATATGTATACACAGATACCAAACTACGATTCTACGATTAAGTACAATAATACAGTTAGTATTACTGAAATCTTTCGTATATATATATATATATATACTATACTATACTAACCCTGGATTGTACATTTGCTGGACATACGTTAAAATTGTACATTCGGAGGACATGATTATGAAAAATGTCCTGCAAATGTTCATTTTTAAACGAAAAAAATAAGGCAAAAGTAGAAAACAATGCTTGTACTAGGTAGATGGGGGTATACACTATTCATCATTATAAAATGGCAGATATTTACTTATGTTTCAACGTAAATTTTGTTGTTCAAAGATTAGTTGAACAGAAATATGTCCTCCTATCGTAAATGTCCCGCTAAAGTGCGATATGTCCAGCAAAGGTGTAATTTAGTGATATATATATAACCTTGTTAGTGGTCCAATGCGTGTGTTTAAGCGTGCGTGTGTGAGTGAAGGGGGTGTACGGGAGTATGGTAAGAAACGCATTTTTAGCTTTATACAGCCTGTTTAATAGTATAACATAAACCGGGAAACTACAAATTTTATTGATCATAGTGGGAGACCAATTCGTGGGAGATCCAACCACATGTGCGTGAACAAGCTATACCAATACTTTTCAACGGTGTTATATTGCAATACAAGTGCACGTGAGATTATAGCGACCATTAGCAATTTAAATCGTACCGGATTCTTTTTGTTTATTACTTACTTGAATTACTTAAATAAAAAATATGTTGCACTTTTTATTATTTCAGAGGAAATTTGTTTTGACCCTTACATTGCAATGCAATTTCAGATATAAATTGCAAAGAACCCACTTATAAGAATCCAATCAGCAATATGTGAAAGTTCAAATAGAAGGCAACTTGAAACTTGAAGCCTCAAAACTTATAATTTCTTAATCAATCGATAATGATTTCCATCCATGGCTAACTTTTTTTACGAAAAACTTGTTTTCAGGTTCTTTCAGGTTTCTTTTTTTAACCTATTGATTTATATTTTGAATACACTCTTCACTCTGAATGATCTCATATAATCCTAATTTTCCCACTTTTATTGATAGTTGACTGAACTGATGTATACGAAGAGACAACAGCTTCCTTCTTACGATCAAATGCAAGTTCAGGAAACCATCATATGCACTTATGTTATGCGAACTGATAAAATAAACTTCTTTGTTTTGATATGAAGTATTAAATATCATTAAAAGTATGCAATATGTCAGTCGATTATCAATATTGACGTATTATTACAGGCAAAGACATGTAACAGATTGTCTTAGATATTGCATCTATTAAAGTTACCCTACGTACACTCTGAACGAGATAATTATCGTGTAAGTGGAGTGGGATTGAGACCTACGCATAACTTCTTATATAAAACGGACCGTATTCTGACCATGCATGCTAAGAGAATAAAAACTAGTGGTTTATAGTAGAGTGTCCCGTAACTATATTTAATTTGATGATATCATGACATCGGCCATTCCTTCCTTGTAGCTTAACAAACAAGAAAAGCAAACATTCGTCGGAATTAATAAGTCACTCATCTGCTGTGTTATTAGTATTTCATTGAGAAAACTGTAGTTTGCCAGCGAAAGATAAAATCAAGTTTTGCACAGATAATATGATAGGATGCTGCAAGGATCCCTCAGGATGTAATGATAGGGGGTATATTGCCATACGTCTATGATAGGACATAGACTAGTTTTGTCGAAAACAGCTAGCAGAGAATTGCAGTCCGAGTACATTTGAACTAAACCAAAGCATTCCTACCCCTTCGCATTGTTTTCTGCTTATTTACATTTGACCACATCCACAAACAAATAAATGTCGCTTTGTACGTTTTCAAGTAACGTATTTTGGGGTGTGATCCTTCTCCCCCCCCCCCCCCCCCCCCCCGTTGCGACCGTTCTGGGATACTGAACTGTTTTTTCTTATTTTCCTTTCTCATTTGAGTTAAAGAAGCCAGGTTTCCCGGAAACATTCTTCTTAGGCATTGTAAACATAATTAAGCTAAGAATAACACTGAATAACACTTTCTAACTTCTTCTAAGAAATTTTGATAGTCCTAGTAACAGACTGAGGCAGATGTCAAGACACAAAATGGCAGTAAATGGTACCTTCTCTCTGAATATCAACATAAAGGACCATTTTGTTTATTGACTGAGCGCGTTATTTGGGCTGTATTTTCATATCACCTACAACCTTAATTCACATCCATAAATGTAAGCAAACCTTAAAGCCACGTAAGGACCAAGCTATTCCTAAAGTTAACGTTTACTAGGCATCTTTTTGCGGATGCTTGGACCTGTATTGTAATCCAGTGACCTTTTTTGCAGGTCAGTGATAATATGCTACTATTGTGACAGCAGTAAAGCTGAATATGCATCATTACGGCTGTTAATGGCAACGCTCTGCATTGTTTATATAATTATGATCAATGCTTGTAAGATCTCTGCACGAAACATTACATTGTAAGCTAATAATCATCACTCTAATGACCGCATTGGACAAGTTCTTCAATTCAATCATCTTTCAATTTGTTTGTGCAGACATAAGAGTGGGTAAAAAAGGACCGAAGCCAAGATATGAACAGACGTCAATCAGCCTCTCATGTAAAACGATCTATTACAAGCCATTATGAATACCAATTTAGGTATTACATGTTGTGTTCGATTCCCAGTGCATTTGACTGTTTCTCTTTCGTAACTAATTTCAGTATGTTGTACTTTGCAGTAGCTAAGTGACACATCGAGCTACTTGTAAATTTAATGATAAACAACAAGAACTTTACCACTTCGTTGCTTACATAGCTTTTGCGTTATAAGCTGTTCATCCTAACATACCAAAACTCATTAACTAAAATATGGTAGATTCTTTTGCCAGTAGAGTATATTATTCTGTATATGACCTTTCAGTGATTTGGCTGATTAAACTTCCAAAGATCAAGTGGCTGAAATCGTCTCTGCGTTTCAGTAAATATCCACCGAGGCATGACGGCGGTTGTGTCTATGAATAGTGCAAGGTTCGTGTACATTGGCAAACAAATGAATTGCATGGCATCCTACCGCGAAAGAGGAACCGCTTAAATTTATGTGTGAGCTAACACGGTGGAATCTTAGCGTTACCCGATTATCACAGAAATACGTACGGACTTTGACACCCGGAAACGCAACTGTTCGGTACGGGCTAATTTTTCATCCAACCTCATAGCGTGTATATTATATATATGTTACCGCTCAATATATCATCTTAGTTTGACCTATAATTACAGTTCAGCAGCACTCGAAGTCACTCACTCTGGAATACGAAGATTCAAACCATGGACGTGATACAAGCAGTTGTGCTCGCTGCAGTGCTTGCATCGTTGGAGCTGACAGCAGTAGGTGAGTTGAGCGGTTCCATAGTTAAGTTCGAAATGTAGTTTTCTTCTGTTTGTACTTTTTTCACACACAGTTTGAATGCATGTTGGCCTATGTAGGCAGTACAGCCGTACAGCGGACTTTTGTAAGGTCAGTAACGATGAGTACGATGGACCGTGCTTTCATCATATATTTTCTTAAATATTATAAACTTTCAGCCTAGCTAGCTATTTTTTCTCGATGGGTGATTAAGCTGCTTTATATTTTCATGCATTCGCGATTACACAGTTAAATTACCAGTTCTTTCTTAGAATAGAAGGATGTCTCAAAAGTTACATGCTACTATGTATGACGGCTTACCCCATAAACTAAAAGAGGCCCACTAGAGTGGACTGGCTATATAAACACAAGTTTGCTCATTATGCCAGTTACTTATAGCCTATGATTGTTATTTAACAAAACAAGAAAACTTTGGTTTAGCAACAATTTCAGTTAGACATTTCGTAACATCCCTCACTTAGTGTAAGAAGAGACCGTTAATTTGCTATAGTAAGGTTCGGATACAACACTTTGTATGTAGGGAACTTACTCGCTCATGCTATGTAGTCTTCTTGTCACATTTCATTTTAATTGCTCCTACATCGATTTCTGTAACACGAAACCGGAAACGATAAATTGTTGTAATGGTTTCTTTCAGTCTAATTTTGAAACAAGATGATTCATTGGACGTCGGTTAATTTGAATTGTTTCGAATAATACGAGCTAACTTTCAGTCATATTTCCAAACAAGCGATAATGCTTTTAGTTCCAGAACTGATACATTCCTTCTATAAACAGTGGTGAAGGTAGCCTTAACCACGCTTGTAATTGCTTTCTCCTGTAATTACCCTGTTTAAATGGTACCTTATGGGCAGTTCATAACTCTTTTATAACGTATGTTTCACAACTTGCAGTTAATGGAGCAGTGATGAAGCACAACTACCTTACATATACCAAGAATAACGATCATACCGAGAAAAGACAGTTACGAGAGCTCATGCAGGCAGGAAAAGCAGATGACTTCATAAATTATGCAGAGTTGAAGGCATTGATGCGAAGTGTACACTTACATACGGCACAGAAGAGAGCAGCTGTCGACGAAGGAGATGAAGGTGGCCATGATGAGTTCATTCATGAAACTTTTCAATCAGTATTTTTTATTTTTATCAAGGAGAGTGGGTCTTGTTCTACAACTGCTAACACCTTCAGAAATCAGCTGCTGATAAGGTCAGACTTGACACCCTATCGTTGACTGATTAATTTGAGTATCATTATAATGTGGAAAGAGGATGACCAACAATATGTAGAGTGCAAAGATATGGAAAAAATGACTGTACACAATGATTACAAATAGTACGGTTGTTCTTTCTTATGAAAAATCATGAAAATATCTGAAAATAATGTTCATCAATCTTACAGTAATTGCAGTTCAAGCAAACTGAAGATTGAAGATTTGCTCTCTTTTATTTCAGACTTTTGGCATCTTAAACAAATACTCCTGGTTGCTGGAGCTGCCTTATTGGTCCTTGTAATCTGTTTGGCTTTATGTGGTTGGTGCTTTTGTAGAAAACGAGTTGGGAAGTCAAGGTATGATGATTAGGCTACCTCTTCGTTGCCACAGTCCTATGTTGGTAACTCATAAGAATATATATGAGTACATTAACCATATGGCAGAAAAGATATTGATTAAAGGCAGTCCAAGGACATTACACATTGTATTCTTTAATGGAAGCCGAATACTTTTGAAAATATTACATGTTACTGTTTCATCTACAAATTTATATGTGGAGTGAAGAAAATAAACTTGAAACTTGAAAATAATTAAATTAGGTTAAAGATATAAATCTTCAAAGTCTCAAATTGTTCAATTTCATTTTGTTTCCCATGTATAGGAAGAAATTAAAGGGTAAGTATATGTTGATGTGTTTTCCTTCTGAAATCACTTCTCACACTACCCTACAGAAGACAACTGAAAAGTGCATTACGTTTTGTTAAGTCTAATGTCATGCATATTCGAAGCAACCTCTCATCACAAAACACAGAGAAACATGCAATTTCTTGAGATGTAATCATATTCTTGTTTTTCTTTGGGTTTGTGTAGCTTATACAGTAAGAAGAGACGACTGTAGTTAATGATCAATGGCAGTAAAAGTTTGAGTTGTAATCCGTATTTAGTCCTCTCGTGATTGTTAGAAGTTATTGCAGATTATTCGGATAACGAATTGTAATTTTATACTACAGAGGAAGACACTAAAAAAGAAGAATTTGAAGGCACCTTAATAACTTCAGCAAATGTGAGTACTTTCCACAAAAAACACATCCAGTTGTAAGCAATGCACGCGATAATAACGTAACTTTAAGTGTATGTTATCAATACTAAATACTACTATTAAAAGCAATACATCGGTTGTTACATGCAAGAATATCTCAAATTTAACTTTGTCATCTATTTTTCACTCTTTGCAATCTTACTCAGTTTACTTTTATCATATCGTGATTCATACCAGTTTACGTTGATATGGTAGACATTGTTTCCTTTCTTCAGCACAATGACGAAACCGCAAATGGTGGTAAGTACGACTGCCGTGATCTTTTTTACTTTCAATATTTTAAGTATCGTAGGTTGAAGTGTTAGCCCCTTAAACCACAAAACGCCTACATTCACAAACAATGTGGTAGTGTAATGAATTAGAAACTCCAGTACTGATTCAAATTCATTATCTTTTTAATCTTTTATGCTGAAGGAAATTCCGATGAAGAAAAGAAATTGTTGTCTACAGAGGTAAGTAAAAGCTGCACGTGATTGTTACCAGGAACAACTCACTGAACGTAAAGAAACTAGCTCCAACTTCTATTGCCTTTATGGTGGTCCATTGGTAACCATTGCACAAATGGAAACAAGATGGTGGGAGATCAGCAGGAAACCAGGGATTTCTATTGCAACCTCTTAGAAGTTTCAGAGATAAAACATTTTAATATTGATAAATGTTCATATTCTTACACGTTCTCTATTATGATGCAAATCACGGTAGCATTGTCATATTCCATCGTCATAACATACATACTAGACAAGAAAATAATATTTTACATCTAAGAAAGGGATGTCATTACCGCCTAACAGGGGCGTAGCCAGGTTTTTGTGTGAGGGGGCAAATCGACTGATGGGGAGGTGCGTTGCCCTATCAAGGCTTAATAGAGGATTTCAAATCAGTTTACTCAAAGAAACTCCTATAGGGGGCATGAAGAGAGGTCTTAGGGTATGGGGCATCCTTCCTACTGCCTAAACAGGATCATATGTCTCCCTTCTTTGTTGTCCAATCATGGTGCAAAATTAACTCTCTTTGACATCTGTACCCATGAACCTAAAATAAAGGTTAAAAATTATTGCAGTTGAGGAATGAGTGCTGTCAGGACTATCCAAGCGGAGGATAGTGGCGCGGAGCATACAAGAGGATTTGGGGCTTTTCAAATCCTCTAGATGGCCGGAGACAGCGCTTCCGGACTGTTCAAAACTGCACCCTTGAAAAAGGGATCTCATGCCTGCAATTTTTCAATTAGGCCTAATGAAATAAACATCAATGTATGAAAAATTGTAAAACATATCAGATAGGTTGAGAAAATACAAGAATCCAAATGAAGTATCCATCCTGTTTCATTTATTCTTTGAAAAGAAGACAAATGGGAGGGGAGGACGTGCTGAACATACCTTTAGACCTTCTCATTGCTTGAGCCCATTTGAGAGCTTGAAAATAAAAATGAAAATTGGGGCAAAGAGTTGAACATTATCTTATTCAATGAAACGACGCAAAACACGATTTTTCCTTTTTATGGGGGGGGGGGTGCAGAACGTCCCGGCAAAGCATTTTTTTGCATGCATCCGTGTTGTAACATTTCCAGTTTTTTTTTTTTTTAAATTAAAGATGACGTACTTGTAAGTAGAAGAACTTACATACTTTAAAATAGTAATATGACAGAATATTGGTTCGTATTGACAATAGCTTCAGTTTGCATTGACAACCAATACTTTTGGGTGATTTATTTTTTTTTCAATTCAGCATTAGGACACGAAAAGTGGAGGAACCTTGTTTCTAGAATCCACGTTATCATTCACATAGCGTATTGCAAATGCGTCGTGTGTGAAATAAAATATGCCGCCGTTCTGCTGTGAATTCCATCCCTTAGCCACATACTCCTATACTGCGTACAAGCAACAGGGGCATGTATGGCCAATCGAAACCTCGAAACCTCAAATCAATGATTTCACACCTTTATGAACAACTTGTATCAATTGTCTTTGTGAAGCGAAGCTGTTTCCCGGTCCCCCTCCCTCCCTCAGTTTACCACCTACCAGTTCTCCCCAACTCAGTCAACTTATCTAGCACTCCGGTTTTCGGTTTTTGGTTTTTTTTTCCTTTACTTTGTCCCACATATCTCTTTCGGGGGATCCCCCCTGTCGCTGACTACGCAAAGGTGACCCAGGTATGAAATGGAAAGAGTAGGTTATAAATATTTTAAGTCGAATAAGTGTAACCAAGAAAAGGTATATATAAGGTGTTAATGCACTTCCATGCTTCCCTATTTGCCAGAGTAACGAGTATCAGAATTACATCACATTGTAATGATCTTGTAATCTGGAAAACTTTTCTGTGTAAAATTTAATTATTGAAATGTTGTTAAAATGAATATCTAGAGCTATTGAAATAATGTCAATACATCAAGAAAATATACCAGTCGTGCTAATGTAACCCACCTCAAGTTACAAATAATGTAGCAATATATAAATGGCATGGACAAAAAGTTAACTTGGGCCATAGGTGTCTGTTCATATAAACGAATGATATTGGCTCTCAAAACAGGTAAAAAAAAAGAAAGAATAAGTACTATAAATAAACTTTGAAAGTTCAAACATCTTAAAGTTTAATAAAGTAACATATTTTTCCTTTCACCATTGGCTCTAATGTAGTACCTAGTACCAGAACTTAAAACATTAGACATTCAATCTCAAAGGAATGTTGTATGCAGGACTGTGAAATATACATGCAATTTCATCAGGGGTTTGCGGTACTTATTTACCGATGTGTGTTTCAGAGAGGACGAAGGTACATCTATGTCAAAGACTAATTACTTAAGATATTCAAAATCACATTTAAATGTAACCACGTCAATATTTAATATAGGTTACAAAGAAACCCACCGTCATAGGTTGCCCCTTCCAAGTCTTTACAAAAAAAAAGATAACTAATTGTAACATATCGATTGTTCATTGAAACTTAGTTTCCCTTGTACCTTCAGTCTCTTTCAGACGGTGATGTTAGTAATAAAATAAAATGTAAAGATTTCAGTGAACATTTCATTTTATTCTTTTTTTTCACTAGCATCGAAGTTATCATACTTACCAGGTCAGTTATTACATTTGACCTTAAAGACACAACATTTGATTAAATCATTTCATGAGCTTTTACACCACATGCCGTAAACGTCATTGTTCTCTTTAACAAGAATTACATAAGGTTAACTGTTCATCGTGATCAATCCCATGCAACTATAATTCATTTCAATTTTTTTACAGTAATGATATGAATATTTCCGGTAACTTTTTGTTGAAAGACACAAAGTGTCCTAGACACAATCTGCTCTTGGAAATGTTAGATTACAATCATAATTTCTTCATTGAAAGTTGTCACAATGAGTTTGCACTGTGAGTAGATATGAACTTTGTATCTTTATAATCTTTATCAGTACAACATAGCTGGTAAACCAGTTTATGTTATAAGTAGATAAAATTTCTTAATACGTATGTAATGTTCAACCTTTTTTTGTACTAAACATTGGGTAGCTCAGAAAAACAATAATCACGTAATAGAAACACTAAAGCTTTCACCACCAATCCCACTCAGACGCAATCCCACTCAGACGCAATATTTTCATTTCACCAGATTAAATCAAATAGACCATATCAACCAATTAGCATGACAGATTCCGTTAACATTCCAATCCGCTTCCTTTTTTATTGAATATACACGAAGGGAACGCCAGAAGGGACTGAAGCATGCAGTAAAAGATAATGGGGCAAAACCTCATTATCAATGATATCAGTACTCGTTTAAATAGGCATTCGATGTTAATCGCGTAATGATATCATTGATAATAGGGTTAACAAAAGAGGTATTCTGCAACATAGTCAGGTCGCACCCTTTTGTCAGTGAGCCTATATCTACTTTGTCTTTTACTAGATAGTGTGTGAGACTTAGCAACGTTCATACCTGATGTACTTTGCAGTGAAGGGTGTGAAGTTTATTGACTTTTATGGGGTTAGCATTCTACGCTTAAATTCTTAGGTTACATGAGTAGTTCTTTATAACAGATCCTATATTTATGCTAACTCACTTACAGGGACCTTACATATTCTACTTCCATTAATTACTTAATACGCATCTTACAGACACAATGCATTGTGTTGTCTTAACTGTTGAAATTGACGTTTTGAGATAGGTGTAAGTCTTAAAGAAGTTACTAAGGGGGTGGAGTTTCGCACACCCACTTCTAATCACAAACACCGAAACGAGCATGCTGCTGTTTACTTAACGTTGCTTATAGTCTGTGCGTAAAGGAAGTTCAGGAAAATACTAACTGTAATTTTACTATTGAATATAAATTTCAATTCGATACCTTTAAACTACACGTTTGTTTCATCGTTTCAGCGTAACCGGTATTAACATATTCTGGAATAAATAGGAACACTAGAATACCTTAATTAATTGTTTTGACAGTAATTTTAACAGACAATTCAGATCGCCCCCTTGCCATAATAATTACTGACTAGGTTCAATAATTATACTGTTTTCCATTCGTGCGACAATGTATGACTTGATGCATTGGCGTGTGTTAATCTAATGTGGACGATAGACGGTCCAGTAACCCTGCCATCTTGTTTCCAACTGGGTCTTTGCAATCAAAGAACAAGTTTCGAATGTAAATATTATCTGCATCACACTCATGTTTAAGTCTGCGATTTTTTTTTGTCTGACGTCATAAAGTTCATGTCACTGTTATTATTTCGTTCCACAATGCCTCGTCTCTGCTAAACATGTTATATACGTATGTCATGTCGCTGTATGTTAATATTCGTAAGTAGTTTTCATTTAAAATCACTAACTTCTGGGGGACTGTTTTGCAATGCATCTTAAACTAAATAAAAATCCTTTTCGATATACGTCAATAAAAGCAACCAGAACTATATTTTGTAATCACAATACACATTCAGTGGTTGAGTGACTTATCGTTTGGTGAACTGTAGGGCTAAATGTATGAGCCTCAAAAAAAAAAAAAACTAGAAAATGAAAGGCCGAATTCTAAATGTTTACCTAATCTATTAGTCGAGTTACTTGGTTTAGATTTCTATTCTGTAACGCTTATAAGATGGCTGTTGATAAAGCACCAAGAGAGATTATTGAATAGACATTTTAAAATCATCCAAACACATTCCTTGTTGTGCCTCAAAACTATGCAATTTTGGACCTCTGTCGTTTTTATGACATGAGGTATCTTGTGTCTACATTATCTAAGTTATGGACTATCGAAAGTATTGTTTTAGTTACATAAGTTACTTTTTAGATGATTGCACAGTATATTTTTCTTTTAACAGAATGTGGTGAATCGCTTCCATGGTAAGTTTATGTATGCGTGTTTGATTTCGAGTGTGTTTTCATTATTGTTGCCGTCATATGTCTGTTCTGTCAACAACTGAAGCTGCAACAGGTAAATCCATCGACGATTAGTATATACAAGTAACTAGCTGGCTCTCACAACAGATTAAGTTTTCAGTGTGTGTAAAGCGTTGTGGACATTGACACAACTACTGAAAAGAACAAGTACTTGAATATGTATAATTCTTGTATATAAGTGTAACTTTAATGGTACTATAAATACATAAACCATTTTCAAGTTTTGAAAAGTCTGAAATATGGATGAAATTGTACCAAAAGGAGTCGACGGAAATGAAGTCTAAACTAAAATGAAATACATTATGTTAAATGGATTCGATCTTGCTGTCTATTTATCAAATATCCATAATCATATACCCATGAGAGGTATTCATCCAACAGCCGGAAAACCCTTGTAGATACATGTCAATCTTGTAAGACCTTCAGAATTCGATGTAAATGTCATTTCGAAGTAAGAAACGTAGCCAGTATCTTATGATATAAAACTGGTAATCAACAAACAGCTGTAAAGAAGATACTCCTGAGCGATGTTGTATAATCTAATATCCATCCAAATTTCATTTCGACTGGTTTGCGTATAAGTATATTCCATTGTCCTGTTTTATGACTCGTAAAAATGTATGCCTGTATATCATATTGCTGGAAACGTTTTGAAATGTTTCTTTGTAAACAGACATTTTAATTTGTATTATTTATTGCAGGTGAGGAAATGTCCTCTGAGCCTTCAGGTGAGGAGATAGAAGTAAAGAGTGCTCCAATCAGAAAGGGTCAATTAGCAAATGTTGTGCAACAACTAGCTTCTACTCAAAATGGTTACAAAAACGAGTATGATGTGAGTCACCATTTTGATAAATCATTTATTTCTCATTCCAAGATATGTACATTTTTTACTATTTTGAGTTACTAGTAATGTATAGAAGTATAATACCCCGGAAGGATGTCCCTATGTTTCAGTATCATACAACTGTGCCAGAAAATCACGGATTACGGAAAGGTATACACAAAGATGTGTTTCTAGTTTTGGTTTGAACGTTTTTCAACATGGTTTCAAACTTAAGGGATAGCTTGAATGAACCGTTACAATTAAAGTAATGTAACGTAACCAATGCTTAGTGTAGGGACAAGGAAATAAACCAGCACGAGAAATTGGTCGATTTTATTTTTCTTACACGTAATTATTGAGTTGTAGATGTCAGCTTTTGGTATGTACAGACTTGCGTATTCTGTCCGAGTATTGATTTGCTTGTACACTTTGAAAACACCAGATAATAGAGGACATTTTTAAAACTTGTATATATTTTCTGTACTTCACTCACGTACATTTATTATCAGTTGTAATGCCTTTTTATTGTGTTATGATAATTTACCTCACTCAGGTATATGAATATTGTTTTAGAGTACCCAATTGTATTTACAGGAACTTAGAGGGAAAGACACCGCCGCTTATGAATACTCACAAAAAGATACAAATAAGCCGAAGAATCGTTTCAAAAATATCTTGCCATGTAAGTAAATACATATATATTATTCATATTGCTTCCTCTATGTGCCATCTAAGACTTAATTAGTTTGGAAAGATATCCAGTAAACAAAGAACTTTTGTATTAATGACATGTTCTACTCACGTCACGTTGAAGTTCCTTCATATACTTAACCTGCATTATCTGAGTCAGTGGCAGATTTGGGGAGCTCTTCCAAAAGTGTTGATTTTTTGTAACTTCATAAAACAGTAAAAAGTCTCATCCAGTTAGCGCACTATAGTCTCATCTGCTGTTTCATTGTCACTTTGTTCATTACTTTTGACCCCCCAAAAAAGTACCCCCTGGAGAGTTACTAAATTCTGTTACTTGGGATTTTGACACCTTGATAATATTATGGCTCATATAGACCACAGTATAACAAAAGCCAACTCCATGCATTAACAGCAGTATCATGCTCTGCAGTTTCTACATTGAGTTGGATTGCTAACATAAATCTATTAATAGGATAACCAGACCCACAGAAAACTGCTCTCCACTTTTAAGAGATTTCACCTATAAGTTTCCACAATCTCGGACTTCAATTTTCCGCAAAGGGAGTGTCTCACCCGAGGTCTTGCAAATTGATTTGGACGGAAATTCTGGTTAACCTGAAGAAAAAAGTAACTCAGTACAAGATATTATCATCATGCTATGTGTAACCATCAATTCTGCGGAGTACTTCAGCATAGCGTGACTGATGTTGACACACATAAAGTATATATCTTTGTTACAAAATAAAACTGTCACAGAGATTTCACTCTCTAGATTGCTTTATTTGCTCATTATTTACGTCAGAGACACTGTTTGAAGAAAAGCCCATACTGCAACACTAGTATCAGTTCCATTTTTTTCATTTATTATTGAACGTCTAAAGTTTTAAGTTGTTTTCAATAATTCACTCATGACATGCATTATCAGCCTCTCTGTACCCTCTAATGCATGGCAGCATACAAAGAAGTAAATGTAACTACAAAACGGAGGCAATTATATTTTTATCAGTCATCTCATATGAAAAGCACAAACATTTGCAGCATTTTGTGTAAAGTGAGACCTGTCAAATCAGTAGTTTATGCAAATCATTATGGACTGGGCAGGGGTGTAAACTGAAAAGCGGAGAATGTGCCAGATGCAAAGAAAAAATACCTGGAAGGGTCCAAAAATGCCAGTATCACCAAGGAAGACGAAGAAACAAAACCATAGCTTAAAAATAGAACTTCCTGAAGAAATATTCAATTTCAATCTAGAATCAAATGTAGCACCATTTTGCATGCAGCCCACCCTAGGTTACGCAAAAAGTTTTCAAAGAAGATCGACACCCCTCCCTTGTGATCCCTCCTCCAAGATCAGTGTTTAATAGAAATTACTACTACCAGGGTAGAGTTGTGGGCTGAGACGCAAGAGGCTGTGACAGGTGAAAATATCTGAATTTCCCAGAAAAGGTTTAGGAATAAATATTTCACTAAGGAAAAAGTAAAAATAGGAAATTCCTGAAGATATATATTAATTCAAATCTAGCATCGTTGTAGCACCATTTTGTATCTAGCCCACCTTCGTTAGCAAAATTTTTCCAAAGATAAACGGGATCGCTTTCCTTTGACCCCTGTATCAGAACGGCAATCACTCATTGTCCGGCTAGGCTCCCTTTCGCCAAATCCTAGATCCGCCACTGTAAGCATTAAAGCATCTTTTCAATTCGCACAATCATGTATGACTGCGGTAATGCTACTTTTTTAGTATTCCTACTAGGCCTATCACTCGTAGTTTATTCGGATTTAACGTTCGTTTTTATTTTATCTCTCAGACGATCATTCTCTCGTTCTGTTGACTGACGGGTTGGATGGTGACTACATTAATGCTTCGTACATTACCGTAAGTAACAATGTCTATATTGCATATTCAGTTCTCTTACGCGTTGCATGTGCCATTTCTTAGATGACATACTATATTATGCCTTCTTTCATGAAAATGATACTGAATACAAAGGTTACTGTTTCTTTCACTTCGCTTTCAAGTAGTCAACTTTTTCAACATAATGTCATATCATTACCACAGGGGTATAGCGGCAGGAAAAAAGCATACATCGCTACACAAGGTAAGTAACAAGTAATCATTAAACACACACATCGCTTATATCTCTGCACGTACCTATAGTTGTTTCCATGCTAATTGGTTTCCATGTTTCTAAATACTGAGTTTCCGAGTTTCCATGCATATTATGGTGATGTATATGGTGACCTGTATCACCTTATATGTATCACTTCTCAAAACACACAAAATAAATGTCCGTTGCATTTGAAAGACATTCTTAACAATTTTCTAATTATGCTAATGTCACAAATTAAAATAAATGGCTCCCAATTTGGTTATCTCTTAACTCCTTACATATTTCAGGACCTATTGATAGTACCATAGAGGACTTTTGGAGGATGATTTGGCAAGAGGAAACTACTGAAATAGTCATGCTAGCGAATCTTATGGAAAATAAGAAGGTAAGACAGAAACTTTGTTTCCATACGTTTACTCTCTTAATGTTATCCACGCATAATTCACATACACTCTTAAGTCCTCGCTGAAATGATATATATATAGGACGTGGCATTTACAATCACAATACACATTCAGCGTGAGTAGGAAACTTTGTACTGATTCGTGCCGGTTGTTAGATTAAAAGAAGTCTTCAATCGTTCTATCTTTTAATCATAATGTAGTGAGCCTACTGCAACTTTAATTAAAATACCTTAATTACAACTATTCGTTCTTTACGTTTTGCCAGAAAAAATGTTCAAAATACTGGCCGGATGAAACTAAGACGGAAGTCTACGGACCAATAACTGTTCTTAATGTAAAAGAATGTAAGGAACTCTTAAACTACACCGTGCGTCACTTTGAAATCTCAAAGGTAAGGATGTTGGATGTTCAATGAAGTTTTCACAAATTTAGTAAGTTTTTCTGTGAAATACATATCTACTTTTGAGAAGTATGAAATTTTGTAGCATTTGTAGCACAAACAACAAGTTTCGATATTCCTATTTGTGCAATAATATTAATTCGGACAGAAAATAACCCATTGCAACGAAAATAGGATGAGTAATAACTCAATTTAGACCTTTGCGTCTTGACTCTTAATGACTTGTCCATCATTCATATATCTCTTTGAAAAATGTTTATAGAAGACGTATTTTTAATTAGTTATTGTTTCATGATGTTTATTAATCGTAGGACGGGGAGGAAAAACGTGAGGTTAGACAGTACCATTTTACAGCATGGGGTGATATGAGTGATATTACCTCCGCCACCCCCATTTGGGAAATCCTTAAGCAGATGAGGGTTGAGAGAAAGAAACCCGTAGGGCGAAGAAATCAAAGACGTACCACCAATTGTTATTCATTGCAGGTAAGAGATATTGGGGTTATTGAATCATCTCTGAAAGTATTGGCAGAGCAACTTCAACAGACTGAGTGCAATCAAAGAAGTCATTATGAGGCAATATGTTTACTTGTTTAATCACAATGATATGTCTACAATACTAAATATGACGTATATTAAATACGTATACTAAATATGACATATACAATACAAAAACAATTCTGCCTTAACCAATACAGAATGTGACGGTCCCTTCCAAAGTAGTAAAATCGCAACAGCTTTGATTTTTTTGTTGTGACACTTCTTACTATAACTTTTGCTATATAAACTCATGTCACAAATGCATATCTACCACTACCTTATTTCTTCTTTTCAGTGCCGGCTGTGGTCGTACCGGCACAGTCATTACGCTCGATGTTATGAGGCAGATGATGAAAAGAGATAATCAAGTTGATATCTTCAACTTCGTCAACCAGATGAGAACAGAGAGAATGATGACAGTCCAGGTCGTGGTGTGTTGAGAATTTATTCAACAATCACTGTAAAAGCACCCTCTCCATATTCTCTGGCTGTGTATGGGAACCACAAGAGAATGTATACCATTTACATACAAATTTCAATGTTTTTAGGTTGACTTTTACCTGGTAATGGAAAGATTGTCAGAAGTGTGTATAGGATTATTTGTGTACTATGTATGATGCTAGCTTAAACAATGCAATTCTGTTTATTTTTTATCTCACATTTATTTGCATCAAGAGGATCTACATTATGTACGTAAGTGAGGTTGTATTAAAAAAGTCAGATTATTTTTTGTATTATTCTATTACCTGCAGTCACAGTACCGCTTTATCTACGAGTCGTTACTGATTTACATGCGCTTGAAAAGGACACATTTTCCAACGAGTAAATTTGTCGAGAAACTTGGAATCTGGGAAGTTCCGGCTGAAGAGAATACCATGTCAGTCTTACAGAAACAGTTTCAGGTATACCTTGGAATGAGCAGTTGACACTCTGACAGCGAATATACTTAAATTTGCAGGAGAAATCACTGTCAGAACTGAAGTAGAAAATAACGATTTTGAGGTGGCAGTGGCGATTGAGACGGGTACCTGGGTACCAACGTTTATCCTCAGTTTCATGATATTTTGAATCTCTATCAAATTTTGCTGTATCATTTTTCTCCTTCATCTCAATACATTGATGACACACATAGTCGAACATCATTTAAGTCCACCGGCGGAAAAATGAAAACAATGTCATATTTTAGCTTACAGATGATTTTAGAAACTGTACCCATATTCTGAAATGTTTTGAGCGATTTGAGCTTGTACTGGCTTCCTTAGAACATTATATTTTCAAATGTGTAATTACAATAACATATGTAAGTTATCCCTCATGTTATGAAACTGAAACATGAAACATGAAACAAACTGAAACAAGTTAAAAAAAACTTAACCGGCATTCAGTACTCATGAGACCAATCAACAGCATCGAAAGTCTAAGACTGGAAAAATTATAAATTTTGATATAATCTCTATCTGCTTGACCAGGACGTGGTTCAGAGTTAAATCATCTGAGTTTATTCATTTCTAAAATAACATGTTCTGTTTCTGCTTGAACGGCTTAGAGCAAACAAGAAATTTGGTCAAGGTTGAACATTAATTCCTTCTTTTTGTATACTTTTTAGTTGTTCAAGTTTTTGCATCCGGAGTTAGAGGACACTAAAGAGACTAAAGCTGGATTAGCGGAAAAAAATAAAAACAAAAACAGAGATTTGACGATTATTCCTGGTAAGGATGTTTATGTTACACTGCTGAGTTGATTATGTTATTCTATCTTATTACGCCCAGTTAAGATCAACAAAACATGTATCCTGTTACAATTACGTTGTACGATGAGATATACCATATTCTGAATAAAAGCAGAAGGAAAAAAAATGAATCATCCTAGAAGTATCATCGTGGTTCTTTTGGACACTTGCTAATACTTTTAATCAAAGGTATAAATTAATCATTATGTAATTAAAATAATAACAAGTGGTTTTGATGTGCATTTGTTACTTATTTCAATTATTTGTGTTTATCACTTCATTTTATCACTTTATGACATTACAGTTTAGCATTCCAGATAGATAACATATGTAAGGTAAAAAAGTATACATACATCCCCATCCCCATCCCCCCCCCCCCTCCCACCAGATTGCTCCTTATTTAAGGTAGAGTAGTCATACGTACCCGAATCATTCGGAGGATAATAATTTGCTTAAATGTTATTGCGGGGGCTTTCCCTCTGAGTTTAATTGAAGCGTGGGGTCAAACATGCAGTGTAAACATTTGGAAAACAAACAGCAGCAACGTTTGTGCATCAAACGGCAGAAGATTTTCACTAATATAACCATTTCCGAAATTTTCTCATTTGAGGGGAATTGCGTCGTCTTGTGTATTACGAATTTGTTGACGGGACGTTTGCCCCTATGCTTAATATACTCCATTAATTTCATAGAAACACTGGTGCATCAATATATACTTTCGTTGCTTGTTCATTTTTCAGTATTTACCTATGTGTATCAACTGATAAAAATAATTGCGTTAGCTACAGTTGTTTGGTTTAATGTTTGTATTTTGCTCTTCTCTAAACAATTCAGAAGACATCAATAGGCCCTTACTTCAGACTAGAATAGAAGATGACGAAACTTCTACGGACTATATCAACGGTTGCTTCTTTAACGTAATATAATTTCCTTTGAACATATTAACTGTTTAAAAGTTATTTTCCTTTGAGTTGGAATGATAACTTGACGAAAACGTTCTGACTATGACACTTCAAAAAGTGCACCTTCATCGTATGTTTTTTAACAGTAGTATATGTCTAGTTTATCGATCATTAGACTAGCATTTGTGTAAAAAACAAGAGAGTATAAATTATTTTCATACTCATGAGCCTGCACTAAGACAGCTAAATTACATTAAAATCGTGATAAACGGAATAAATACATGCAGTGGTGAAATATTGTAAACAACATTAAATCCCACAACATTACTACGTGTTTTAACTGATAAAAGCAAAACTATAAACAAGACCTCCCGTCTATAAAATAAACACGTCATCTTAAGTATGTTCAGGCTACCTTGAATACAATCCCTTGGGTTCACTTTTCAATGATAGCATCAGACTGATTAACCCTGTAATTGTCAGTTTGTCGTGAAGTTATGCTTTATTTGCTACTGTTTTTATTTATATAAATAGTCGATTAGCACCTGGCAATATCCGGTCAAAATCAAGTCAACTAACATCTCATTTGTTGCTATAGGGTTATTCAAAGAGAAGTCTCTTCATAGCAACCCAAGCACCCATGGAGAACACCTACACCGATTTCTGGCGGATGCTTTTTGACTACAAGGCAGAGACCATTGTGTCATTCCATGGAGAAGATGTAAGAGATAATTACAAAGATTTCTTTGTTTTAGTCTTCAGCTGGTCTCTGTCGATCAGCCAATCAGTTCAATTTGCAAATTTCTCTTCTTTGTTCTTTTATTCATCTCCAAACCACAATAACTTCGACACCTTCACCCACGTATCTCTGCACAATTACCCCACTCTTACAACAGACAATCACGGACTACAAGATTAAAACAATGAAGATTATTTTGCAGTACGGATGCAACTACCTGACTTATTTCCAACTTGCTGTTGGTGGCATTAGAGCATAACCATGCAATTATATTATTCTGCGATTAAATCTTTTTATCTTTTGATCTATTTTTTAATGTGTGAGAGATTTCTTTTGGATGCACACAGTCTATTACTAATGACATCTTGCCTACATTTATCTGTGAGCAAAGTCTGTAACAACTCTTTTTTTTCTACAGAGGATTGTTTATCCTAACTACTGGCCATCAGACAGTGCAGAACTTGGACCATTTGTTATCGTACATAAGGGAGAAGAAAAAGTTACGGATTATTTGGTGATTCGTGACTTTGAACTAAGAAAGGTGTTTAAGGGTTCCGAGAAAGACCCGGTAAGTCAGACAACGTGATGTGTGTGTGTGTCGGTGATGAGTCAGTCTAGCAACTTCAGCACATCTCTCTTAGCTAAGTTATGTAACTGAAAGTACTAATAAAACAATAAACAGTTTCTCACTGACCTTGTGCTCTAAATGGATTACGTACTTTGTGACTCGACTGTAGGTCATTCTTGACATGTGTGCGATAAGTATTACATCCTGATGCCAGCTGTTCTAGTCATTTTTGGTTCCTTGCGTCAGCAAAGGAACCTACGCAAGTCAGGATGGGGTTGTGTGTCTGTCTGTGACACTTGCTTGGGTACACTCTTAACTTAATAGGAGAAAATTGAATGGAAATCAAACTTGGTATGTAGTTCGCCATATTGCGAAAGACCCTACTGTTTTGGTGGAGGTGGAAAGTCATTTTGGGGACATATGGGGAAAACTTTGATAACCCACTGTATGCCTCAAATTAGAAAGCTTTGGCAAAGATTATACATAGAACATTTACGCATTATGTTGACAAGAAGATTTGTTTTGGTGGCGGTCAAGCAAAAGGCAAAGGGTAGCGGGCTTACTTAAAGCAGGATGTGTTGTTTTTCCTGCAATGCCAAAAGCGCACCAAAAGACTGAATATATTTCGTATAGTAGTAAAAAGCTGTACAAACTACCGTAGCATGGCCTATTTGTCCAAAAGAAGCCTAATTTCCTGAAGCAATGTGTTCTTGTTGTTGGGTCTTCACACGGAAAAGCCGCACATTTACTACAGGGCCTGGTTCTGCTAACTTTTTACCAACAAAACAAAAATGAATCACTCTTCTTTCTGCCGTAATTAACAATCTAATGAATGAAATTTCTCCTGAAAGAAACATATCGTAGATGGCATTTTCCAGATTGGTATCGAATGGAAGAGAATGATCGAGAATAGACAATGAAGGCTTTTTTGCTCCTTCAAACAGTACATCCTGCTTTAAGCCCTAAACAGTAACATAATAGCAATATTAGCAATTTTTTGAAGATGCCACACATCCTATTAATTTTTTCATTTTACATGGAAAGTACTTCATATTTAATTGCAAATTAAATAATATTATCCCAGATGCAACTGCTTTCTCCTATAAACTTAAATATTACCTCAACGTCGAATATTATATTTTAAGCAAAGCTACTAATGAAACTCGTCAGACACTTTTAAAAGAACTCTTTATTTCGTGATATGTTAATGCTATATATGTTGTTTTCTTGTTAAGAATGATTTGATTATATTTACTTGTACATAACTCTTGAATTGAATGAATGCTCAATAAATGAAAGAAAAAAAAAGCAATATTGGGCTACTCTACACAGTCTATAGAAAGTGCGATATATTATAGCGTAATAAGAATGCACAGCAAATGGTTGTTTCAAAATGGGTCAATTTCGATGGTGATTCATTCCAAATTGCTACCAATTACTCTCTCTCTAACAATCTTTGATGCTGTTTCTTGAAAGTTGGGGCCAATGATCCTTGGGTTATGAACCATCAGTAAGCCTGGTAGAAAATTCGAATGTCAAAAGTCACATGTGGGCCATGAAGTGGTCTAAATGGTCCACCTTTTAGCAAGTATGCCAAGTGGTTATTCTCAGATTGCATAGAAGTTAATTGAGGTTATGTCATATTACTGCTATTGTGGTGGTGCTATAAGCATGTTCAAGATTTGAGGGTTCATGCAAGACCCAAATGAGCCACTTTAACAAGTCATGCAAAATGCCCCCTCTCCTACAGATTGTACGGTATTAGGCTCAAATTGTGTCACATTACCACTGTGTTAGTGGTTCCTTCTGGTTGTTCAGAAAAATTGGTCCCATATGTAGGCCTATGGACCATTTTATAAAATGATGCAAAACGTTTCTTTCTCCGTATATTTTGCTTTAGCATGTGGCAAGATTGTCAAATTAGCTTTATTTTACGGGAAACCCTTCGCAGTGTTCAACATTTGTGGGTCCAACTTTTGAATTGACCATAAATTATTACATTGTGCAAAGCGTCAGTGTTACAAGTTTGAGGGTTTTTAAGATTAGTGCTATGGTTAGTCGAGTACCTTTGGCTGATCAACATTCTTAGCGACGAAATGAGGTCCAAACTTTTTGGGGATGTGATAAAATAATTCATGTTGAATTAAAATAATCTTCACGCAAGTAACCATCGCGCTCTTCTAGGACTTGTTATCTCTCGTTTTCTCTCTTGTAGAAGAATATCAAAAACATCAGACAATATTGCATTCATAAGTTTGAAGATCTTGCCAAAGACCAACAAGCAGCTCTCTTAATTGAGTTAATTACCCAACGGGTTAAACCTCGTCAGGAAACTAACAACAATGCAAGAATTGCAGTCCACTGCGAGTAAGTATAATAAAGAGATACTATTAAAACTTTACACTCAGTTAATGAAAGTATATGCAATGTTGTGCGAACCTTCAGTCGCAACAATGAATTGTTTTTAACAGTCAGCTAATACTCCCATAGTGAGTAGAGCAACTTACTATGAGACAACAGTCTTGAACTTCTCCAGAAACAAAAAGAGATTCGACGAGCATATCAGTAATGTTGTTTGGAGGATACTTGCCGATGTTGCCATCCGACGATTGTCATTGAAAGTTGGTAAGAAAAAGCCCATGATGGTGAAAAGACTCTATTATAGGCAGCTTACATTAAAAGGAAACTTGATTAGATATACTTCACATGCTTTTCTGTGCAATCTTCTTCAGGCTTTACATTAGGATATTTCCTCGAGACTGGGATCGGTAGTTGCAATAATTTTCTTTATCAAAGATCCAAGTAGCAGCTAACTGTGGTACAAATAAATGTTTAGCATGAGATCCCAGTAGCAACTATGATACAAGTCGACGCTCAACTAACCATTCCAAACAGACCAACAGTACAACGTACTTTCAATACCCATTTAATATTGTTTCACACAGGTATGGCATTGGTTTCAGTGCTGTTTTCATCGCTCTCTACACTGCAATATCTATGTTGCAAGAGGATAACCAAATTGATGTCTTCACCATCGTTAAGCTAATGCGCGCGTCTCGTCACAATATGTTGGACACTTTCGTAAGTCCTTTCAATTTGACTTTGTCTCTATTAGGACTCATTTGCCAACCTTCAAGTGCTGGTAACTACGTTAATTTGTTCTTATGAGACAAAATATAGGAAAGTGCATCGGTCATATTACATAGTCGTCGGGTAGCAACCTGCATACTTAAAACGAAAATCATTTATTGAAGAGTGAATTTGTAAGTGCCCATCTTCAAGTTTGCCATTTTGGTATAAAAATGTGCTATGTTGACCAGTGGTCAAGTGAGCACCATCAAGACCATTCTCTTGAGGGCCGTGCTATTAGTAACATCATTTAATCAAAATAGACTTAAGGAGCATTGATAATCCATGTGCCAAGTCTGATAATCACAGCAATAGCGTATCAAAAAAAAAAGCTTTGGACTTTTGGAGAGATGATATGTCGAGTGTCAAAACTTTATAGAATGGCTAAACCAGATATCCAACTCATCTATCATCAATCTGGCTGAGATATAGTTTTGCAATCGGCCTTCTATTAAAAAAAAACACTCATATGACCGGCTTTGGTAAAAACGTTCAATTGGGAATCTATCAGTCTACCCAAGTTAACCATTCCTACTGTATAGGGTAAGACTTAACCTTGCAAAATACCTACCAGAATATATGTATGCAATGCAAGAAGACATTCTCTTTTTTTTTTTCCCTTCATTTTCATAGAATAAATATCAGTTACTTAACGAGGCAGTGAAGTATTACATCCAGAATCCACCTCCAGTCCCAAATGCCGCCAGTACAGAAGACGAACCCGAAGAGGCGGTATATACAAACTTGCAATCATGAATATTAATAACAAGATTACCACACACACGCACCTAGTCCTCAAAAAATATAAATAATGTGCTAAAATCTTGTCTCGAGAAGACCCTTTATGCATGATAGAGCATAACGTGACATCCAGATATACCATAATGGTTGGGTTTGTTCCTCTCGAGAAGGCATAAACATGTATGAAATCATGTGAGGATTGGCTGCAATGCACACAATATTAATTCGTATAACTGATGATGACTACAAAATGACTGCGTTTTTAAAATAATTTTACCAAGTTTTGAACATAGAATCTAAAATAATGTAAGGTCATTAGGTGGATCTATCACTTGTTTTGGTGCATATGAGCAGCTCATGAGCATTTTTTTTTTCTTACTTTTCCTTTTGACATGTGGATTCACTTCTGATATCTTACAAGTTGATTCATTGAATTCACGTTATCGACGCATTTTTAGTATTATTTTACAAAACCTCTAGGTTCTATATCTATAGATTACTTGTAACATGTTGTTTCATTATTAGCCTAAATAAGTGTCTAAGTTTACCATGTATACTTATCAGACTCCAGGCCAGCAATCAATACGATAAGAAAAATTGTTCATTTTACCGGTAGCCTGATGTTGTTGTAATACACATTCCGGTTTGATTTGCCTGTCCAACACTGCTAAGGTTCTTCACTTCCTAACATCATGTGACTACATACATAGTTACAACGTGACAACTACTCTACCCAAACAGCATAGCCTTTCACTTCGTCTCGTTCCAACCTCGCCACCCTAAGCCAACTAATTTATGATTGGCAATGCAGGAAAACCGCGGAGGCCTAGGGTACTTAAGGTGAAGGGTTAGCCCTAATTGAATTTCCCTTCCATACTACCTTTTATTCTTCTTTTTTAATAATATTCATGTCTCTTTCCTTTTTGCTTTTGTATTTTTTTCTAACACTGAACAACGAAAATGGTCTCAAGCTTAAGCCACATTTAAGGTCATTGCTGTCACTTTGGATTATTAGTTCTTCGATGGTTGATCGCGATTTGAAAGGTGGTGATTACTGCCATTCTCAGTATAAACTGTCTGAAACTTGTGTTAGTCTCAAAGACAGCGATATTCAAATGAAAGAGATCACAGGCTATTAGTTCTCATGTAATTGGCCACTTAGACACCCGATATTGCAATCCATTTGGATATTGAGTGGTTACATAGTGGCCGTGATACATTTAGGGCTAACATCAGAATAGAAAGTTGAAAGTATTGTTTTATAATTCTCGTCTTCCAATCTATTGCCCAAATTTACATCCCATTATGATGACGTCGTTGCTGTTGTCCCGTGAAAATGTAGTGCCATTTGGTGTTCAGCAAGTTCGTATGCACATGTAACTCTCTCTCTAGGAAATGTTCTGTCAGTATTGTAAATCTTGCCGTGAACAACACATGTCATAAGAAAGAGATTTTGTCTTGGTTTATTTCTCCTTCACTGCATCGCAAACCAGTCCAAAGATGTAATAGATTACTATCTCCACCACTGGCGGGTCCATGTCCTTGTTAGAGGAGGGCCAAAATGGAGGCAGTGTGGGTAGGCCTAAGGGAAGGGGATGTCCCTTGAAAAACTTTCCAAGGACTGAATTTCCTCAGGTGGATCGACAAAAGTATACAATTGCAAACTTCTTCAGTTCCAAAACGTATTGTTTTTCCAAGGTATAAATTCTATAAAAATTTTTTTTACCCACATTTAGGTGGGGCCATATCCCCTTTGCCCCACCCTGGATCCACCAGTGGTCTCAATAGAAGTACCTTACCAGCCTGATTCAACATCTTTTCGATCAAAGGTGTCCTGGCTATACAGCGTAATATCCTCGCCACAGCCTCGTTTTAAACCACTATTGCAACCTGGTGTCACATCAGGTTAATACATTCATGCTGGTACTGACTGTGTAGTTCATACAGTACTCACTTTGTAACATTCGTCTTTTTGATGTGTATCTGAAACACTTGTGGCAAATGAATAAATACTTTCAGAGCAATTCGGATGACTCAGTCTTGTTTTGTAATATTGATAATATTAGTTGTGTTTCTTGGAAGTGACGTGTTTGCAGCCAGGATGCTACGTTAATGTGATGGAGGAGACACAACAACTGTTAGGTAGATACACAAAAAATGACATAGAACATGCTGGCTTCAAACGTATAGCATTTATTGTGATATAAACATTCTTTTGCTTGCTGGGAAAGTTAAGAAGCTGCTGCTCATTGGCTTTGCATGAATTATGGGAGGTAAACAAAACACATTGCCCTTTGAACTTCATTTGTTATTGTTAGAAACCTATGGGTAGAATAAAAAGCATGTCTTTTTTTAGCTGTGTGAGGCTGCAAACCCCGAAGCCAAGTGGCACACAACTGGCATTACTTCTCAGGCTGCTTAGAGCTAGGAACATGGAAACCCGAAGTCAAATGGGGGACTTCGGGTATCATGATTTCTTTGAGATTTCTTGTTAACGTAAACCCAAACATTCTCACCTTACAGTCCAGCAAGCAACTTGTTTCACGGTTGATTAGGCAAGAGATAAACTACACACAGGCCCAGGGCAGCCTGTATGTACTGCATATAACTGCTACTCACAACACAGCCAATGTGGCATACATGTGCGCACATAAAATCTTTTTCTACCAGGAGTTAATCAGCCATGTGTTCTGGGCTAAGTACAGGCAGCTCAGATTATCTCTGGGTGTCCCAATTTAATTGGATGAGGAAACTATACACCAGTCCATGGTTAGAGAAAGGTTTTCAGTACTTCTAAGCAAAAGAGTGTGTAATGGAGCCATGAGAAAGTGGTAGATTTTGTACATATTGAACTTACATCAAAACCCCCCATGGTCCTGAACCCTACTGTAAGGGTCAAGCTGAAGAAACTATCAAATTCCTCCATTTGTTTTGCAAATGCTGCTTATGTCTTCTGACAACATGTAGTGAAACAAGCACTGACAGAAAGAATCAATTATTCATGTGTGAGATAAACTGTAAGTTCTGTTCTGCAATCAGTAGCAAACTGCTAAAGTAACCACTGCTAGCTTTAAAAAACATAGAACTGTAAACAACCTGCAGCCACTCTGAACTAAACTACTAATTCATACTAAGGCAAGGTGAAGTGTTGTTATTCCAGTGGTACTCTCCATACCACATCACTATGCAGCTGATTCCAATGGTACACTCCATACCATGGCAAACTTTGTCACTTCTGTTCTTGTAAATACAGATAAGGAGGCAACTCCCAACTTCATTCAGACTTTCATAGAGAACTACAGGGCAGGTGTGAAATCCTACATGATGTGATACTTACAAAGAGCAATTCACAACATGCCTATCAACTTGTGTACAATACATCTTGTTCCTCTTCAGTACCAAAGATTTAAAATTATGTACAGAAACAAAATTGTCCTTGAAAACCTTACCATAATCTGTATGAAATTGACTAATATGGCTTCTGATGAAATTCTTGACCAACTTAGTTTTCTTTCCACTGTTGAAGTTAAGTCTGAGCAGAGAGAGGCATTCCATGTAATCCATACAAACATGATCATTACTGTTAAACATGACCTTAACCATGTTTCTAAATCTCAGGTAAATTCCAAATCAAGCTTTTATTTTGCGTTCTGTTCATGGATGGTGTCAAACGTCTGCACATATAAATCCCTGTGACTGCAATGTTGAGAATGTCACAAATAGATTGTCCGCAACTGACCAGGATTGGTGATCATTTGACACTGAGGACAAAGCTTCTTAGCACCCTGTCAAATGAAAAGACACAGGTACATTGGTGAGCAGATACAAAAGACTACTATCTTGGAAAAACTTGTTGGCACACTTTGTCCTACATTGCAAAAATAATACTAAATTTTAGGTGAGAGGATAACATGAAATCCCACACCCCTTTCCAATGTTGCATTATAGGTGTAAATGTTCACTTTGAACAGTAATCCTATACTGTAGCCAGCACTGAAAGTGGGAATGGGGTGTCCCAAGGTATTTTGTCCAAGATTGAAGGCAGCAAAAACAATTGAAAAGACACATGGGTACATTGGGGAGCAGATACAAAGGACTAGGTAGCATAAAACAATGAGCAATGCTTTATGAGGTATTATGTCACAAATACACTTTCTGGATGACAGTTATATAGCCATGACAAAGAGAATGACAACCCTAATTCATATGACATTCAGTTTTGATTATCAATAAAGAAATGCTGCACACATATTTACCCTGCAGGGAGCTCAAGGTACAAAGAAAAGGAAAATGAAGAAGAAAAGAAGTGGAAAACAGAAAATTCACAAATGAACAACAAATTACATGAGCAGCTCATGGAAGGCTTGTCTCATGAGATAGTTCTTGAGAAGTCTTTTAAAAAGGGGATGCTGCTCCAGTTTTTTAGTTCTGGTACTAATGCATTCCAAAGACAAGGAACATTTCAAGTTCATGTTGAATGTAATGTTCAATTTGGCAGTTTTACAAGATCATTTTGCAGAGGAAACTGTCAGAATCAACAAACCATTACAGTAAGTTGCTCATCACATAGTTGTTCTTCTTAGATCTCTTACGACACATAGACAGTAATGACCTGGAATCTATGTTGATCATTTTCATGTTTGTAGCACTCACCTAACCTGAAGGTGACAATGCATTGTATTTTCAATGATGCAACCTACCCCCCCCCCCCCACCCCAGCAGCTGCTGCAGCTGCAGGCAGTAATGTGAGCAGAGTAAAGTGAGCCATATAACAAACAGCACATCATGGACACTACATATGTACCAAATTTTAAGGTATCTAAAATTCAATTTGAGATATCTGAAATTAAAGATATCCAAAATTCCAAAATTCACATCCCAGTTCTACAAAAAATTTCAGCTGCCATATTCAATAATTGCAGACTTACATGGCTAAATCTATTTAACTTTTTTAACTCATAAGTGTACATCACTACACTAAATATGACCTTCACCAAACCTTGCAGAGTACTTAATGTAATACATGAACACACTAAGTGTGATATATGTTCAAGCTTTTATTCTTGAGATACTATGTTTTCAAGGCTTTCAATTTGACCTATGCTGACCCCAAATGAGAATCAGAAACAAGCAGTTCTTTGTGCTCACCATGGTTGATCAACATACTATGTAATATCAGTTAAGTCTTGCCTTGTTGAGGTATTGTGTTTACAGTACTTTCACAATTGACCTCAACTGACCTTATCACGAGTAAAAAAAACTACGTTTTCACACCTCTTCACACCACATATAAAATCAGTCTAAGATTGCGTTCTTGAGATATTGTGGTTACAATATTTTCACATTTTGATCTCTGCTGAGCTCAAAGAACTTTGACCTTCACCAGAAACAACAGGGGTAGCATACTTAATGTTGTTCATCAAATATGAGATCACTCCATGCTTCCACTTTTGAGATGTTGAGTTTACAAGGTTTTCAAGTTTGACCTATGTTTTACCTTCACCAAAACCAAGAGCATTCTCATACTGAATGCAGTTCATCATTTCACCATGCTTTGAGGTCAGCCCAAGCATACTATGTTGAACTATTGGGATTACAAGGTTTAACATTCAGACTGCTCTTCAACACAGATGACATTTGACCTCCACCAAAAACAATAGGGTTCTGGTACTCAATATGGTTTATTAGCAAACCACACATGAGATCAGTCTAAGCTTGAGATATCATGTTTACAAGAATGGCTTCATAAATGCACACATGCACACTACACACCGGGTATCATGATAACACACCGGGTATCATGATTACACACAGGGTATCATGACTACAAAGGTTACAATTACCATCAACACCAAATGCCACTTACAACATCCCACATAACAGAGATTGCCACCATGCAAGCCATAAACTGGAATCAATTTTCTGCAAGAAGTAAAATAATTTCAGCAGTAACAGCCTACGTTGTATAGCTTAGGTGATTGTACTTACTAGAGTCCTCATCCAGCAGTCCTCACAGTAAACATGCCAACACTGTATAGATACTGCTGGTCTCTTGTAGACATCCTTTGAAAGACGGTGGAAATAAAAGAACACAAGTAAATGGCAATGTTACCGAGAATTAAATGTCATGAAGTACATTTATTATGTTTTGACAACAATTACTTTCCACATGTTAGGCAATACACCAAACTTTGGTTTCATGCATTCACATTTGATTCTTCAAGTTGTGTTTGCTGGGTCCTTAAAAACATCTATGTTGCAAGTATTATGAAAGTTGGTGACAAATAGAATCACAGAAACATTCAGTCAAAACACATCCTACCAGATTAACCCACCTTTGATTGCTTGTATGAAAGTGATGTTTTTACACTGATAGGGACACACCAATACACTTTCACAAAAAGCAGGCAAGTATTCAAAAAATATATTCCAGGTCTCCAATATTGTAGCCACAAAGACAAGCTCCTGCAGATGAAGCTTTTGGTAGTAGACTATCTGGCACTAGATCACTGCCACAGACAATCAAATGCAATTTCTCAGAATTGTTAAAAGCAATGTGACGATTTTTTCTGTTCCCTATATGACAACAGAGTAAAAATTTTATGGTGGACATAAAGGGACATGCTAGATGTTGAATTACAGACTTGAGCTAACTCAACATCTTGGAAAAACTTCTGCAAATTGTCAAAATACCAAGTTACAAATAACTTGATTATTTGCAACAAGAAGACTCACCAAACAGACCAAACACCTCAGCGTGGTAGTGTTGCCCTCAAGAGATTCCTTTAACCTGACAATCTCTGCCTTTAAAGATTTAATCAGTTCTGATTCTTTGTCTTCACCTTTGTCCCTGTTTGATAAAGATTTCATAAACTTGAGGTCATAGAAAATTGTCATAGATTTTTTTGTAAATATGAATAATACATAAAATGAGAAGTTTTTCATGAACAACTAAAACCTAACCTAGCCTGCTTATGAAATGCATATTTCTCCACTCATTTAAGAGACCACATATTGCCCTTTTCATATGGAAGATGAGGCCATAGCTGTCCTACTGCAGCAATAACTGTCATACATTTTCACAGAACTGACGTGTGGAAGATTTGGCTATGACCTTTGAGCGAAACAGTTCCCCATTCTCTTGAAAGTTAATATTTTGCCAAGCGTACCAACAAAGATCTGTCGCAAACAGGAACTTGTCATTGCTGTTCACATTACACATACAATGTGGTAAAGTATGCACTAACAAACTGGTAGAAAATGAACATAATAATATGAATTATGAATTAATGATTTGATTAGGAAATATAATGTGCTTTAAATTATCTGTGTTAATACTATTTGCTGATCATTGGGTTCACATACCCCGTGCATATGGAGGGTCTGCTACCTATTAAACTATGATTTGTATGTACTTCCTCATCATTCTGCTGCAGTCCTCCTCTGTCGTGATAAACATTAGAATTTCTCTCTTCTGCTAAGGTACCCGTTCCGCTCGTCGGTGTTTTATTTTCAGGTGAATCAGCCAAGTGGATGAGGTTATCCTCTGTGAACTGAGGAGGACCAAACTCTGCGGATTCATCACCTTCCACATCGAGTTCATCCTCGATGTTATCTTCTTTGGAAGTCTTGACAGTCTTGTATCCACAACCTGCAAACAAGATAACAGATTCACACCAGATACGATACCATACAGTGAACCCTGATTCAAATGTCTTTGGGAAATACTTGGGGCAAAACAGCACCACAACATGGAAAACACTCTCACAAAATAAACAGATTCACATTACAGTACAGTCAGTAGTCATACATTAAAAACATGTTATTCAGAAGAAAAATTCAAATGTATGATTGCAGTCTTTTTTTTCTTAAGACAGTCATATGAGGAGAGGGAACTCCTATTAGCTAGTCTTCACCTGAACTGCCAGTAACAGATCAGGGAAGATTTTCTGCTCCACTCCACTTGATTAGTTTGTCATCTCTGTCTTTCCATGGTCCTTCCCATGTGCATTTACAGGGATCAGATAGGAGGCATACATCTCAATAGTACAGGATACAGCATCACACACTTATGTTGGTTATTACAGCACAGCCTATGAGTCCACAGAACTTGTGGGTGACCATTTATTTATCCATGGATAAACTCTGCTGCACTTTTAAAAGAAAAAGTAGCTAACGGCAATTCCCTCTCATGTCGTGCTTACTTAAAGGCTGTATTGCATCACCCTAAGCTATATTTTTACCTCCCTGTAAAGGAAAATTCCCAACTGGTTCTAAGTTACAGTACTCTTAGATTGCCAGCAAATTCGAAAGATGCAGAGCAGCTCATATTACACAGCGTACACAGGGATCCATTGTTTTGATTACACCGTGGAGGAATGTAAGACAGGCTGAGGGAGGGACTACAGGTAGGTGGTTGGGAGAATTGAAACTGTCTGGAGTGCTGCATTACAGCCTTTAAGCATATCTCATAAAATTTAATATAGTCACAAACTTTGGCCCTCCCACATGAGGAAATGATGCATACCTCGAAGACCGCCCTCCAGTAAAGAAGTAGCACGAATTCGACTCTGGCCGGCCCATGTATACTCCTCAAAGCTCTCATCATCGTCTACATTAACATCCACTTCGTTGCTCTCCATCTCACCAGATTGCTATGAAAGATATTCAAAGTGTTTGGAATTGCAAGCATATGAAAACCATTTCAAACACATAAGTATGTTAATTAAGGCTGATAAGGAGCAAGTATTTGCAACTTAGAAGCACAAACTGACAGACCATTGCATCAACAATTTTGCCATTCACATAACATAGGTTGACCACAAGGACACTTTCACAAGAGGGTACTCTCTACAAAATTGTATTGCATCAGTCTAGCACGAGCAATTTCAGAAATGAAATTTGAAAAGTTTGATACTGTCATCACACCACCACCACAGCACCATGTCTGAACTGTAAAGAGGCCACTATGGTGAAGATATGCATTGTAGGAGCTAGCCACAAATCAACCGTAGCATAGTTCAGTTCTATTCATATTTTCTGCAAGATGACGAAGAAATATAGGATGCAGATGAAAGGGGTAACTGACAAACAAGAAGATTTACTTTTAGCAAACATGCTTCAGCATGCTCATTCATTTCTTCAGCTGTACCAGTGAGGGTCATATTGCAAACTGGACACTTTGGAGTGGTGTATCCACTGGTGCTAGCTTCGCCTGCTGACTTCATCAGTTTTTGACGCTGCCTTGTTTCCCGTTTCCTCTTCAGGCGGAGGTACTCTTCAAACCTGTCATCTGAGCTGCAACCTTCATCCTCCTCTTTTTCCTGTGTTTTCCTTCTTTGAGGATAACGGTAACTTCTTGAACCGTCTTTCGTGAGTTGTTGGAGCTGTTCAAGTTCTGATTGGTAATGCGATTCTACTTCCTGCCTGCGTATTGTTAGGCCACACACTGGGCAAGTCTTCCTCCCTTCATTTTGGTGTCTTTGGTGCCCTGGTAGCAAAGAAGTTATGTATTATAGGATCATTCCTTCAAAACAGACAAAGCATGTGCGCCCTATCTGATGCTCCTTGCCGACGCATCAGAAACACATTATGCACTGAATGTACACACCAATATTAATATCAATGACCCACAGACTTGACGACATGTTCAAGTACTGACCAGCCACTAAGAGAGAGTTCTGCTACAGTTAATCTACTTGAGGACACATGAGAAGCTAAACCATGGATCAAACAATGCAGCCAATTTTCGCTTGCATCCACTTAACAACATTACTACAATAGGAAATTCCCACCATTAACATGGAATTATGCTAGATTTACAGTTTCAGTTACCTGCACTACCTCAAATATGCTTGAAAATCCAAAATGGATTTCACAATCTAAGGCTTTTGAAAGTTCGGGCACTTTGTAGTACCTGCTTTAGCTGCTGTTAAGTTATGTAATGATCAACTTGGCCAATGTCAACACGAAAGTTTGAAGAGAGATGACTTCTGTGGATAGCTTTGCAATGCTTGTAGCACATTATAGCATGCCACAAGTTAAGAGCAGATAGGCTACGTCTGATTACCATCAGAGTCACAGATTTTCAAACATGAGAGAAATGTTAGGTGTGTGAACACCTGAGGAGGGAGACCGCCACTTTGAAAATGTTTTATTCCATGCATGCATAAATTCTGCAAAGCAATGGATGCAACCCCATTGCTACTACCTACAGACTCATCTGCCATTTGGTGTAATTGTTGGTGTGTTGTTATTCAATTGGCTGTATTCACTTTGACCTACTTACACCAAATTTAACCTTTCCTACTAATGATTGGTTGAGGTGGAGATCTTGAATTTGGCCTGTTTGAGTTACAAGCAGCTTACGTTGAGGCTCATATGCTTGTCATCAATAATGAAAAGCATTTCAGAAGCATGAAATAAGTTTGACACATGCAAAATGCATTTGTATTGTTAAGTCTACCATAAGCGTGTTCCAGATCAATATGGCAACATGTACTTTCCTGGCATGGACTATTTCAATAAAAATGTTAGCTTTTTGATTCATTTCACATTTTTCCATAGGCAATTTAAACATCTGGAGTACAGTTAAGACTAAGAGCAACATGCATGTGTATGGGTGGGAAAACAGACACTGTAATTCCATAAAATATAAGTCCTTACTACTTTTCTTGACCTGGTCTTCATCAGTCATCATACTATAATATATTGATGGCAACAGCATATACAGGTAATGTTCTCCACAGGTCTGCATTTCATGATCACTGATTTTCTACATATCCTGTGGAAACAATTAAAAAATTAAGTAAGTTAAAGGGGCTGGGTTCCCTTGATTTCCTGGGAAAGGATGGGGGGAAGTGGATATACAAAAAGAAGGCTGTTTCTCCCTGAACTGATAGCAGTAAGAAAGCATGTCTGCCAATTCTTTGACAATTTGCAAACTGGTGTGAGCTACTGTATACTTAAAAGAAGAGGTGACCTGTTACTGCTAGTGGGGATAAATCATCAAAGAACCACATAGACCTTTAATGAAGAGGGAGGACAGTGGTGGCATCAGATTCTGGAAAGTGTGGGGGTGGGGGGGATAAAATGATTACAGACAGTAGGACACATGGGGGTACCATCAGGCACCACGAAAAAATCTGCACATAAGTCACCCAAAAATTTTAAGAATACCAGTTTTGCACGTAAACATAGGCTACTCAAAGTGCAAATTTACAACTGGAAGTATGGCGTTCTTGTCAGGGACTCAGGGGAACAGACTTTTTGATGGACACTGCATACTGTTGCACATGAATTAAGCACACAGAAATTTGTTGGTCTTCTCATACTAAAAATATTATTTGTGGGGAAATTACAGCATACCTGGCCACCCCACCCCCTACAGAAATCAATAGCTTTAAATCAGAGTTCCTGGCAATTATTTAAAAAAAAATAAATAAAATAAATAAATAAAAAAACCCATGGCAAGCTGGCAATGTCATGGGTGAGGGAAGACAGAAGAGGAATAGGGGTGCGAGTCAATTAAGGTAAGGGGTGGAGGGAGATGGTAAGGTACATAGAAATGATGACAAGGAACCATAGAGCTTCAAGGCTCCGAGAGGCTAGATGCGGGTCCATGCCTAATCTGACTGATGGTGAATCACCGAAATTTTTGTCGTGAAGTTTAGAAGTGTCTACAAGCAAATGGTAGCACTTTTTGGGCAAATAAGTCAACACAATTTTTCTACGGCTACCGCCAAAAAAGTCTGTTCTGTAGGCCTGCTGATCTTTTTCCTTTTTTCGTCTTTGCCCACTAAGGAGATGTGAAATGCAGGTTTTTCAAAGGGCGTGGCAGGTCAGAGGGTTTGGGTGTTCAAATGTGGGTCAAACCCGCAAAATGCGAGTCACTTGGAATATATGGAGGAACTGAGGGTCAGGGGGCAATTTAATGTTTTGCTACACCTGTTAAGACCTAAGTTGACACTATAGCATTAGTGATCACTGCATAGCTCTCAAGTTCCGAGAGGCTACTGTAGATGCGGGGCCCTGTCCGTCGGTGGCACCTGTCTTGGGGTAGGGTATAAGGGGATTGTCACCCTCCCCTTTAGAAAAATTTTTGAATTTCAGAAGTGTTCTACATGCAATTTGGTGGCACTTTTTTGGCAAAGGAGGTTAGGGTGTTGCGACAACAAACGTAGCACTTGAAGGATGCACTGCCAGCGCGATCAGTGAATGTACAGTAGGCCTACTATGAAATATATGAGTTTGTGTGTAGAGTTGGAAGTTTCAGGTAAGTTTACAGCGCTTGATATTTGTGCATGGCACTCCCACTGACTGGGAAGATTTGAAATGCGGGTTTTTCAGAGGGCTGGGCGGGCCAGTGGGTTCGGGTGTTCAAATGCAGGACAAACCCGCGAAATGCGGGTCACTTGGGAGGTATGTAATTGGGGTGGCTTCCTTTATTCAAAAAGCTGGCTATCACTATCCAAAAGTTTTGCTCTGATTGTGAATGACCCTAGGCTTCATTACAAAAATGAAATACAATGTTGGGTGATCAACTTAGCTCAGTAGTATAGTATTACTGAACAATTCAAGTTGATGTAATAACAGAAATGTTACAGTTCTCATATCACCATTATGCAATCAAGGCCTGTGCCATGCGAAATATGATGTTCAACTAGTAACTGACTTGACCATCCACAATCCTCATACTTCTCATCTTAGCTAGAAAGCCTGCCTTAGAACAAATTTCGTATCTAGACTAAGTAATGTAGTATGCCGCAGGTCACATACCGTATACAGTGCAGCAACTACTATCTAACTAGACTTGGGCCGCTCACTGCTGTCCAAGGGCTTCCCGTCTTTCATCCTACCACACTTGCAAAAATATAAGCAGAAACAGGTTGTTGGAAAATTGCGGAATGTCATAACAATGAAAACAACTGAAGTTACCTTTGATTACAAAAGATTTATAGGGGTTTGTAAACACGTCGGGCAGTCTCACAGTACTTGCTTCAGTGATGTTGTTGGTCTCGTCAAACTTTTATATTGAATATTCATATATCGACATGTTGATTATTCATAACGTATGAACCAGCCGTTTCTGAGAAACTTTTCAAAGTTTCTTCTATAAGAGATCTCAACATCCAAAAATTGTGATGAAATTTGTCATTAACATATGATAAAACTATATCGAATTGATTTATAAATTTCTTTAGACTAAGCTTTTATTTGATTTGTAGTGTACACTTCATCTATCTCTATAGAAAAGTCTAACAAACAACGACATAACCTTTTCTTTTGCAAAGGGTTTCTCGGCCTTTCCCCAATGAAACAGCCAATGAGAGTTTCTGTCTTTGCTAAGTCGGCTCCAATAGGGTCCAAGATAATTCACTGTCTACAATTACCTTATATTGCGAAGGGGCGACTTACATGCAATGAGACTATAGAGTTGGCGCGGTCCGTACCGGACGAGTTGAGCATCATAGAACTAGAAGGCAGAAAATGGCGACCACCATGGCAAGCGACAGCAGCAGCAGAAAAAGACAAAATGAGTCAAATGACTGTGACGAAGCGGACGAGTGGATAGGACCTATGCCTACAGAAGCTGTTAAAGAAAAAAAGCGAAAAGGTCTGCAATTTTGTTGTAGTCTAGTAAAGCTCAAACGAACGTAGAATTTCCCTAGGCCCATTTTACTATGTTGCGAGTTGCGGACTAACGTCACTACTAGTACTAACTGTCATGACTATGCGAGACCTAAGAGTAAGTGTAAGACTAACGTTAGGCTATTAAGTATTAAGTTTTGCAAGTTAAAATGTAGGCGCCACTACAGTAACTGAGTAAGTCGAAGCGTGTAACTCTTGGTGAAGCTCTGTGCGTTATGTTAGGTTCTTCTAAATTTAACTTAGGCAACGAAAAAGAGATAGCCAACACTATCGGACTAGGACTGGAGTAAATTCAGAATGCAATGCCCCACTTAATGCTTATTGAGTTAAGCTCACCTAGCCTAGTGCAAGTACAAAGCCGTGGAGCAGACACATCCAAACTTGGCACCCAGAGTCGCATGCGGGACCTAAAATGATCACCATGCCACAGTGAATGGAGTAACTGCAGAATACAACGTCCCAGGTGAAACAGTAGCCCTGAAAAATCTCGGAGGCGCTCTGCTCTGTGGTTCTCCCTAATTGCGCTTGCCGTAGGAAATCTTGTGCATAATCCTAAGCTTTCTATGTTGGATGCATCTGCGCTAGCTATATTATTCGAATTTTTTGTTAAGTCCCATAGTTTAAGTTAGTGGTGGTGCAGTCGCAGTTTTTATAGTCACCTGTGTTATGAGCTTTCCATCCACAGTGGAGGCGCAGTCCCAGTGGTGGCTGATCGAGAATTTTGTTGAAAACAACATAAGTCCACTGATTCTACAATCTGAGTGGAGGACGCAGTCGCATCCCCAGTGGTAGCTAACAACATTCTAAGTCCACTGGTTCTATCATCTGAGTGGAGGCGCAGTGCTCAGTCCCAGTGGTAGCTAACAAGGAGTGGCCATTTTGAGAACGACTCAACATGTGATTGGGATACATTTTTGCTTAAAAATATTTCAAGTTCACCGGGCCTCCAGTGTGGTGTGGAGGCGCAGTCGCAGTCCCAGTAGTCATTCGTTTACAAAACATACATGTGCAATTCACTGTGACTACGACTTCGCCTCCGGAGTCTTAGTCATATGTCTTGGAGAGACGTTGTATTCTGCAGTTGTACCCAATGGGAGTACAGTGGGAGTTGGATTGGGCAGCAGAATTTGTGTGCCGTCTCTTGTCCTGTGTCTATGACTATAAGTAGTGTTGTTTCTGTATGAAATTTTCAAAATGGTAATAGGAGCACTTTTCCCTTAATTGTCAAGGGATACCATGAAAGTACCTGAATAGATATGTGTCAAACCTTTACAATAATAGTTAATTCTGACATGACCCTTTGTTTTGTAAATCAAACTAATTATTAAACTGTAATGCAACAAGGCGACACTTTTAATTTCTTGTTTCTTTATATTATTTAGTATGTGATCCAAATCTGGCCGTTCTAAGAAACTATTGTTCTTCCCTCAAGTGTACAGATCCAGATTGGAAAGCTTGCAAAATGTGCAAGGGATCTGTATCCTCTTTGTGTGGTTGGGCAACAATGTTGAAATCTTTGCACGGGTATAAATCCCCCACGCACAGCAAGCTCCACTGCGCTCAACAAACGTTCCAGTCTGGCAGAAGACATTGTTTGGGTCATTTGACAAACGATACCAGGAGCAAAGTGTCATGACGGTATTGCTTTCCTACATTAGCAGGGATGAAATTTAGCGGCGGTCGTCCGGTCGTCCGAGACGACCAAAATTTCTGTAGGACGACCAAAGTTACTACCTCAGGTTGTCCTTTGGACGACCAAATTTTACCCCTGGTCATTTATATTGTGACGCAATGCTTACAACTCAACACTAAGATGAAACCAAAATATTTAACATGCATGAACTCCATTCCAAAACATCTGTTTTCTTTCACAAAAAACCACCAAAACAACCTGAAATCCACGGTACGCAAAAAGCCAAACAAACAGCCTCAGTGTACGATCATGTTTCAACTGATTTTACTGTACCAGACATGCACATACAGTACACACCGAGTACCAGATAGATAATAGCAGTCGAAGAATTAAGCCATATGTGCTATGTGCAAGGAGAGCTGGTATGAATTTTCTAAATAGTGATAGTACCGTTCAAGATTAGTAATGTATCATATTTTGATTTGAAACAAACATTATATTATACAGAGATTTTCTTCTATATGATATATACTTTACAGCATCAATGATTCTAGATAATGACATTTTTTTATTATCAAAGTGAAAAGGTGGAATGTTACCAGCCTCCTTCTGGAAACCCCCCCCCCCTTCCCTTTGGATAAACCCTGAGCATTACTTTTAAGTTACAAGTCAGTAGTATAATTTAGGTGTGGAAAGTTTCAACCTGTATAAGAAAGACAAATAAAAACATGGTCTTGACTGTGCAAAATACACATCTTGCACATTTCTTGTCTTTATATGTCCGTTGTGGAGGGCGACCAAATTTTCGGGAGGACAACCAAATTTTTGCAGCTGGTTGTCCTTGGGACAACCATTTTCAGTTGCTTAAGGATCATCCCTGATTAGAATATTGCAACAACAGTATGGTACCTGTGACTGCCAACGGTTCAAATAAACCCACTAAAAACGTGGCCTAAACACACTGTAGGCATACATTGAAATACTGTACCATGTCTGCCACTGGCAAGTTCTGTGATGTTTTTGCTTAGTACTAAAACTTCTGAAGGTACAGTACTGCAATACTTTAATTATACTGTAATTATGTTGTAATTTAGCTATGAACAAAGAAGTAAATAACTAAAATGTAAACTTAATTTTGTCAATTTCTGTTAATTGCCATTAAAGTGACTTTTTTTTTTTCCCAAAAAGAAATTTTTTACCCTGATCATGGAAATTTTTTGGGGTGAAAAGGTTTTCAAATTTTTGGACTAATATTTTACAATTAAGTTGGTGTATTTTTACTGTGTTGAAAGATGTTCCCATTGAGCAGTTCACAAGGGTACAAAGTGAAAGAAGCCATACGTCCGTAAATCATACGCCCTTCTTACTCAAAAGTTTTCGGAATATTTTTTTCGTATCCCCACCCGCCAACTGTTGATTGGTTGGAAGAAAGGAAGGTTTTCCGCAAAGGGGAAGGTTTTCCGCAAAGGAATATTGTGTCAATGCACTCTATAGGCTTGTTACACAAGCCTGTATAATAATTGTAGGCAGCATGAAGAGGACTGTTAGTAATGTTTATGTTAAACAGTCCTCAGACCATATTGTGACCTTCTGTAGCTGATGTATTAGGCCTGTTTCCTGAAGAATTGTCTGTTAGGTCTCCAGTCTTGGGTGGAAACACAGTCACAGTGGCCCTTAAGCCAAGGCTACAGTGAGTCTAACTACTGAGCCTCCAGTATATTGTGGATTCAAGGTTGCATTGTGAGGATCTCAGAAAATGAAATCAGTTTTCACTGAATTTAAGGGGTCCACCAGCAAGTTTATAGGGTCTAATCCTCCTGCAAACTCCCTTTCTTCAAGTTCAACCATATTTTCATTTGTAGGTAATTGAGTTACATATAGCATCGTTTAGGTGCTGAAATGTTAGTCCATAGTGCTAAGAAAGAGTGAATACAATAATCCAAGAGAACAAATACAGTATGTGACACAATGTTTGTGTTTGCTTTCTCAGAAAAGTTCTAACTCATTAGTCTACACTTCCCAACACTTTGCCACTCAGCAGATCTTTATCCCATCATATCTTAGCCACTGTGCCCTCTCATGTTTTCTAATCCATTTTGTTGGCAGTTTTGTTGGCCTGGACTTACAGTATGTCGCTTGCCATGTTAGGTTATCGTCTACTGCTGCACTTGCCTTAAGGGAGTAGACACTTCATCTAGCTGTATTAGTAAACTTACCGCCATGTACTTTTTATATGGCAATTATCTGACGTTTCAGTAAATCATTTAATGGAAGCCAGAACTTTTGAAAAAGAAGCCTTGTGCATCAGTACATAATGTGACTGGGAATATGGATTTGCTAGCTGAGGCAAAATTTCTGTGCATCCAAGCTTAATTTTTAGGATGCTCAGGAGGAAGCCTAACTTGTAAACTGTGCATCCAGAGACAGAACCTTGCATCTACGATGTGCATATACACCAAAACGTGAACCCTGGTCAAAGTCCACTGAGCCTCCAGTCTCGGGACAAGGTGCAGTCATAGTCTGCAATAAGTCTCAAGCTGACACTCTAAATTGAGAGGTACAGTTGTAATGCAACTTCAATCTGGCTGCACCTCGCGAGGCACAGTGAGGTCTCAAGTTGGCCGGGTATTCTGTAGTTGTTCCCCATAAAAATTGATAGATGTACATACAGTACTACATATAAGGAGTAATAGAGGATATAATAATGTCCCATGGCCTACTGAAGGCCTCTTTCTGTTCTGTCAAGATTCAATCTCCATGATGGGTCACCATGTGCCTAATGTATGTTATTCCTTTGTGCTACTGCACTTAAAATTTCAGATAACCTTACAGTATAAAATTTTGTCTGATGTTTAATTCTGCCCATGAATCAAATTTACTGTAAACCATAGTTATAAGATATGAGACTACCCTGATTTGTAACTATCAAATGCTAAGTATGCTAACTCTAAGACTGTAATTGCTGTGCTGTAATTTATCTTAAACTTCAATACCATCAGTACATAGCTTCTAAGAGAAATTGTTACCTTCAGAAAAGTCATGTTCATTTTGTGAGCCCTCTACAGTATTGGTTAGTCAGTGGCTGATTTTAATATTACTGTAGAAGGCATACTGTTTACTTTGATCCTGGTCTAGGTTGATAACCCTTTAATTAGAACTAGACAACTTGATTGTGCAGTTCATGAAAATGTCAGCAGACACATTGATCGTCGCATACATACAGTACTGTATGAAGACTACACTAGAATGGTACACTCTTAATGGCAACCTTCAGTTATATTCTAGTCAAGGAAATTTATAACAAGTTAGTGCTTTTACATTCCTTTTTTTTTTTTTGCTTTTTTTGCTGTTGTTTGTCAGCTTTGAGAATTTTTAAATTAGGGTTGACATTCTAAAACACAAAAGATCTTAGGGCAGGCTCAACTCTCTTGTCGGGGTTGGGTGTAGGGTTCACATTTTAGATGATTTGAATTATACCAGTTTAATAATTCCTAGCAACATTATAGTTAGCAACATTATGCTAAGTAATTATGGAGTACCTTCTGCAGTTTGTAGTGTCCTATGATCAGCATTTTCGATGTATTGTTACCCATATTGTGAGCCTCTTGCTTAAAAATTCATATCAAATGGCCTCAGGGATTTAATATTGTTAGAAACTATAAGCTGAAGTTTTATTATACAGTATCTTTGAAAATTTTCCTTAATTACAGTTTTTCCTAACGTTGTTACATGTATGGCCAGTTAGTGCCTCCCTTGTAAAAGTCTGTTTTTAAGGAAAAAGGAAAGGATTTTATCTCAGAGAGATATATTTTACAAAAAGATCCAAAACAAAAGACATCAGCTAAAGCTTCCTTTAGCTAAGAGCTATTGAGACATCTGCTGTATTTCCCTTGATGTTTTGCCTGCTATAGAATGTATTGATTCTGTGATGGACCTGCAATGTCAGGTACTGCACAGACAGTAAGTATTATTAATTGGTCGGTGTTCCAAGCACGTCAGGTAACTGGCAAGTCTGTCTTGCTAAGTGATGGTAGCGCCAGTACAGTAGATCCACACAGCTGGTTGTCAACGAACACCTGAAATGGTTTAGCTACTCTATGTGATGACAGAAAAGGCAGTTTTAGTAAAATAAGTAAGGTTGTAGGCAGCTAGTATTATTATGCTATTTTTTTTATTATCTTATTGTAGTGTAAGTGTTCACAATTTGTTGTATTTGTTTGAGCAAATTAATTATCATAGCAGAATAGATGTTAGTATATGATTTATGTAACAATTTCTGTAAATAGGAGAATATTTAACCTGGTCCAAATCAGGCAGCATCTACTCCCACAGGTAACATGTGTTGCAGTTGTCTGCAGAAGGAGCATATCCTCAGGCAGTGAACAGTGGGTGGAGTGTGACACGTGTGCAAACGGCCAGCACATTACATGCGGCACTGGTAAGTAACTTAAATGAGATAACTGATTTAATATATATTCTTTCTTTGGTGTTGTACGTCAACTGACCAGTCACTTTTGTTTATGGAACTGGACTTTTATTTCAGTCTTCGTCACTATGTTTATCATCACTAATGACATGTACTTTATGTACTGTGCCTTTCTTTTTTTGTAGGTCTACATTACTGTACATGTAGAGTTATTGTAATCAAATCACTGTGCTCTATTTTTATTGTTCAGTGATATTGACTGTATACTGTACTCTCTGTTAGTCCTGAAGTTGAGCAGAGCTAAGTTTGTCCTTTCTCTTTGTAGGCATACCCTTAACTCTTTATGCTGAAGCAATGAAGGCTTCCTGTAAAATCATTTGGAAATGTGCGAATTGCTCTACTGGTGGCGCCTTTGCTCTTTCTTTTGTTGGTCTTCCGGTGAGTTCTGTATTGGCATCTGTTAATTACATTATTGATATCTATTAATATGATGTAAATATTTAATTTTCTTACAGCCAAGTTCCAACATTACAGTATGACTGCAATAGCACTGCATTTAACAGGTACTGTATGCTTGATTAATGTCGAACTCCAAAACTTTAGGACAACTTCAGCAACTTCTATCATGAATGTATTATTATTGGTGAGAAACAAAGTTAATGTTCGCTGTTGATTGTACAGGAACATTGTAGAAAAAATGTTGGAATGTGAACAGTCACTGCCAAACAAACTCATGACAATACTTGGATAACAAACTTTCCTCAATCTGCCCGTAACTGCTGTACACAATTCCTTAAAAAAATCTTGTCCCAACATTAGTCCCCTACCAACCAGCAAGAGAAACTGGGACACCTCAACAAGTACCATTACAGTAGTACAGGTGTTAGGATACCATAACCCACTGTACACCCACTTGGTCCTTTGATGACCTACAGTAGCACCTGCTCTGAATAATTCTGTGACATCATTAGTAGAGTACACACACTGCACAACAAATGCAGTCAACATGTGAGACTCAGTTTGTGGTTCCATGATAATGTTACCACTCAACCATGGTCGAAACATTTGTCTTGAAGTTCTCCTTGTGAACATTTTTGAAAGAGGATGATAAAAAACTTCACATTCAGGGTTTGACAAATATCATGTTGTCATGTAGCCATTGCAGACAACTTTTTTATGAAGAATGATCATTTTTCCTTGCCAGGTTAATATTATGGGTGCTTGAACAGAAGCAAAGGATTATCAAATTAAAACTGCTAGATTCATCTTATTTGACAAGCTTATGTTCCTTTCTCTTGTGGCTGTTAGCTTTCAAAGATTTTGAATGAGCCCATTGCAGTTGACACATTGCAATGCACACTGTCATGGTCTTCATTCGTCATCACAATTTGGACCGTAGATTTATGAGTGACCATTATGGCATATTGTATATTCTGAAATTTATTGGATTTTTGGCTCCCTGATCATCAGCACTTTTTCAAGCCTTGACAATAGTGAAGGCAGTTGTCAATGTGAAGCCATTTTTGGATTTTAATCTTACCATAAATTAAAACTGCATCATTCTTAATTAATGTCCTTCTCATAATATGTGCTCTTTAAGCATACTGTATAAACCCCTTTTTCTTCTTCAGTGAAGCATTCCCTCCTTTATCATTGAAGGGCCAAAGCCAGACCACCCTGAATGACGGACAAGTTATTTTCATCCAACCTATCGCTATGAAAAAGCTTAGGTCTGTAGGCATTGGAAGCAAATTGCCTTCAATCGTGGCACAGTCCAAAGCAGGGTTTCCGCTGGTACTTATTTGCGGAGGCGGCCGCCTCACAACATTTTAAGACCGCCTCGCCAAAAAATGCTGTAATTACTGCCTCACATGTTTATATCATGGTCAAATTCCTAGAATCACCCATTCTTGAAGAACCTAAGTACTGATTTGAACCCAAAATTCACGGGGGCGTTAAGTTATTCGCCCTCACCCCCTCATACTCTGAAAAACCCAGGGGAAACCCTGCAAAGCAAACTTCATTTACATCTATAGCTCTAAGGTGATTGACTGAAGCAAGACTTTTACATGTTTATTGAAGAGACAAACACTACTACCATTGTACAACAGTAAATAAAGTCCTCATGGTCAATCTAACTGGACACCACCTGTCATTCCATTGTGCCGTGTGTGCATACACACAGTATAGTGACAACTAATTTACTAACAACTCTGCCTACCTCTTGAATCAGACCAATGGCTGTTCAAGCTCCTCAATATTAAGTTCATCATCTTTTGTTTTCCTTGTGAATGGAAATGTGGAGTATTGCTAGCAGACTCTCCAGGAAGGCAGCCTAAGAGAGCGGCAGCCACAGAGACACGATAGATGCAGGCTACAGTCAGACCGGCTTCTAAGACATTGAAATTAAAACCAGCTGATCTACAAATAAACTGTAGACAGCAAACAGAAGTGACCTGCAATAGTGAAAGAAGATATGTGCCACATGCAGCAAATCTTTATGATAAATTTTGTTCCACAACAGTTGTTTGCAAATTACACCATACAAGGGAGCCATGATATAACACATTCGAAATAACTTTTGCTAAGAGAGATAGCAGTAACAATATCAATGATGATGTTTGAGAGCCGTAATCTACTGCAAGACATCCAGAGTGAAGAGAGCAAGAAGTCTAAAATATCAGTAATAATGAGCTAGTTTTCAAACATCTGGTAATATGCTTCAATGTTTGATTTTAATTAAGTCTTCCTTTTGTGTTTTGGTTCTTTTTAATAGGTTTGTCAAGCCATACCAGAGGCACTCGAATGTGAAGTGGTCGTAGTTGATGAAGGTGTCATTGCTACACCCGGTGACACCGTGGATGCTTTGAACTGTGACAAAACTGCTGTTGCAGCTGTTGGTGATATTGCAGCTGTTAGTGATGCAGGAAATTCTGTCACATGTGCTGAAGTACAAGGTGCTACAGGTGATAGGAACTTTGAATTTACAATTGAGGAGGGGATTGTTAACGTCAACGATGAAGGGGAAGAAACTGGTGTGAGTTACATGGAGGATGAAGATGTGGAGGAAACACCAGAATCTGAATCCGCAGCTCCCGATGGTGACGTAACAGATGTCAGTTACAGCATCGTCGAAGGATCTCCCCAGCACCAGAGACCAAAATTAATTGACACAAGAGGTTACAGTTACACCATCAGAAGCCAAACATCAGCTGGAACAAACTGGAGGTGAGAGAGAATTTCAATAACTAGAGACAATGACAGATCAGATTCCATAGTAGAAAAGATGGCAAACACTGACTGTATTTGTGGACTTGGAAATGAAGGAATTTTTCTTTAAATGACATACTGATTCCCCTTGTAGTGGTGGAGTGATAATGGGTTACTGGTATCTTCATCAATTTGTCCTAAAGATATATCGATGTAGCCAGATTTATGTATCTCAAAAGCTGATGCTACTCAATGGATATTCCCAGTCAAGCAAAAGCTAACTTACACACAATTTCAACTCCTAATGTTTGCCTTATTATCTGAAAGTCGGAATGACTCTTCTTGAGTTCTGGGTATGCCAGCTCTTAACTACGTATCTACAGCATGGTGTAGTGTTATATGTGCTGTATGGTTTGTTGGCATGACCAGCATATCCAGTTACAGTATTTCAACTCACACTATAACACTATATGCTTGTAGTTAAGATACAAACTGTATCCTACAAATGTGCACAGTTGAAACTATCAACATGAGAAGTAGGAATATTAGCTGTTGATGACATCGGTACAACAATACCTTGGTCAATTTGTTTTTGTCCTTGTTACCATAGAACGCTGACTGTCCTGGTAGAATGCTAATCTTACATGAGGCCCTTTGATGAATGAAACTATTGTTTAAATAAAATAAAAATATTAGTAAATTATATAAGTTAGAACATGAAATATTTCAGAAGGTAATGAAAGGTTTAGAAAGATGAGAAAGGATATATTAAACCTAAAATCGTACATTCTTTAAAAATCAAAACAACAGTATCAAAAACATACAAGGATGAAAACAGAGTGCCAGGAGATTATGCTGTAGCAACAGTATGAAATGTAGCTGCATGAAGCTTGTGTAACACTGGAAATTGTTTCTTTAAAACTTACAAGTATAGTTACATGTTCTATCTTACTATTTAGTTCATTCATTGCTTTACTTCCATACATGCAGTACAGGATGTGAACGAGTTTATATATTACTGTGACCTCCTTTGATATACTGTACTGTAAGTTATTATTATTAGCCAAGTTTGTACTTGGTCAAATTGAATATCCTTAGTTCATATCATGTAGATTATTCAGTAAGTCTGAAGAACATTGTGAAATGTCAAATACGCCAAATCAGATTTGATGTAAAATCCTTAGAAAGTTTTGTAGAAAATGCCAGGACTTTAGAAACTAGTATGGAAATGATAGTTGTAAATTGGCATGAAACAATTGAAATGGGTCAAAAACAACAAACATAAGTTATCATAGTTTAGGTTTAACTAAAGGAGGTGTAGTCAATATAAGTAAGAACTTGCCACACAGGCTTACAGAGACAAAATTTGATGTGCAGGAACTTGTCTAGTGTGTTTACATTTTTTCTACTGCTGTAGTTTGTTTATAATATTATTTATTTTTGCCTTCTGTGTTTATGATATTGTTTCTTTAATATAAAGCACCACAGGGTATAATACTGTGCTATGATAATACGTAATAGTGGAACTCTCTATATTTTTGTTTTCAACTCTCTCTTCATGTTGACAAGTTAACTGTTACATCTCCTGTGATATATATGTTTGAGTAAATTTTCTTTCATCATTTTGGCATTTCCCAGGTGTTCTGTTCGAAAGAACAAAACAAGGTGTTGTGCAACCGTACTGCAGACTGGTGATGATGTCTTCACCTTTGGTGCTAAGGAGCACAACCATGAGGGTAACAAGGATGACAACTTGATGTTGCAGTTAAAACTGAAGACCAAGAAGAGAGACGTTCCATGTGACGACAGGACGACAGATGTTACGTACAGCATCGTGGAAGGGTCCTCCCAGCGCCAGAGACCAAAATTAATTGACAGTAGGGGATACAGTTACACCATCAGAAGAAAAACATCATCAGGAACAAGCTGGAGGTAAGAAACAAATTGAAATTCTAGGACCTTCAATGACAGAACAAATTTGATGTTGGAAAAGGTGGTAATGCTGTTTTACAGTAGTAGATAAGATTGTATAGAGATTGGAGTATGTTTTACTTTGACTCACTGTGCAACAGTCAAGAGTAACATTTTTAATATTGATTGATTACATAGATCATTAGGGTCTTTGTTGCTGTCTTTCACCATTTTCGGTTTTATTGAATATTGTTATCTTTGCAATCAGATTCTGTTAGTGTTTAAGTGTGTATGGATGTATGCATGCATATATGTACAGTATGTATCTATGTATGTGTCAATAGGTGCATATGTGATTCCTTACAATACTTGTAAACACAATATATCAAGTATGAAAGATTGGATTAATTTAGTTATTTGTTTTGAATATATATATTGAGCACAGAAACCCTGCTGTTTTTGGTGGAAGTCAGTGGTCTCAAGAATGCAAGCTTTGTGTTTAGTATGGCTCATTCTTGAGCTGTCTCCAGGGTTGGAAAACCTTGGGAACCTTTCGAACCTGGTTCGTGGGAAATCGGCGACGCTCGCGGGAAATCCTGTGTGTCGGGACACATTTTTTTTTTATAAAAAACAGGGAAAAAAACCGGGAAATCTTCAGAGAAACAAAAGAAAGGAGGGAGGACTGGAAAAAAGCTGCTAAACAAATATTAAAAGAAGCTCTGTTGATAATTATTGCTTACAATACTCACATAGGCAAATAGCGCATGTTACCTGTATGCCAATAAACCAGTATGTCTCCCAAGACCACGCAAGTAACCAGAAATTATCGCCAGTTCGCTTTTGGGCACACTTCAGCCACCCTACACACCCTATGAACCCCAGTGCCCAATGATGATTCGCGCGGAACTCGTGCACAATTTCGTCTAGCTCCATCGGTTTTAGTGTTTTTTTTTTTATTTTTTCCGAACTCAGCACAAGATTCTCTGTGCAACTAATGAGAATGGAGTACTTTCATACAGTAGGTATGTACATACACAGCATACATACAGTACATAGGGGCGCAACAGACCCACGCAGCATGGCTTGACCGTTGCACCTTCTTTACATTTACAGTCCTACACACAGATGCAATGGTAGCGCCAAACACCTTTCTGGAAAACCTAATGTTAAACACAGGAAAAATATTGCCTTGATTAAACCATTTTGAAATATGGGGGATGGCTTTTATTTTTCACTTTTTTTTGCTGCAAATTTCTGCTGCCTGTTAATGGTCACAGTTATCAGGGATGAAAAAGTTCGGTACAAATGTCGTAGCTGCAACAGGTGGCTGAATTTGAGTGGTATGAATGCGATGTCCATTTTGGGACAGGTGTTCACATTTTTGCAGTTAAAAAGCTTTCTTCGAATCATGCCAGGATTTTTTTACGGCAAACTCACAGAGCTGTTTGTAAGTATCACAGCTTGTAGTAGTTGACAGTGTATAGTGGTCTATGTCAGACTCTATGATCAAGACATTCTAGGCCTATTGCATATCTATTTAGCGTAATATTGGGCTCAAGTTTCACTCATTTCTGACATTTTGTAAGTGACACTTCTTCACATTGAAAAAGGTACCGTATATTGCAACAACGCAAATAGCCTAACGTTAAGCTTTCGTGATTGATTTTTCAAATATTGTACGAGTTTTCAGATATATTTTTTGTGCTCAGCTGCACAGTTTTACCTTTTCGATGTGCTAGGAACCCTAACCTTCCGGGAGCTTGCCCCTGAACCCCCCACGAGGGGTTCCACCCCTACACAAATGTCAGCAGGAAATCAGTGGATTTTCTGCTGTGTTCATGGGAAATTCAGCCAGGTTTTCCAACCCTGCATGTCTGTTTCTGATACTTTCAAAGTGATGACATTATTCCAAGTTGTTTTTCTTCCTTGTGTGAGGAAGTTCAACTAACTTTGCATTCCAGCTAGCCCCATGCTCATCTATTAGGCATGTCATTATTCCTGTGTCTACATGATTCCCGACAGTGCAGACACATATCACTGAGGTGAAAAATTGTGGGAAAATTTTCATGCCTGTAAGAATAAGATATTCTTGAAATTAAGTGTGGAGTTTTAGAATAGAGTTAGTTTGACCAATTCCTAAAAATTTTGGTCAATTTCATCACCAATAACTTGGTGAAATATACCTAGGAAAATCTTGTTCTAGGCATCCAGATCTTTGCTTACCAAAATCGCATTTCAATGGCTAGAAAATAAAATTTCCCCCACAAATGATGCCAGCATACCACAATAATGATCTTGGTATCATTGGAAAGCGCTCTGTGCAGGCCTGTTGGATCCGCTATCGTTTGGTGGGAGCTACATTCAGCAGTCAATAAAATTAGTGGTTGAAGTTTTCTCTTGAGTTTATTTTCCATTTTTCTCTGAATTTTCAGAAAAACGACTTTAGTGTAAGAGAGTATAATGGAATAGCGTTAAAACAAGCCCCATATTGTAGCATTCCATAGAGCACATCATTTTTATGCCAATTTTGAAAGTCAGATTTCCAGTTTTCCAGCCAGTAATGTTAACTTACAGTAACATAAACAATACACCTTGCACAATGCACACGCCAAATGTTAACGTACAGTTAGCTATCGTGTCAACCGGACATAGTTTATTCTCTATGTACCATCCACAATGCATGTTCACTTTTACAAAAATAGTGTATTGATTGCCCTCTTGTATTGTCTGAAATATGATTGAAAAGTTAGTTTTGAGTTTGTTTTGCAGTGAACTAACTCTACTTCTATTGACACATGTACTTTTAGGTCCTTTACATGTGGTCGATTTGCAGAAATTCAGCAACAAACAGTCTCCTTTTTATCCTTCTTGTCAATGTTTGGAATGCTCTGCCTGGAATTGGTCCATTGCAAATATTCTCCGACTGTTCTCATTTCCAACCCACTTGGTAAATTTTGTTTGTTCAAATTTTTTTTTCTGTTTCATTTTACTATTTCTTTTACGTAAAAACACCACATTTGTCAATTTTCATACTTGAAATTTTGAGTGACATGGCTACTTCTGTGTTCTGTAAATAGTACATAATTGTCAATTTGTAAAGACATTTAAGTATCATACAGTACTGTACTACCACTTTCTCTATCAATCTTGTGGGAATGAGTTTAATGCTAACACCAAAGGTGGAAGGAATCTATGTGATGGTGATGTTGTGGGTGCGTATATGTGACGCTTTGCTTGTAAACACGATATCTCAAGAATGGTAACCTTGACTAATCTCATACTTGGTGTGTGGGTTGTTTGTTTTGAGTAGATGATCCCTATGTGTTTTGTGCAGGTCAAAGGTCATTTAAGGTTGCCAGAGGTCAAACTCTGAAAACCTTGTAAAAACAAGATCTCCAGAAGGGTAACTTTGACTGATGTCATACATAATCTGTGGGTCTTACTGAGGTCCATGGTCATTTGAGATCTCCATAGTTCAAAATGTGAAAGCCTTCTTAACAATATCTCCAGAAGGGTAACGTTGGTTGATGTCATACTTGGTGTGTTAGGTTGGCCGTACTAAGTAGATGATCCCTATTGATTTTGGTGAAATACAGTACGTACACATTCACATTGTTTGGTGTATGGCTAATCATTTCAATTGTGTCTACTTCATTGTGATCTGCATATGATAAGAAATGTTCTATTTAAATGACATGCCTGGTAATTTACTACTTTTCCAGATAAACCGGGACAAAGAAAATGTCACATGACATGCAGTGTGTTTTTGGAAGGCTATAGCTTTCATAAATATAATGAATGATAGTCTTGAAGTGAACAGGATTTGATCCTTCCACAACATTTCAAGGGAGGGAATTTTAACACATTTGCCCCCACCCCTACTCTTCTTATTTTTGTCACTTGAACTGAAACAAAACTACCCCATTCTTAGTGAAAATGTAAATTTCCACATCTGTCTTCTAAGAAGAATACTTCACTGAAATTTGCAAGGCCAGAGAGACTGGAAGTGGACAGTGTCATTTTGTGCAATTTGAAAGGTATTTTTAAAAAAATGTTCACTGTATGCCTCACGACGACGGAAGATGGCACTTCCATGGATGCTTACCCGCACTTCAGACCTACTGTACTGTATACCCCTCACCAGATATTTCTACCTGCAGTGCTTAGAAGGTCTTATTTGTATTACTCATATCATACAAAACAATCATGTCATAAACATTGGATGGCTTATGTACAGTACAGGAGTAGTGAGTACAGTAGTGAGTACAGTAGTGGTATCAGGTTCAGGGTGCTGTCTCAGCCTGCTACACAGGAACTAGAAGAACAATACTACAAACAACTGGTTCAATTACTCTGGTGGTAGAGGCTGATAAGAACCTCTTTAAACCTGAATGAGACCAACTTTTTTTCTGCACAATCCTCATTTCTCCTACATTGTTGAGAATTGTCATCCTACTTGTTTGCCTGGGTCAACTTGAAAACCTGATGATATGCTAATCCATCACAATACTAATACAAGAACCAGGTATGTTTTTGTTGAAGGACAGTAGATGTCAGCAAAGATCAAATTGTAAAAACCTTGTGATGACAATACTGTACAGTATCACAAGCAATTTGAGTACAATTGATCACATTAAGTAGACTATTTGTTATTTTGTTACATGTTTTGTCATGTACAGTATACTCTTTATCAAACCTCAATTACTTTTGCTTATTGTGAGCCGCAAAGCTGGGCTACATCATCAAAACCATACCATGGTCTTCTTGTTGTATTTCCTTCAGATGTTCTATTCGAAATCTCAAGACAAGGTGTTATGCAACTGTACTGCAGACCGGTGACGATGTCTTCACCTTTGGTATGAAGGAGCATAACCATGAGGGTAACAAGGACAAAATCTTGGTTTTGCAGTTAATGACAAAGATCAAAGAGAGAGCGATGACAGAAGTCCTCAAATCATCCGGGTCCATAGTCAACGAGATCATCGTGAATGAGGTTGGTCCGAGTGGAATTTTCCCGGGACTGCCCAGCAAGGCGACGCTCGTGAGACGGGTCAATCGCCACCGACAAAAACTGCATCCGTCTCACCCCCAAAATTTGGAATTTGATCTGGATGGGGATTTTGTACCTAGTGGTATGTTTCATGTGAATGTTGGCTGAAATTTTACTATAGCTTCAAGGTACTTTCAACCTTGGAGGTATGAGCTGTTACGGGAGTCATTGCTGCACATTCCACGACATGTAGTATAGGATGTTACAGTGAATGGCAATGCCAGGAATATACTGCCCTAAATATATCAAATTATGTAAATCTCTTAATATATCAAATGTAAGATTCTCTTAATATATCAAATGTGAGATTCTCTTAATATATCAAATGTAAGATTTTCTCAATATATCAAATGTAAGATTCTCTTAATACATCAAATATAAGATTCTCTTAATATATCAAATGTAAGATTCTCTTAGTACAAATGTAAGGTTCTCTTAATATATCAAATGTAAGATTCTCTTAAAATATCAAATGTAAGATGCTCCGAATATATCAAATGTAAGGTTCTCTTAATATATCAAATGTAAGATTCTCTTAATATATCAAATGTAAGATTCTCCGAATATATCAAATGTAAGATTCTCTTAATATATCAAATGTCAGATTTGATAGTGAGATGTCAGTGATGATGATGCCTTTTAGTTCCATTGGTTATGCTTCATCAGCATCATTGTTTTAGAAGCCATACTCTGTTGAGAAATGAAGGGGCATTATGATGGCTCTGACTTCACAACAAGTTTCACATGTGATGTAAGCTGATTTGGCTTGAAAAGTTCAGTTTTGGGAATTCTATTATTTTGTTTTCTTGTCTTGTTTCAGACTTTGTGAAAGGTGACATCCATGTTAAGCAGAGGAGGCACTTCATCATGGCAACAAATTCTCAACTGGCCAATCTATCATTAGCAGATGTGTGGTATGTCCATGAAACTAACAAGCTTGTGAAGCATCCGTTCACCCATCTTTTGACGATCAGCTGTTACGCAAAGAAAGGAAAGTCTCTCGTGCTCTTTCCGTTTTGTTACATCTTGATGTCAGGAAGGAAGAGCAAAGACTACAAGGAGGTATTCAGAGTGCTCAAAACATTAGTGGGTGATACCGTTAATCTCTCTGAGGTATTTTTGAATTTTGACAAAGCCCTCTGGAGGTCATTCAAACAGATGTTTGAAGCGACCACATTGAAGGGATATGCCCAACAATGGAAAGAAGAAATCTGGTCACGGATTACCAAAGGGGACTTAACTTGGGTCTATCTGAAAGAGGAAAAGATAAATGAACTTCTCAAACAGTTAATGTCACTGGCTTTCCTTCCTCCGGAGTTGATACCAACCGTGTTTCATGCACTGAAGTCTCAGGTAGACTCCAACAAAGTGATGAAGGTAAAACCTCAGTTAAAATGCTTTGTAATTGGAATAATATGTGATACAGTTTTACATTATACAGTTCTTTTATTATGATTTGAAAACTTGCAACCCTGGGTTACAATGACTTTGGAAAGCTTCCCTCAAAGGACTGTTGTGTCACACTGTGAAAATGCTGTGGCGTACCTGTCTCAGGGTGCACGTAGCCTACACTATGTGTGCAGAGTGCTACTATACTTACAACACAGCATTATACGCAAATCAAAAGAAAAAAGAAAAAACATTAGTTAGCATTGTGACAACAGTTAATGCCCAAATATCTTTGTGCTATCTACGTCCATCTACTTCAGAAACAATTAAGATAGTAAGCCCACCCTAGTGCCACTGCCCAGGCTAGCCTGTACCAACTTCATGTCCTGTATGTATTTTGTTCTTTTGATGTACCTTTCACAGCAACATCAGTTTCAAAATAAAGTAATACCTTTGAACCAGTTGTTCCTTCACACTATACCCAAAAAGTTTAACAAATTACTAAGATACTGTATGTACAATGTCCTCTTGGGTCACATGGCCACCAAAATTAGAGAATTAAGTGATAACTATGGTGCTTTACTATTGGCAAGTCACAACAACTATTTCATGTATGTGATCTTTAGTACTTGCTACAAGGAAGAATATTGTACTGTAGCAATTGCTAAAGCTCTGAGTTTTGTGTACGAACATATTGCAACCTACACAAACAACTACTCTTTCCCTAATGCAGTCTTACACAAAACTGCAATATGTTTTTGTGTTGTGTTGCTTTGTTACTGCAAGAAAAAAAAATACTAGAAGTGTTCCCAGACAGCTGGCTATTAGCCAACACGATCATTGAAATTCATTTTGACTAATAAGAAGTAAAAAGGAAATAGACAAAATGTAGACTGACTTGTACTGCTGCCAGAGATGTAGATTTTCTGTGTAAGTGTAGTATGATGTGTTATGATTGGTCAGATTCTGTAACTGATCTTGAAGTTTGAAGAGAACAAACCACAGAACAGAGCTTGTTGACATTATCACTCTGTATTTAGGAATTCAACAGCAAAAGTGGGCGAAGGAATACAGTACTCTAAATGGGGCTTTAAATACCTGTAAGACCTGTACCATTTCTGTGTCAAAACTTGTCACCTGGAGGCAGTATCCTGTTTTATATGCTAAGTTTCCATCAGTATGCTGCTAATGTAGTGTAGTGTTATGTTTATTGGTATGGTGTACATATTACTATCATTTAGGAGTGTCTTCTGCTTAAGGTTAGCCTCTTCTCATTATTTCCTTCTTTCTTCGTGATGTTAATGTTGTTTTGTACTCATTGTCCCAGTAGAGGATTGATGCACTACCTATTACATCATGCATAAATTTCTTGCCAATCTTATGCACAGTTTGGTCACTTTAGGAACAAACAGAGAGGTAGCAGCTAAATGTCTCAGTTTACTGTTTAGCAAATTCTTCAGTTTTTGAACAGGTAGGACAGCAGACACTATATGAGAAAGGTAGAGCTCATAATATGACTAATTAAAATACTAGCACAGGAACTTGTGCCTCTCTAAGACCACCAGTTTCTTATGTAAGTATACTATACTGTGGCCAACATATTATTGTGCTTTTTGTTGGATTCACAGGTTTTTGATTACGTTTCCAGTACCTGGCTTTGTGATAAGGTCTGGCAACCTGAGACCTGGAGTGCCTTCCAACACAGTGTCTGCACTTGTCATGAGCTAGAAGCCTGGCACCCAATAAGCAGAAATACCAGACAGAGTGGTTATGCTTTCTATAAACTTGTCAAAATTCTTCACCAAAAGAGTCAACATATCACTCCTCGTATCCGGCTTGTCCCCGAATCAGACATGAAGCAACATGAAGAATCAAATATTCAACAGTCTCTTTATTACGTATGGGATCATTACAACCAAGGCACTATGACTGCTGAGGAACTCGTAAAGTCATGTTCACAACTCGATTTCCGGACTCTCGTTAAGACGTAGGGGGGGGGGAGACTGGGTGGAAGGAATCCTTTGACATCCTTTAAAATTCATGTTTCTTCTTAACATGAGTGACTTTGGCTGTAGAACTGTATATTTCATGACATTAGATTCTTTGAATATGAAGAAAACAGTTGAAGCCGTATGCATTTCTGTGATGCAAGTTGGAATGTTCTTGAAGTGAATGTGGTACATTGGAATGCATTCCATTAGTTGATGAGTCTTTAAGATGAATGGGGGCGTGCTGGTCTGGATAGTGTTACTTACTACTTTTGGAAAATTGTCACAGCAGTATGATCTGAATCAAACAAGGAGAGAAGTTGGGTTCTGTTGATGTAACCACGCATCTATACCCATCTACTTTCATATTGGCAGCTGCTGGTGATGTAACCAGGCATCTATGCCTATGTACATTGCCATTGGTGGGTGCAATTGATGTAACCACGCATCTATGCCCATCTACTTTCATATTGGCGGCTGCTGGTGATGTAACCAGGCATCTATGCCTATGTACTTTGTCATTGGTGGGTGCTATCCATGTAAACAGGCATCTATGTACTGTGCTATTGGTGGGTGCTATAGATTTAACCAGGCATTTCTAGGCTTCCTTATGGATCCTTCTAGCATCTTATATTGCCTCAACGAATATCTATGATGCATGTACAAACTTCTTCATGTCTTCAGGGGTTTCTTGTTTCTAATATTTGCAATTAATGCATCTTTTCTCCTTAGCTTGCTGCAGGTATTGTTAAACCAGACCTTTTCACCTATCTTTTTGTAACTGTTTTGCTTATAATGTAGATTTCCTTGGCTTCATAGACACCTTCAGTAACTTAGGAACTTTCTCATGGTCTCTCCTCTTAAAGATTACAGGCCACTTAACTGATGATAGGTATCTTGTCATGTTAGTCTTTCTCATAAAGACAGACTTTATATGACTTGTCATGGTACCCTAATACAGTAAGCTCATCAACCACTGAACTGTGGTCTGATGTTCTTTAACTGACAATGGTTGTTGCTGAAGAAGACAGATCTGTCCATGTCTAAGTCCAGGGTGTTTCTCCTTTTCAAGAATCTTTTACAATTTGATTCTGACCTAGAGCTATTTGAAAGTTGTAGGTTACATCAAACCAGGACTGTCAGTAGTTTGGTTTCTCTGCCTGTCTTGGTGATGAATATTCATAGCCTTTGTTACATTAATGCCTGCTACCTGCTATTGATTGGTTTTGATGTCGTGACCTCATTTTCATCATGATTGCAGCTGTTTTGTTCTTCTTGTTAGTGTAGTACATATTTTGTGTATGTCCTTTGCTGTCACACAAAAAACAATCACAGTTCCGAAAACAACAGTCATCTGGTGCTGCTTACTTTTACTTGTTATCTCTTTTTTTTCTCTCTTATTCATGGCCTCTTGTGTACAATTCTGAACATATGAGATCTCATCATATGGCTTGCCTCATGGGATTTTTAAGGTGTGGCTTAGGTTTTTCATCAGAATCAACTAAAGTTGAAGTTTATTTTTCTATTTTTCATCATTGTAATTGTGCTAAGGAACATCCTTTTTGGCTTTCCTCAACTGCTATAACTTTTACATCGAATAAGTGCATCGTTCACTAAGATGCCTGAAAAACCTTGCTAGGATTTTCCTTAGTTTTCTGTAGTAATCTGAACAACATGAACTAATGATTTCATCCTCATCAGTATGTTGCATAACTATTATCATTAATAGCATGAAATGTAGAAAAAAATGAGAGATATCTTTCTTGTGGGTTCATGTGTAATCTTTGTAACTCAAATGACTGACTAATCACACAAACATTGCAGGTCATAGGTCATACTACTAGTGAGTGCAGGTCATAGGTCATACTACTAGTGAGTGGAGGTCATAGGTCACACTACTAGTGAGTGCAGGTCATGGTACTAGTCAGTGAGTACACAGTAATAGTGCTCATTTCATAACAGTTCTGCTTTGATGGCTGGGTCACTGCTGTTAAGGCACTGTTGTAAACATTTAACTATTTTATCCAGTCATTTCTTACTTTTCTACAATTCTGTTGTTCAACAATTCTCCCCATCATCTTCTCCTTTACTTATCAGTGCAACAGTAATACTGTTTGTTAACAGTGTAGTAACTGGTTGCTGGTGGGAATGTTGACACTGCTGTTTCTTATGTACAGCATCTCCTGCGTAACATCAACTTGCAGTTTGCCTCCTGGTGAGACGTTCCAAGCATGATTCCTTTTAACCATTTTCAGTCTTTCTGGAAGTGTTTTTGAAACTAAGTGTTACACTGTGGTCTGTCAAATGGTCTTCATAGTAGTATAGGTATATTTGTTAAGTTGGCTCTCAACCTGTCAATTTATTGACATATCTGCTAAGTTGTGTGTCAGTTTTTAATACCTGATTAACTGACGCTTCCTGCTGTTTCTCAGCAAGGTAAACTGCTGACAATAATTTGAGCAACCATGCATATGCAGACATGACTACTAATGTACCTAATTATGGTCACTGCCTGGAAATTATGGTCAAAGGTCATAAGGTTTGAGTTTGTTTTTATCAAGCAGTGGTGGATCGTCCTTGAAATTTGATCAAAGATCCCTTTTTGTTGATTAAGGTACAACGGTATGACTTATTTCTTTAGTTATTATGAATAGTTTAATTATAATAGAAGACTTTCATGTTGAAACTGAAATATGATTGTGCTTGGAATATCATGGCTCAAGGGCCATTCTTTCAGTGAAAACATACAGTATGCTAAGCTTTAGAATAAGTTGGGAGTTTTAAATACCCTGTAGAGGAGTTGGTTAATGAATTATATCCTCCAGATTGTATCATTTGTGGTATGTTTTAGAACTGCACTGAGCCTACAAACTTGTCATTATCTCAGATCACTTTTGATACAAGAGTCAGTCCATTGTTACTTGTATCCAAAGGTATCTGCTTACAGAAAATAAGGAGTAAAATTTAAGGAAAAGAAAGCTGAACCCAGATCTCACAGTAAATCTATTCTGTCCAAGAATTCTCAAATGTGTCTGCTCAACCTATACCCTGAAACTTGTGATAGAAACTAAGAAAAACTAAGAAATAAAAGGTGTAAGAGAAAAAAAAAGGTGTGAAAGAAAAAAAACGGAAATGAAGTCACTGGTCCTTTTTATTGCCTCTTGTGCTTGACTTGCGTTTACTCAATCACAATGCACTAAACCAGTGCATGGTCAACGCATGGTCAATTCCACCTCAATTTCACCATCAATGGGCATAATGTTCCAAGTGCTGTAATCTAACATTACCCTGTGCATGTGTATGTATGTATGTATGTATGTATGTATGTATGTATGTATGTATGTATGTATGTATGTATGTATGTATGTATGTAATGCCTTGCTAATAAACATGATATTGCTAGAGTGTACACTTGGACTGATCTCGAACTTCGTACATATATTAAACATATTGAGTACAAGAATCCTACTACTATGTTTTTCTGTGGGATCAATGAGAGCAGAGTTCAAAATATGAAAATCTTGTTAACTATATCTCAAGAGCATAAGTAATGTCATACATGATATTTTGATGAATTGCTTTGATTGCAAGAACTTCTGCTGGTAGAAGTCATCTGACCCAGGTCAGCAGAGGTCAAAATGTGAAAGAATAAAATGCTCAAAAAATGGAAGCTTAAACTGATGTCATATGTTGAAAGTGCCACATAGAGTTATTGTTTCTTATTTTGTGAAGGTCAAAGGCCACATTAGGTCAACAGCAGTTGTATTGGGAAAACCTGTGTAGACAATAGTGTATCTCAAGAATGCAAGCTTAGACAGATTTCATGTGTTGTTTGCTGATTGATGATGTCAAGCATAAGATCAATTGAAGTCAGCAGAGGTCAAATTGTGAAAACATTGTAAATGCAATAACACTATAAAGCAGAATGTTGATGAATGCTATTGGTTTGGTTTATGTCATCTGAGGCCAGCAGAGATCAGATGGAAAACCTTGTTAATAGAGTGGCTCAAGAATGGTAGGTTGGAGATATGACATATTTAATATGAGATTTGTGAAAATTTTGATGAAATTCAACCATCACTTCTATTGGATATGGTGGCCAGATGTAGAACTGTGATGTATAAGCTGTAGAAAGGTATATTTGGTCATTTTTCATCTGCCAGAAGATTAAGTTACTGTTGTTGAAGATCATGAATCTCTCATACCTTGGCTCAGTGATTGTCACGTCATTGCTCAGTCATTGTTATGCAATATTCCACTGAAAAGAATTGAGTTGTATTGGTATTGAAAATGGCTGTATGTTAATGACTGTCACCTGTACCAGATTTTTTTTTTTTTTTTTGAAAATTCCCTGCTCAAGGAGATCTCATCAAAAAGCCCTCTTTGTATATTTCATGTTTTAAGTATACAGAATGCAACAGAAGCACATAATTTTGTGGCATTGACCTGAAGAGGATGCACCTCTTCCAATCATGGATGCCAATCATCCAATCATTGATTTCCATCTCAGAACCCTCCCCCCCCCCCCCCTCACAGTAACTTTCATGGTACCCAAATGTGCCTGATGAACATGGATATTTTGATCTTACATGTATACCTGCTTCTCATAGACTTTCCATCTAATTATTGTCTTGGGTTCTATCGTTGGGCTCCATCAGGCTGAAGCAGGTCATGAAAGGACTGAAACAATTTGTATCGATTGCAATTTGAGTCTTGAATATGAAGTGTCCTGTAAAGAACACTACCACTATGAAATCATAAGTACAACAAGTATTATTCTGTAAGTATCCTTCCAAGTATAAAATGTTAGTCATTGCCATAGGTACTAAGTTTTTGTCTACAATGTAAAGAGATGTAATCTAGTAAATACTACACTGGGTATTAATTTGTATGAGTAGATAACTTTCTCTCTCTCTCTGTAAAATCATTGTGACTTAGATCTATTGTACTTCTTGGGGCACAGGTTATCTTAGATATGTCACATACTACCCACTCTTTATGGACTACTTTCAGTCACGGAGAATACCAGTCAAACTTTTCATTGTCATATGTTAATTGTGATATTCTTACATCATTATGGCTGTGACATTTCCAACCGTAGAGAGCAAGTTTTATAGCTATTATTTAAAAGCGTTACTAATTACCTCGAGTGATGTTAGTCTCACATCAGACTATAAGGTTTGAGGTAGAGAACTATGGACTATGATATGGAAAAGACGTCAGTGTGAAAACCTAATGCCTTCTCAGTAAAAGTCAACAAAGATTACTAAAAGATTTTACATAAAACCTGATTTCACAATTCAATGAAATACCGTTTTCTTGATTTTATAGTTTTGCAAGTTTGAAGAGGTATACCTCGAGAACCTGCCATCAGCAGAATGTTACGAAAAGAGCTACATGCACAGAGATGCTGTAACACAAGTGGCTGTTGCAAAGTAAGTTACCCTCTTGAACACTAACATAAATTTGCCAGGAACATCAAGACTTCTTCAAGGATGTTCTCTAGTTGAACCATCATTATATTTACCCTTTTCTGGACTATCTATGGAAGATGGGGAAAGCCATGAAGTTATGCATTAAGAAAAATGGAATAAGTTTCAGTTTCTGATGCCTTGTTTTAATCACTGCCTTTGTGTAAATTTGTTTGATAAATGTATAATTTTCTACTCTGGTGACTTGAAGTATGACACCGATATATTCTGACTGCTGCATTTACTGTTATTCATGCTGACACAACCATGACAATCTTAAAGTTTCCTACAAACACTTTCATGTCACAAACACATCGTCACAACCTAACAGAAGAGAAAGTCCCAAAACTTTCTTTGAACAAAAACAGCAAACTTTGAACATTTTGCAAATAGGATTCAGAAAAACTTTTGTCCCTACCGAAGGAGTAACTCAGCTTTGGTTGTGATGTTATCTGTCCAAGTGCAGCACCATCATAACACAACAATGTCATATCATTTGAGAAAGTATTCTTTGACCTCAGAGTGATCAACTTTCCAGGCTTTGTTCAATGACACACTTTAACTTACAGACATATTGATAGAAAGTTTTCTATGTATGAAATGTTTGTCAAAGGACTGTGGTCTAGAACCTACACCTTGGTGCTTGGTGATGGGTAACACTTCGCTTTGAATTTGAGCATTTTAACTGTGAATGAACACTCATGGCATTGAATGTTATCTACAAACCAACTGGCAAAGGTTGGGGATGGGTAAAGGGCCACATTTTTTCCCCTTTGGATCAATTTTAATTAGCTCACCATGTGACATGTATCACATGAAAAGTGGAGGCTTGCACAGCAACCCTTAATAATCCATCAATGTGAATATTCAAGTGATCTTTGTGGTGTCACACTAAAAGTACAAATTTCTAAGCAAGTTATGCACAAACTTTGAACAAACATAATTTTGATCTGTTCAGCACTTTTATGTTGGCTACTTGTTTGATGTATATTATGTCCTGCAAATGATATTGTGTAAACTTACCCCAAAACATCTCAAATTTCACTTCTTTTATTTGAGTGCTGTATTTACTCTAATCATGTATCTGATATCACTTACATCTTATGTCTTTTAATCAGGAATGACTTTATCATGACTGCCAGCTGTGATGGGCATGTTAAATTTTGGAAGAAAGAGGAAGGTGGAATTGAATTTGTGAAGCATTTTAGAGCTCATTTAGGTAAGTGAAGTTAACAATATCTTTCTTTAATGTCTTTATTAGTAAGTTTATTTCTAATATCTTCTAATACATGGTGCTGCATCCCTGTGTGAATGTGTTTTGATGCCGAAACCATCTCGGGAGGAAGCCATACCCCTTTGAGGCAACTATTAGCTATAACTTAGGGTGAGGTCATTTGTGTATATGTAGGTAGTTAAGGTTGTCAGATCCAGTGTTTGCTCCTCAACATACTGTATGTTATCAGAATATTTACATAAGCTTTTAAATTGTAGTCCTGTGCATTTGGTTTTAGTACATTTCCGTTTATAGACAGGTGTTTTTCTTAATAAAATCCCTACATTAAATATAATGTTTTCATTCATCCAATTTGCCTTTTGAGAAATTCAAGTTTCTGGAGTGGCTTGAACTGTCACAGAGAAAGAGAGATTGTTGATGTCTGTACAGGTGCCATCATTCAGTGATCTTTTTTCTGGGATTTTCAAAAATATGAACATTAATGTCTGCACCTCTTCTCCTTCAGGTAAAATTGAGGACATGTCAGTGAGCACAGATGGAACTCTCATGTGTACTGTAGCTGAGGATAAAGCAGCCAAGATATTTGATGTTATCAACTTTGGTAAGATCATATAGTGTCTGTATTTACAAGCACATCAATATTGGGACCACTTTTACATCAACAAGTCTCAGTCATTTTCAGTCTTCCAACTCAGAATCACTTTTAATCTCAGTGCATGCTTTTTTTATCTCTTTTTTAATCTCAGTGCATGCTTTTTTAATCTCTTTTAGTCTCAGTGAATGTTTTTTTTTTTTTTTTGTATCTGTTTCCAGATATGATAAACATGATGAAGTTAGGTTACCATCCAGGGAGATGTGAATGGATATTCAGATCTGGTGATGCTGTCCCTGCACTAGCTGTGTGAGTTAAAAGTATTAATAGGAGAGGCCCATAGATCAAATACTTATATATATGAACAAAATATAATGCAAGCATTCTTAGTATCTCTTCCTATACCAGCAGTGATTCTGCTCATACAATTTCATTTTTCATTTTTGCATGTAATTGGTCTTGTTTGTAAATTAAATATTCCATCCCTGAAGCTACGTAAGCTGTTGAGTTTGTCTGGTGTATTTTTATCCACTCAGGCTTATGGGTATCTCAATTAAATCTCAAGAAAGCAGGTGTTGTGAGTGAAATACTCCACAATTTCTACAGTCTTGCTTTGACTTAAATCTGTATGTAGGAGTTTACCTTGTGAAAGTTATTTAGACTTTGTAAGATAAAGTTCTGTAAGATAAATACATGCAGATGTGTTTGCTGCTGTTAAGCCCATAATGTGTGTCCTACAGCGTAGGGGAATGTTATCTCACACCGAAATTTTAAAGTGCATGTTTGCCGCTTAGGGAAAATTACAACCACATATCCCAAAGTGCGTGTTTGCAGCTCATGAAAATATTACCACACACCCTTATGTGTGTCACTGTGTCTGCAGTTCTGGAGAATAGCATCACACACCTCTTCAGTGCATTTTTGCACCTCAGGGGAATATTACGTTGTTGCAACGAGTCTGATCAAAAACGTGGACAGTATTGGCAAGTAAGTCTCTGACAGGTTGTTTTTTTTTTTCTTCTGATTTACATCTTATCTTACTTTCACTGTACTTTGTTTTTTTACAGAACAGAGAAGACCACCGGTAAGATATACATCTACGATGGAAGAGGGAGTAGCGAACCACTTCATTGTCTGGATAAACTTCACTCGGCTCCTGTTGTTGCTATGAAGGTAATTTTGTTTTGAACAGTAAATCTTGTTTACCATGAAACAGCTTCAATAATTCGTTAAAGATATGTTTCTTACAAAAGACCAATTAAGAAGAAAATTCCCTTGATGTTTTTCTTTTCAAAGATATTTTAATTTACTGTAAAGCAATATTGAATCATTTCATATTCAGTTACAGTCAACCCTGTTTGTTACTTTTTTTTAGTACAATCCAGTGTTTGAGGCAGTCATTTCGATAGATACTCAGGGAATGGTGGAATATTGGACTGGACCTAAAACAGAATACAAGATGCCAACTAACATATCCTTCAAGTATAAAACAGATACAGATCTCTATGAATTTGTCAAGGTAAAATTTTAAAGTTTTAGTGGAAGTGTAAGTGATGTTGTTAAATGTAAACAAAAAATTTCAAAATGTTTTGTGCATGAGGCCTGTGAGGTTACAGAAATCCCCTGTATTTTCTATGTCTTGGATATCAAGATACTGGGGGGTGTAATTTAATGTAATCAGTGTGTGCATATATGTGTGAGCCTTGATACATGCTGGCTAGTATCTTTTAACTGGAAATAATTTAAAAGTCTCACCAAATAAAGTGAATGGTTTTGGTAGACTTACTGAGAAGTTTGAGTCCCTCTTAGAGACTTTACAACCAATGAGCATTGTCCGTCTGTCATACAATGCTCACTATTTTCCTCACAGTCTGTGTTTGGCTCTGTCAGGTCACTTCATAGGCATAGTTCTTTTGTAGTAAGTGTGAAACACTTATTTTTTGTTTGTTTTCCTAACACAGTATCTTCCTGTCTCTTTCAGTGTAAAACAGTGCCTACTGGCCTTGCTGTCTCACCAAATGGCAAACAGTTTGCAACCATCTCAAAAGACAGAAAGGTATTTTTCTTATTCCTTTAAATGTTTGAACTGCTGGCATCCGTCTCATGAGAAACTAAATCTAGTGAAACAATTATTTCATCTTCATACATCTACCACTAGCACTGGTTAGGGCTGTACAGATTACAATTGTCGTGGACCTTTGACCAAAAAAAAATGTCAGTCAACAGAAGACAGCATTTTAATTTTTTTTTTTTAAAGAGGGGTATGTGTCACAGTGAAGTTGAATTAAAGGTTTTCTCTGTAACTGTTGATGGTCTTGTCTGATAGTCACTTTAGGATAGTATGTAAGGTCTTCCTCAATAGTACCTGTACTTTGTTTTAGCATAACTAAGATAGTTTGCCATATTAACTCTTCAAGGCACTATCATGACTGCCATAATATAACCACTCTCTGTTGCATTTGTCATAACCGACATGACTGGATATTTTCACACTGTAGTTTCTCTATCTTTGATGTTCTCATTTTACAGATCAGGACATTCCGATATTTAACCGGTAAGCTGACTAGAGTCTTTGATGAGTCACTCAAGACATTTACAGAACTACAACAGATGAGACAGCAGCTACCAGATATGGAATTTGGAAGAAGACTTGCTGCTGAAAGAGATCTACAAAAGTCAGAGCTGTTCTCAACTGCAAATATCAGTGAGTACAAACTTTAGGACATTTAAAATGTTATGCTGTATTGGTATGCTGTAATTAAAGATTTCATTTCATAGCACCAATATAGTATTTATCCTGTTCATCTGTCCCTTCTTACCTTGAGGTACATCCTCCACAAGTTGCACATTTTACAGAAGTTAGAACTATTTCTATTAGCATATAAATATGCAAGTTCAAACTTAAAGACTTCAATACATTTACGCTGTAATGGATGCTTTCATATTTGAGATCATTGCCATCATGAGTCTAGTTTCCACCTATCCTCTTTCCTTCCCCTCATCCATTAAATACCTTTCTTCAAGTTGCTTATTTGACATACTGGACTGAACAAGTGGCATTTATCAGTCAGTGCTTGATGAGCTATAAGATCATGTATAATAATCCTTTCTTTTCTCCCACCTATATCTTTCAAGTCTATGATGCCAGCGGTAACTTCGTCCTGTATGCTACAATGCTGGGAATTAAAATACTGAACCTACACACTAATAAATGTAACAGGCTGATTGGCAAGGTTAGTTCTCTCCTGTATGATCATGTTGTAATTGTAAAGTCAGACCAGCAATGTCCAATGTTGATCTCAACCTATTTCAAAATAAAGTGGTCAAAGGACAAGCTAAGCCAGGGTGTGTATTTCCTTGTGATTTTACCCCTTGGACTCTGGTGGACATCCCAATTTAAGAGACAAGACTGTACTACCATCTCATCTCTCTTAGTGACCATGGTAGGAACAGATGCTCCTTGTTTGACATCAAGATTGCAAAGACAACAAAATAAAATATCTCAGTTTACCTTAAAGAACAGAAACAAGCCTTGATTAGTTTGATGACTTTGGCTCCTTTCCTTTTGATTACATTTTTAAATAGTACTCACTTCTTATCAATTTATTTCTATTGTATTGGCACTGAGTTAATTGTTTCACTCAATTTACCTCGACTTCACTTCCAGCCCGAAAACGTTCGTTTTCTCAACCTAAGCCTGTTCCAGGGAACACTGAACAAAAAGTCTGCAGCGCTGACGATAGAGATGCAAGCATCTGATAATCCCAGTCTCCAGGCAACAGATACAGATCCCACGTTGGTTTGCAGCGCTTTCAAGAAAAATAGATTTTACATGTTTACCAGGAGAGAGCCAGATGATGTTAAGAGGTGAGAAAAAGTAGTTTGGAGGCTCCAGCCCTTTTGATTATCAGAGTTAATTGCACTATTACCATTAGTGGGTTCTGTGACAGGTCCTTGAAGCATGGAGCCCAATGTGACGGCCACAGTTCGGCATTAATTGATTAGTTGCTCATCACATTTAAACGGACTCATTGAGGAGATTGATTAAACTCTTGCCTTGATATTTGGAAGTTCTTTTAGGACATTTTTGCATTGTCTCCTGATTTTATTTGTATTCCAGTTTGAAAGTCTCTTCTTAAAGTCTTAAGTTTATCTCTTTGGTGATTTGTACAAATATCAGAAAATCTGAAATCTGCCTGCTTAAAGTTTGCAGTTTTTTTTTGCACGTCTCAAGATTCCAGTGGTAATATGAGGCATCTGCCCTGCGTAATCTTGTAGTATGTGATGGTCATTATGTGAGGATTACATTAATGTTTGTAAATCTTAGACTGAAAAAGAAAGATGATTTGATGAAATGTGTTACATGGTTTTGCCCATTATTAGTGATTTGTACACATGTGATATGACAAACACTGCTTTCATCATTAACAAATTGTTTAAATCTCATTACTTGCCTTTACAGTGCTGATGCTGACAGAGATGTCTTTAATGAGAAACCAAGCAAAGAAGAGCAAATGGCTGCCACACAGGTAAATCAAATGTAACCATATTTGAAGATATTTAGCTTATCCAAGGTTTGTTATTGTTTATTTTTTTATTCCTTGCTGAAGACAGGCAAGGAATCTGTGCATGTTGATGGCGCGTGTGTGTGACACCTTGACTTTTAAACATGTTATCTCAATGAAGTGAAAGTTGCTTGAACTTCAAAGTTGGTATGTAGGTAGCCCATTGTGAGTAAATGGTCCCTATTTTTTCCCAGGTAGGTCAAAGGTCATTTGAGGTCACCAGAGGGGTACATCTGAAAATGCATTAAGAAGGATATCTCAGCAACTGAAAGTTGCTAGAACTTTAAATTTAAACCATTGGCAGCACTTAATAAGTAGATGATCTTTGTCAAGTTTTGATGATTTCAAAGGTCGCACACTGACAGAAGAGGTCATAGTTTAGAAACCTTGTAAACACTGTATCTCAAGAAGGAAAGGTTGCTGGAACTTCAAACCTTGTGTATAGGTTGTCCATTTTGAGTACAGTAGATGATCCTTATTGCTTGTCAGTGACTGATTTGTGCCCAGAACTTCCCACTGGTAGCATTGGCAGCTCTTGGTGAGTAGATGATGTCTGTCATTTTTTATGATGGTCAAAGGTCATCTGAGGTCAGCAAGGTCATACTTTGAAAACCTTGTAGACATTTTATATCAAGGGGGTAAGGTGAGTGTGGCTCAAAATTGGTATGTTGGTAATCCTTTCTTCATCATGAAAGGAATCACAAAGTCCTTTGGCTGGTTTTTCATTGTGGTTGGCGTCATCTCTAACCAAGAGAAATGAGCCCTAAAGTTTTACAAATTATGGCTTGCAATAATTGCTTGTGTGTGTGGTTCTTACTTTAAATGGAAAGTCAGTTGTGCTAATTTTTGGCATCCTCAATTTTCAGTGTCATAATTTGATAAGCTGTCTTAATGGCCTATGTTAAACTCATCTATTGCAGAATATACATTATTTGTGAAAATATTGTTTATTTAGAAAGCAACTCTAACCCCAAACAAACTCTAGATCATTGAAAAGATATGATGATGGAACTGGGCAAAGAGGAAATATCACAATTGCCTCCCCCCCCCCCCCTCACACACACATTTAAATGAAGGTCTTATTTTGCTATTTCCTCCAAAAAGTCTTATTTCCTCCAAAAATATTGCATATTCAGCTAGTGTGCATCAACAATCAGAAAAGGTCTCAAAATGTAATGGCAGTGAGGTGAGATAGCATACAGATACATGCTTGTAAGTCTGTCCTACAAATTACAGCTACCTTTTATGTAATAGGAACATTTTGTCTTTTATTTCTGCAGTAAGGAATATTTTTATGTCATATGCTGTCATATTTGCAGGTTATTACTTTATCACAGCAGGATTATTACAGACAAGTTAATGTAAAGTCATGTTGTTGCAAGTAGGTAATTTGTACTTTAACTGTTTCAAAAAGTGATTTTGACTTTCAGTTTAATTTCAATTTCTTTACTTCAGTATAAATATCAAATTTTTTGAAATGTTATGTATGGAATTTTCCTTCCTTTTGTAGGGTGGAAGTTCAAGGGTTTCAACGCAAGCTACACTGCATACCTCAATGGGAGATGTACAAATACAACTCTTTCCTACAGAGTAAGGATTATAGAGCAATGGTTTGATTTTATAATGATTTCATTTCTTAAAAATTAGAGATGTATTTGCACAGCCACCTTTGTGAATGTAATAAGTCTCTCAATATCACTTCCATTCTTATGTTATCATGAATAGGGTGCCCAAGCATACTCACAAGGTCAAACTTTTGTTTTACTTACAATACAAAATTGATAACACAGTCCAGCAATCTGTGGCATTGCAGCTTGTTTTCCTTTTGTAAGATGCAGAAGTTTCATATGAAACCTTTCACAACAGTTAAGGGGTTCCTTCTCTTTTCAATACAGGTGTCCAAAGACAGTTGAAAACTTTTGTGTGCATAGCAAGAATGGTTATTATAATGGCCACATATTCCATAGAGTCATCAAGAGCTTTATGGTACAGACAGGAGACCCAGATGGTGAGAATCATAACTACTTGATCCAGTTAATTGGAAGCTAATGTGTCTTTATAAATGAGATAAACCTTAATTACATAACCACCTTATTATCGTTAAAGTGTATATTTCCTTGAAGTATTTTCCGAAGTATCCAACAAATACAAGATAAAAGAGAATAACCAAGTGTCTGTCAGGATTGAAAAGTGGAACCATTTATGGGGCAGTGTGTTCATTTTAGAAACTTTTTGATGCTTCCTTAATTAGTAGGGTATGTTTGATACATTTAAAGCACTGATTAACACAAATTTTCTTAGCAAAATGTAACACTTTTGATAAAATCTAGAAAGGTGGCTTCACTAACCACCCACTGCCATATGTACATAATTTTATTGTTTACTTAATAGTTCACCTAAATTCCTATCAAATTGTCAATTTGCAGTAAGAAGTACAAAACTGGATGGGAACCAACTGACTGGGATGTTTGAACACTTTGCCATCATTTAGTCTGTTGCTTAAATATTCCTTACAGTATAATATTTTATCAGTCAAAGTATATTGCAGTATTGTACAAAGAAAAGGTCACCAAATGTATCAGTGCATTCTATTTTAGCAATGACACATGAAGTCAGTTACTTAAACCGGCAGATCTGTTTATTTAGCCATGTTGCATACCTGAAATCATGCTGATAAATTGAGTGATAATTACATCAAAGATATCAATATTATTTGCCATTTATGCCTATTTACTTCACTCTTCTACCTCTTCACAATGATTATAAGATTTGAAACAAATAGACTGCCTGCTTTATAGAATGTTCTGACATGAACCTTCACCAATTTGGAAATAAAAATGATCATTTTAACAAGAGATATCTGGAAGATTTTATGGTAGCTATTGTCTTAGTGGATCATTTATTTAATAACAGGGCTATTTTTCAGTTTGTGGTGGTAACATATATTTTTTTCATTGTAATCTTTCTTTGTCATGATCAGGTAATGGCACAGGGGGTGAATCAATCTGGGGCGGTGAATTTGAAGATGAGTTTTCACCAAAGCTGAAACATGACAGACCTTACACCGTCAGCATGGCAAATGCTGGACCAAACACGAATGGTTCTCAGTTCTTTATCACATTGGTGCCTTGTGTGAGTAAAACATTTTGAAGTTCTTTTTGATACTGTGGTTACTATTTATAAGGAGAGATCACAGGTTATAAAATGATTCACTAATGCATAAGGATACTACTTGCAACCACATATTTTAATTTTGAGTATAAACAAGTAACAATCTAAGCATTCTGGCCCCAGTGCACCTGGTACTCTGGTACAGTTTTGCAAGTATGAGCTTTTGAATGTATTTAAGTTGCACAGAAATGAATCTGAGGCAAAACAAGTGCAATGTGGTAGTTACACATTGACAAATCCTTTTTTTAATCTTGTACTTTGCCTGTGTTGCCAACCCATTTTTCCCTTTTTTTTTCAATGTTTGGATTCACTGCTGTTGTGGTTTTATTGATAATGTTATATGTGTTTATTGTCCGTTTTAATAACTCTTTGAAAAGTACACATTTGCCTGAATATATTCATATGGATAGAAATAATTATCAGCAGTAACTAGATTCCAGCCAATCAATGACCCATGATCAGGTTTAGATTCACATTTAACAGAGGTAGTTGTTCACCTGTTTATGACTGCAGAAAGATTCAACCTAACCCATTACTTCTGTCCCTCCTGTGGAGGGGACAGGGAAAAGAAGGCTGAGTGTACATACAGTACATGATACCTGTGTTACCAATATCTTTCCTATTTGCCATGTATTTCTGGCTTATTTTGGAGATGTATGGTTAAGAGCTAGCATATGATATCAACCCAGTCCTTTAAGAGCTCATTTCTTCTGTTCCCTCCACGTGTCCTACTTTGCTAATTTACTTATATTTGAGAGATTTTTGTGGTACATTTTTGATTCCTTGCCGTAGGCAGGGGAATCTATGCAGTCCTGATGCCGTGTGTGTGTCTGTACGGGTGTGTGTGTGTGTGTGTGTGACGGTTGCTCGTAAACACTCTATCTCAAGAAGGGTAACTCTGAGTAATTTCATTTTGGCATGTTGGTTGCCCATATTGAGTAGATGATCCCTATTGTTTTTGGTGTCCAAATCTTGCATATTAATGAGGTTATGGGGTAAAATATAAAAAATTTTGAAACTGCCATAGTTCCTTATCCATGGGTCAGATTTGTTTTAAACTTGATAAGGTTGTCTGTTATTGACAGGTTCACGACCCTGTGAAATTTAATGCTTATTAATAGAGAGGAAGGGATAATTTTTCACTATAAAACAATAATAATAGCCTAAACACCATTATTGTGGTTATTATAAACTACCATACAAATATATATTGATCTACATTGTGCAATAGCAGGTGTTTATTCTCTTGCACACAGTTAACTCAATGGGATTGCTCCCTACAGTACTGCATTTGTAACTTAGTAAGTAACTTCTAGTGTGAAGGGCCTGGATAAGTTGTCCAGAGAGATAGTCTTGGTATGGGAGGTCATGGGGTCAGATAGAAAAGCATGCAATGGAATGTTAATGGGTTTATGAAAAAAATGAAGAAAAATAAAAAAAACCATCTGTTCTGTCATTTATTTGGATAATATCAATATCCAGAGGAACAGCTGGTAGCAGAACAAGGTTTCTTAACAATCAAATTGGATTGCTTTCAATCATATTTCACAATGTCCGAAAAGATGGAGGAAGCAAAAATATTGCAGAGGAATCATAACTTAGGGTCAACTTACGAGGACTTTGAGTGTGTTAAAAGCTACTTGTAACAAGGAAGAAATTATCCTGGTGGTTTACGAAGAATTTTAGGTAAATATGGCAGACAAGCTGAGTTCAGATGAGGTAAGGTTGAGTTATTTGATTCAACTAACAACAGGCAAGACTAGAAGCAGCATTGATTACTGTGTGTTTCTTGGAGCTCAGAGATAATGTTGACTGATGTCATACCGTACTCATACTGTACTTGATGTGTGGGTTGTATGGCCTGGGTAGGTGATCCCTATTGCTTTTGGTGGACATCAAATGTCGCAGTCATTTTAGGTCACCAAAATAAAGGTCATTTTGGGTTAAAGGCTTGTGGTGTATCAAGAAAAATAACTGCAGTTGATCTTATACTTGTCATTTGAATAATTCATGTTTGTTGTAATATAACCATGTAGCAAGGAATCACAAAGCCTTTTGGCTTTCTGGTTCAAGCTGATCTTCTGTGAAGTGTATCTAGTGTTTTCAGGTACCCAAAGGACAAGTCATCTAATTTATTTGCCACCTGCTAACTTTCAACCAAATCAATCAATCTTTGCTTTTGTCATTTGCATTTTGTAGCCTTGGCTGGACAACAAACACACCGTATTCGGTCGATGTACTAAAGGTATGGAGACAGTACAGAAGATTGGCAAAGTGAAAACGAATCCAAAGACAGACAAACCTTACGATGATATCAGAATTATCAGTATCACTGTTAAATAAGCACCCCCTCCCTCCCTTCCTAAGAAATAAACCTTGCAACTAGAGCAGTGTAAGTAGAGCAGGATAATAAAGTAGTGTCACAATTTTCCTTTGTCATGTAAATGTGGACAGGATAGTATAATGATGACAGGCCATTAGTAGGCCCCTCTCCACACCTTTCATTCCTGATCTAACATCTCATGGTATCGGAATAGTTATTGAACTCCAAACCATTCGGCCTCAGAGAATGTAAAGTTTCGTCGTGATCAGTCTACAAAGAAATGCTGACAAACTTACACTACATTTCCAGAGTTAAACTAGGGGACATTATTTGATCTAAACTGTTGCTGTGTCTAATAAATATTTCTTCTTGGATATTCAGGTAATATGCTTATTTTGGTATTTGCAGTTTTTTGGCAAATATTGCATCCTGCAGAGCTACTGCTGTCCATTCAGACATGTTTGTAATTGGTAACCTATTTGTTAAAAGGTTTTAATATTTTTTGTGATTAATGAAGAAATCGTAGGACACTCTTCCCTTGTTTTCAAGACCTGGAATTTTATCTTTGTCTTGCAATATTTTAATTTAGCATTCTCAGATATTCATAGCTCCTGCCCCAAAATCCTATCCGGTAATTTCATCAAGGTAGATCACAATGTTTCGAACTCATCAAGACCATGAATGTTTTATTGGTATCTGTCATGTGACATTCATCTTAAAATTAGAAGCTCCTAAATAGAGCAGCTTATATAAGCATCAACAACCTGTTCATTCATAACATTTAGACTTGTTTCAACAAACGTAGGGTCACAGTTTTTGCTGTAATGCAAACTTTCTTACTTGATGTTTACAAGCAATTGTTAGTGTCTCAGACAATGTAATGTCAGATCAGAGAGGGAACAGTAATTTGGGTGAAATATTTGTTGAGGGTTAAGTGCATCACAGATGTGAAGTTTGAGTATACAAGTCTCTGGGTTTTTGAGCTGGAAAGTCAAAGCACTGTTTGGGTCAGGACTTTCGCATTGAATGATGTAATACAATAATTAACTTGCTAACGTCATGCCATAAACGTACACTACGTTTCCTTCTCTTTATACATGATCAATCTTTGAAATAAATTGGAATAACACTACAAATTTACTTTTGTTTTCCTATTAATTTATTTTCATGTTCATCACAACATTTACATCAGGAAGTGAAATATCAAACAACAAATCTTTACATATCTTACAAACACGTATACAAAATGTCCCAATCAAATATGTTTCTAATTAATAAGAAGAACTCAATACAACCTGATAATTATTCTGAACATTGCTGAGGTGACTCTATGTTGTTTGGTGCAAGGTGATAATTTGTCTCTCAACCACCCAGACCACCCATTAGCTTTGCTTGTTGGATTCCCCTTTGTATATGATAAACTGTCTGACCTTAAAATAAGGAGATCTACCTTTTATCAGAGCAGAAAAAATTTGGATTACGGGGAGAAATTGCAAGCAATTTTCAACTGACTTGCATAGACTGAGTGCACCTTGAGTGCATACTGTATGTCATGCACAACCATGAAGTGCCTACAAACAATGGAAGCAGCCTGCTGTTGGTGTAATTGTACCATGTATTAGGTATAAATATAAAAATATATTTTTAGAATGCACTACGTACACATAATTATGGCCAATTGCTCCAATAAGCCTAGGATTGTTTTGGCCAATTTGAAAAACGTTGGAAACTTGTAGAACATTAAAAACCCTGAAAGGACAGCATATGAGACGGGAAGGATGGGAGATGTGAATAAAAACCAGGAGTCTTCCAGTAAAACGGAGAGAGTTGATAATGTTATTCTTATAATCTGGGATGTTGATAGATGTGGTGTTTATGATGCAATGTCAATACAGAAGTGTCTGGTCTAGGTGTAGTAGATAGGTTGGGCCCCTACTTACAGATTGACCTCTTTTAAATCCCAGTGAACAACTAATGTAATTTTCAGGGATATAATTCATGTAAGCCAACCTCCAACTGACTTGAATAGACAAATGCTAATACTTTCCAAAGAGGCTATTCAGTCTATTCATTTCCCTTCTGATATCTATTCACTTTAGTTTTAGGTAGGCTTACATCAACTTTCTCCCAATTTCCTTGAAGAGCACTTCCTTTAAAAACGATAAGCAACCAGACTATATATTAAAACCATGTATGACTACCAACTTACCAACATTTTTGGATTGGTTTCCTTTGTCTCAAGGTTAGTTCACATGGGAAAACTTGGATATTTACTTGTGACTGAAAAAACCAGTCTTTGACCCACCCACGGATCTAACCCAGAGCCTTCCAGTTGCTAAGCCTGATTGTTTCAAAAGCCACCACCTTTATCCACTTGACCACAAAATGGTGATCATTTCCAAAGTACTTATAATCCTTAAAATAATATGGTTGCAATCAATCATGTCCAGTAAGTACTTCTGAATCTTCAGTCAACAAAAGAGGTTAGAATTACAATCAAGTTTGCAATCACAGCCTTATATTTTCTGCTAGTCTGGAAGATCCAATTGCAGGCCTTATTTCACAGAAGTAAATGGACTTGGGAATATGCCTTATAACATGTAAGCCAGCTCTTCTGAAGCAACATGTAGCATGATTTGAACTAATTAAATGTGAAATAATATGCTGAGAAAGCAAATCTTCCATTCATGTCAAAGACTGAAGGATTATTCAGTATTTTTGTCTTTACCAGTTGTTAAATGTATGTACCGTATATCAGGCCAAAACATTTTTGTGACTGTTTTTAGTGGGGAGTAACCAATGTGGTTTTTTGCTGCCAATCCAGTGGCCAATGTTTTTATCACATCAGCCGATATTCAATACAATCCAATTCTTTTGCTCTCAAAAATATTCTCTCATGAAAAGGTTCATTTTGTTCACAATGTGGCCTAGTGTCTGGAATGACTTTTACAAGGATTCCAAAATTGTAGCATTTTTTTTTCACAGTGTAAAAAAATAGTCCTCGTGAACTATTGAAGTCCCTCCTCCGAACGCTTACGAGGGCTTTGTTTACCCTTTCAGATGGACAATGGGCCTCTTAGGGCATTTCTTTCCTTACCCTGGATCATGGATTAATACATCCAATATATATATATTTTTAATATTTTTAGAAAGCTGAACATCGGCAGACATCAGAGATGGAAGTAGCATGATTTAGCCGATCTGATGTTTTACCAATAGTGTAAAATATCAGCCCAATCCAATGTCTGATCTCATTATCAGTTAATCCATAGTTTTCAGCCTTCACAATTGGGGGAGGGGGGGTTAACATGCAACAACATTACTAGTGCGAACCACATTATAGAGTACCACAGTTAGTATAGTCTACACAAATAGAGACCATCAGTTCAACACCTCAGAACCGTCATTGATTAGATGACATACAATGTCTTCCAAGCTCATCAAAGGCTTCATGGGGTTATCTCGTGTTGGTTGCTCTCTTTGAGGGAATAATGTGACCTCTGCATACTCCATTCTATTAAAAGCGATCTTCCCTCCTGAGAATGGTATAACCCATGATTTCATTAGATGGTTGTGAGTGGTTACCTCTTAGCTCTGCTGCAAGCATGTTTTATAATCTCTGAATGCAACATTCCAAGTGTGACATCCTTTTTCTAATGGTATGACGTGTGCTTTCATCAGTCACCACGACAGTGTCCTTGTGCTACTCACTGCTAGCGGATGGCGCAGGTTTATGTGGCTTCACTCGAATGGAGACCCTTGATGATCTTACCTCCTTGGATGGTATGACCTGTCATTTCATCTGGATGGTTAGTAATGCTTCTTCACGTTGATGCAGTTGGACTAGTGAAGGTTGTAAAACCTCTGGGTTCCAAGTCTCTAGGAGGTGCCCTGCATAATCTAACCTCCTTAGAATGGTTACCACTGCTCAGACTGTTTTTGATCCATTCTCTTTCATTCCTGTGGGGAAGTAAGCACTAACAAGAGGAGGTCTTGGATGCAGCTGTTGTGGTTGCATCGGTCTGAGAGGTAACCTATTTGACGATCCAGTTCCCTGAGGATGACCTTTGATGGTAGCATCATTAATACTTTGGAGGTATTTAGGGTCCAGTGCAGGACTGAAATCAAAGAGATTTGATAAAGACCAATGTTATAGGAAGTACCACAAAAGTGTAAGGTATATCACATCTGTTTGCATTGACTATGTATCCATGGCAATATTTATGGTACATTCTTTCAAAACCAAAGTAAAAAATAAAAAAACAATATACCCTGCTATTTCTTACAATTGCCTGCAGACTGGAGATTGCAAAACGCATCCTTTCTTACACTGAAGAAAACAGAACAGCAAAGACAAGTTGCATACAAACATAGAATAAAAAAGAAGCCACTCCAATGATATTACCTCATCCCGGTGACAGGTCTCGAACCTCTCTGGTAGGCTTCAAGGGTTGTTGATTCCGGTATCGCAGACAGAGAGGCTGGCGTTGATGTCATGGCTGGAGCAGAAGGGATACGAGATGGCACAGATGTTCCTGGGAAAGAGGGCCCTCCAGAGGCATTCTGTGATGTTGATGGTACCACTCTAGATGGTTGGTACTGTACTTGACTCTGTTCATAAAAAGTCCACATGGTTGACAATTCAATGAATTCTTTAGAGCACTTTTCTAGCATTTCATATTTTGCACAACAAACAAAAACAACAATGGCACAGGGTTGTCAATTTTTCTTACAGATGGAATTTTCTTCATTCCATTTTCATTTCTCTTCTTTCGTGCTCTTTTCTGCAATCCTCTGCAAACCTCTAGAATGTCCATGCACAAGAAACTTCACAATGTTTCTGCTTAATCAAAGTCCTGATTATCAATAAATCTTTAATAGTAACATTGGTCTTTTATGTACTCGAATAAACCACAACACAAAACAGCAGTTTACAAAGTAATGATGAACAAGACTCTTTACCACCGGAAATCTAGCTTTTCCTAGATCTGCGATGCCTTGGCGATGAGAAAGCTGCGCTTCATTGACTTGCTTGTTCAGCCAGTTGATCACTGACAAGAAGACATAAATGACCAAATAATAACAACAACAACAACAAATATAGAACTGTGGGGTTAAGAATAGCTGATTGTGAATGTCGATCAAAAAGCTTAAAAAAAAATAAAACAATAAATAGGAGCTTGAGAAAAATTAGAATTTAACTGAGCAGTATTCATAGAAAGGATTCTCCAACTATGCTTTCATTCTTTCTGTAAATACATTAACATTTTTCCATGTAATTTACTGTTCTTACTTGCAGGAAATATTCCACAAAACTTGGAAAATGAATTACATTAGTATCTATTCATTCCTTTCATTGTGATATTTTGCATAAAAAATTTGGTCTGTTCATTGTTATTGATATGGTGTGCAGTGTGGGTTACAGCATGGTTCTGATCTAGTATTCAGTGATGAAACATAAGTTTCAAAAATGAAAAATATTTTCCAGAATGTGGATTTTCGTGAGGTTTTTAAAATCACTGAACACTTTTGCTCTTAAAACCCTTGCTGGGAACACAAAAGTGCAGCATTTGCCACACATAACCACCTGATATGGCTGAAGAACTAAGGAAGCTTCTACTGGCAAAATCTAACAGCATGTTCTACTGGTAAAGAGTCTAATGTACTGAATTTAGTTTTTTTGTTGATGGAGAATTCCTTCAAATAAGACAAACTTAAGTTCATAATATTTTCAGGATGTATCTTTTATGTTTGCTACATAGAAAGAACATTATACTGTAAGATATATCATATCTTCATATCATAATTGATATAAATGAAACAAAAAGGAATGCAGCCTCAGACTTAATCCTACAGCAATGGAGTACATTCTAATAAACTGAATACACCAGGATACAGACAAACATACAACTACAGGTTAGACTGATTATAATACATACAGACACATACAGAGGTTAACCACTAACCATTTTCATTTGTCTTCAATAGCTGTTTGCTCTCTTCTAGTTTTCCTCTCAAAGTCTCTTTGGTTTCAGTCAAGGATTGGTTCTGAGAAGAAAAAAATGTTGAACCATATCCATCTCTCTGCTATTGCAGAACTGAAGCAGAGTTTTCTTTTCTAACATCAGAGAGACAAATAACACGATAGTTTGATCCATTAATAGTCATGATGTGATGATGGTTTCTGTGTAAGGGTTCTTCTTTATTATATTTACCTCTAGTTCAATCTGCTGAAGTTTTCTTCTCAGTGTGTTGTTTTCTTCCTCTAGATTCTGCAATGACCTTGACTTTTCTTCAATGACCTTCTCTTGTTTGTTGGTTACAGCATTTTTCAATTTCAGCTGTGTAAATATGAGAGAAAGAGATTCACTTGGTGCTTAAAGTCTAAGTCAAATGACATTCATCTTGCCAAGTTTTAGGTCTGAAGTTAAGAGTGACTTTCGGCATTTTCCCCTAAATTTGCACATTTTGCACTCAACCTGCAGAATTTGGCTCAAAACAGGATAATGATTTGTCAAGACATTCTCCTGCTCATTTTCCAAATATTAATTGGTGAGTAATTAACTTTTGATAAGAATCCAAATTGTACAATCTTCGTAGGATGTCTTGTGCATCTCCAAAATTCACTGCATATGATATACTGGTGGATTCTCATATTTTAAGCACTATTTTGACATCATTATTGAATATCTGAAAGACAAGGCTTGAACAGGCTGATGCAGAATGCATGCCACTTTAAAGTAATAAGAATAGTTCACTGAAGTAATTTTTACAAGTCCCAAATTGTTACATCAGCCAACTTCATATTTGACCTTGATACCATGCTTCTTTTGTTTTGTTTTTATTTTTAATTAATTGTGACAGCTGCTGCAATTTAAGATTTTGACAGATTGAAAGCAAAACCAAATGGATCGTTTTTGTAAAATTCCCACAAAATGATGTCCCTTCGGTGGAGGCATGAAAGGCAAAGTAACTGACCTTAGACATGCTGGATTTGAGTTCTCCTTGTAACTTCTTGATGATCTCATTACCCTTTCAAAGAAAACATTAAAAAATAGATTAGATCAGATTAGATTAAGACTAATATGTCAAAATAATCCACACCTGATGGGTAAGAGGATGAAGCTGGTTGCAGTGACAGGCTTTTCCGGGCATCCCGTCACTGTCAGCAAGATATTACCACAAACAGCACGACCTAGCCACAAACCTGAGAGGACTCACAGCTGAGTATTGAATCATCATTTACACTAACGAGAAACAATAATTGACTGTATACAATGTAAGATAATATCAAACATACACACACATACACAAAACTGCAAAAATATAGCCTATACTGAAATATGTCAACATGAAGCCAATTGCATCTCATTAATCGTGGGGCAACAATGTGCAAAATGTGCTAAACTATGTTGTCCTGTCTTGCCATTGAAGGGCAGAAGATCTCAACATCGAGCACAGCAGCAGCTGATTTAGCTCCACCAGTTTCTTTTTAGACCATTAGAGGTTGAGTAGCAGCAAATACTAACATCTTGTAAACTTAGTTTCACTCATGTCATTTGCAAAACTTCATTGAGAGAAGCCTCTCAACACAGCTCATAGTCAAAACAAGGCCCTTGAAGAAAGTAAATATTGCCACTAAAATTATTTACTTTCCTGAATGTCAGTACACCTAGAGTCGGAAAGGCTAGAACCCAACCCAAACAAAAACCATAAGGCCTTTGCTTTTTGGTTTTACAATTTACAGCGAACTGCTCTGACATGATGGCCACTGTAATGTTAATTAACTTCTTTTTCTATAATCACAGCACACTTTCACAGTTCTCTGAACATAAACAAATTCACAATTCACTGTTAAATATCAATTCAGATATGCTAAATAAAATCAGACTTTCACTGAAGCACTAACTGATTTGGTTGTGTAAAAGACAAGGTTGTAACAAAGTATTGTTATCAGGTAGAAATTTTCAGCATTTCACACACCAGTGCTACCACTAAACTATCACTTCTGAAAACTTGAACCACATTGTCTTTTATAACAAACATTCACATAATGCAATGTTACATCAAGAATACACAAGTCAACACAAAAATAAAGAAGATATTTAAATTATTTAAATTAAAACATATATCAGATTAATCAACTTTTTAAATTGATTGTATTACCTTCATAACTTCAGCAGAGGAACTCTTTACTGTTGCTTCTAGTTTTCTGATAAATGCCTGTTTCTGTTGCAAACTATCCTCAAAATTGTCCTTTATAGGGATCAGAGAAATTGACAGAGGGTGAGAACAAAAAGTATGCTACCTTATTTAAAATAAAACTACAACATTCTTTTATAATAGAACATTGCATTGTATTCAACCATGCACATATTTCTGTCAATGACTCATAGACCTTCCATAGAGTGAATACTTCTTTTGAATAAAAATTTGTACTCTTCCATAGAGTGTTTTTGCCACAGGGACACTTGTTTTCTTTGATGATGGTATACTCCATATCTGATGGTATTCATGGGATACCATCCACTTATGCACAACCCTTTTTATCCTAACGAAAGTCTCTGCAAACACAGCTTATACAATGCACAAGTAGGTTCACATTGTGAAAAAAGAGGACCAAAACGAACCAACATCTATAAACAGCAAACTTACTGAAAGAATGCTGATCTGTATTAATTATTGAATCGCATAGTCACTATGTTTGTTTAAAGACAATAATTAAAGTTTTGTTTCACCTTTTGTTGATTAGCTGCATTCAGTAGTTCATTACTTTTTGTAATTAACGCCTCTTTATCCCGAGATTCTTGTTCCAGGACGGCTACCCTGGTCTTCAGCTGGCTGAGTAACTGTTCTCTGCTGTGATGCTCTGTTTCCATGCTCTCAGTGCGTCTTCTGCCATTTTCTGCATCATGCTGAAGTCTTTGGTAGTCCTGTGAATGGAACACATGATTATAGCAAACACTGAAAGACTGACGGCAACACAAAGTACTGGATGATGCACCAGTAAATACTGGTGACATTTATGCAAATGAGACAAAAATTGCTGCATCAGGATACAGGACACAAACTGAAATCACATTCAAGCTAGACCAATTCATATGATCAAAAGTCCTGTACATGGAACAGATATTAATACAAAACTAATTGTACATACATAGATAAGAAAGTACTGGAAATAGAATTCAGGATTTATGGATCAATTACAAATTGTTATTGTTTTATGCAATATTGTACCTACTTCTTCAAGAGTGGAGAGCTTCCCTTTTAGTTCTTTCACCAGTGACTCCAATCTTTGCCTCTGTTCATGAAAATCCTGGGTAATGAAAAAAAGTGTAACAAACAAACAGGTGGGCATAAAAAAGTAATTCTGCAACTACAAAATCATTTGGCTTGAAAGATATCAGTCGCCACGTATAAATGCATCCACTTAGATTTTAAATTTTCTTTTAGAAACTTGCTAAATTCTGACCCATTGTCTCTTCTAGGAAATTTTAGTTACTGTACAATTTTTTCAGCAATGGAGAATAAACTTTAATAAAGTTTGTTGATAAAACAGAAGACTAACTTGTTATTGATTAATCCTTCTAACTTGATAAGTTTGCTCCAAATCACACTATGAAATATGTTTCAATGAGAAATATTTTCAATAGCATACAGTAAAAATAATTGTATTTTATAAACTCAAAGATAAAGGAGTTTTATGTGGAATTTCATCTCGTTTGGTTGCTGCAGATGCTGTTTATTTTAACATCAAGGACGATCTGATGGTGACCTACTATCTAACCGGCAGCAGAATTTGCATCTATAAAGACAGCTGGGTCTTTCACTTTGTCAATTTGACTGTAACTATCAACAGAAAAATAAGCATACAACACATACAGTCTGCTGAGTGTGACTAACCCTATTTGCTGTTTGTGCTTCTAATCACCTTATTTGCTGGTTGCAGTTCTACTGGCCCTGTTTGCTCTTTGTAGTTCTACTAACCCTGTTTGCTGTTTGGTAGTTCTAATCACCCTGATTGCTGTTTTGTAGCCCTACTCACCATGTTTGCTTTTTGTGGGTTCTACTCATCCTGTTTGCTGTTTGTAGTTCTACTCACCGTGTTTGTGATTTCATACATTTCTAACTTTTTGCTGTGTCATAGTTTTACTCACCGTTTTTGCTATTTGTAGTATTACTCACCCTGTTTGCCTTTTCGTAGTTACACTCACCCTGTTTGCCGTTTGGTAGTTTTGCTCACCCTGATTGCTGTTTTGTAGTCCTACTCAATTAGTTGGCTGTTTTGTAGTCTCATCCTGTTTGTTATTTCTTAGTTCTACTCACCCTGTTTCCAATTTAGTAGCCTCACTCACCCTGACTGCAATTTTGTGGCTCTACTCACCCAGTTCACTGTTTGTAGCTCTACTCACCCTGTTACCTGTTTGTATTTCTACTCACCCTGTTCACTGTTTGTAGTTCTCTAATGTGGGCTTGCATCTCGTCTATTTGATTGCTATTTCTTTTCTCCATCTCTTGCTTTTGATGAAGGTGGGTTTGTTCTAGATCTCTCAGCATCTAAATTTGATGCAAAAACAAATAGTGATAGCATAATGCCTCTGATCATGACTGGCAAACTTGACATATTATCAGTATATGATCAGTATAGTAGTTCTCCAAATAAGCTGGTTGGCAAAGTAAAAATACATCTTAGAAAATAAAGAAGAAGCTTTATGAATAACAAAGCAAGATGCCAACAATGAAGAAAAGAATATTTTTGAGCAAAAAAGTGTGAGCAATGTCCTACACAATAAATACAAAGGCAAACAGTAACAAGGAGTAAAGCACTGTAAGGACAAAAATAGCTTAGAAAATTAGCAAATGGTTCTAATCTAGTTAATCAGAAGTATGATGTCCTTTTAATTAGGAAATAAAGAAGATAAGATCTGCTATGAACAATTGATTTAAGTACAAAAGAAGTGACTTTGTGTGAATGAACAAAAACCCGAGGAATTATTGTAAAAAACTTCAGAGCCACTTACATATTCTGTTTAGAGATTAAATCATTTATTACTGTCCTTTCTTTCTGGCCTTCACTGCACACAAATTGAAACAAAGAGTGATCAACCTGATCCCGTATACTTCATAAAATAGCTTCGCTTAGCTTCACCATTTGTTTGTGAGAACTCCAAAAGAAAAAAATGTGGGCATTTAATATTCGTTTTCTTCTTATGGCGTAAAATTTCTTACTTGTTCCTAATGCTTGACAAACAAAGTTCATTTTCTTACATAATGCATACATGTCAAAATGAAGTTAATGTGACAAAAATACCAGATTGTTGTGCATGAGTCAAGAATGTGATGTTTAACATTTCATGTGTCTGAACAAGGAGTCACTCATTGTTCACATCATCATCCTCATCACCGTTATCTCTTCATCAGTCGTCTTCGTCACGACAATCAGCATTGTCATCATCATCATCATCAAAATCATCATCATTACCTCATCGTTATCTCATCATCTCCAACATCATCAATATTATGTCATCACTATCATCATTATTATAATTATTATCACCTACCTTGGTACTTTTTTCTCTCTCCTCTGCTAGCTGTTGGTTATGTCTCGCAGTAATACTGTCTGAATGACTCTGCCACTGACTCCTCAATTTGTCCAATTCTTGACTCTTGTCAACCAATGTCTGAAGACAAGATGGAAGTTAAACAATCAATTTCAACATTCACTTTATAGGCAGCGTTTTGTGGGGTCAAGAAACAAATTAAAGTATGTTCAAGCATTTTTGTGATTAAAAGCAAATCAGCTAAGAAATCCTATTCTCATGCTGACTACTGACATTTAAATTAGGACACTGTAAGAAAGTGGTGGAAATAAAAGATCATGCCAAGGCCTATGTTCAACATTTACAACTGACAACAAAATTCAAAATGCTTCATAGCATGGTAAAGATCACAATTCCTAGGTTTTATTCAGAATTTTCTGACCACTTGACAACAGTCTACATAGAGTAGAATTTCTCCAAATGTTGGAGCAAAAAATTTTGCATTTTGTGAAGTAAGTTAATCTAGATCCTCATGAATTCTTAATGGCATTCTCATAAAAAGCAACACCATGTTACTCACACAGAGATTCTTCAATTGTCCATGCTAACAAAGTAATGTTGTCCTTTTAAAATCACATTGGTTGTTTATTTCTCTTTTCAAGTAACACAATACTGTCACTGCTATCTGGTCTTATAGTCTGCAACCATAGTAGTCCCATCCAGTGGTTCATGGAAGCTTAAGTAACTCAAATATGCCAAAATATACAACTGAATATCAGTATTGATTATCTTGCACAATCTGACATTTTTCATTTAAAAATCTCTTTGTTCCTTTCCTTCAAATAGTACCAAAACACACCAATGTCATTTGCATTTACTAACCAAACCATCCTACTGAAATACAAGAACAACCCTGATATTCAGCATGTTAGGTATGTTCATGGGGTGTCTTCCTTTATTAGGTTAATCCTTCTTTCAAACCTTCAAAATGTAACTAAAGGATTCTCATAGCAAAGAAAGAAATAAGGAGATGAGTAAATTTGCTGCCGGGGAGATTGATGAAGATAAAGAGTGCACTAGTTACCTCTTGAGTTTGTTGAAGTTGCCTCTTGAGAGATGACTCGACCAACTCCAGATGACACTGAAGCTGTCTATGTTCCTCCTAAATTATAGAATATAATAAAAGAACAAATCGATATAAATTAAGAAAGCCTTAACAATCTAGCACCTCTTCCCGGTTTTACTGTCTGTAACACCTTAGTACATTGCATCAGTGCTTGCGAACAACAGTTCAAGAAAATGTTGCATCTTGTGTTACAACTTTAAATGGTATAGCTCCTGCCAAAGTATTTACACATACTGAAAGACACAGGCTCGCAAGGGGAGCATTTCAATTTCAAGAAATCCTATTTTAGAGGTTGGAAAATTAATCCCATTCATCCACCCATTTCAAAGCTCAGCTCGCGAATGTTCTGTGATGATGAAAGTTGGATCTTTTAGATTTCATTTTTAAGCTTGGCAACATTTCTTTGTGCCAAGGTACACTTTAAACATAGACACTCATGCAGGGAGCATCTAAATATAGAACACACATACAGGGAGCATGTAAACAGACAATCATACAGGGAACATCTAACCATAGACACTCATGCAGAAAGCTGGCAGTCCAACCAAACTTCACCATAGTGAAAATGAACTCATGACAGGCACATAACATCGTCACTTCTGCTACTGGAGCCACTAGGATTGGTGGGCTTTTAAATTTTGAAAACTTGATCTCTGTCAAAACCACCAGAGGTGAACAAAAGTTTGATATCATCCGTTCACTACTACACATTATTTCTCCCCTCCCCAGGGGATACCAGATTAGTTAGAGGGGGATATACCACATTACTTAGAGGGGGATATACCACATTATTTAGAAGGGGATATACCACATATAGGGCATACTTTAACACTTGCGTTCTTCCAGTGATTAATACCATAATCACTCATTTCAGTTCAATACAGATTTTTGTTTTCAATGTAATGATAAAACTATTGCACTAATTTCTTAATATTCTTCCAGGGTGGAACTACAACCTGTATGTAGCACACCAAAGCATACCTGCAACTTCTGCAAGCACTTTGCCAAAAAGCGTTTCACTTCTGTATCCGACCCCGGTTTGACCTTGAGAGTAAGATGGGTGAGATGCTTAAATGGATTTGTTTCAATTACGGCTAATTCTGCAAGACTCAGCTCTGATTGGTCAGTCTTGCACAGCTGTAAGATAAACCTATGAAATAAACAGAGTGGGGAAAATGAGATTTAATTTGGTAAATGTTACATAATTGGAATTACAAGGATTCTGATAGAGTGAAAATTTAAAGTATCAAGTACGCAGCAAAATCTCTTAATGCTGTTGTTGTGACTGCATTTATTAGCTGGAACAAAGAATAACTATATCTATACTAATGCAGTCAAACAGATTCTACCACAAATTAAACTGATTATGCAAAAGTTGCAAGTGCAATGCCTACTGCTTACAATGTTATAGGAGATGATGTAGAAAAGATGTCATATCTAGTTATTTCTGGCTAGCAAGTAAATGATCACTTGACTCTAATTAGCTAAGCTTCAATGTGTTGGTTCTTCGGTGAAGTCTGCTGATGTTTGCTTTGAAGGGTTACATACACTCTTGAGATGCTACATGTTTTTCAACACTAAAAATACACTGTTAAAAATATCTGTAAATTTACAGAAAATAAAGCAAAGAAATAAATAAGAAATGCAGACAGGTTCTGGCAAATATTTGCCAGAACAATTCTGTATTCCTTTTGTACTCCTTTATTTTATTTTATTTTAATTTACATTTTAAAATTTACATTTTTAACAGTGTACTTAAAATGAATAACTTTGAATACTGACACTGCAAGGGAGAACATAGCCTCTTAAACTTAAAAGCACCACCTACACATGTGGATACCAAACCCACCACTTACATGAATATGAATACCAAAACCCACCATCTACATCTATATGAATACCAAATCCATCACCTACAAGAATATTCACCAAAACCAACATCAAATACCAAACCCACCACCTACATGTACAGTATATAAATACCAAATTACAAGGTTTGTTTAACTGTGTTTAACACACTTCAGTGAGGTACTGAGTAATGGAAAGCTCAGACTTAGCCAAAGTTTGCGAACATTTTTACAATAATCTGAAGAAAATTTGCTGTATGTCAAGTTGTCAACCACCAGCCATTCCTATAACCTCCAACCCACATACCCCAAAAGAAGCAGAAAGCCCAATAACACATTAAGATGTGTGTTGAAAGCTCAAAAATATATTCAGAATGCTGGTTATAAATTTTTTGCCTTACTTTGGAGATTCTTTTCCTTGCTGTTCTAAGCACAATTCCAGCAACTCGATCAACTTGTGCGGAAATGCGGTGAAATCAATCAATAGCCCCTGCTGATTTTTGAGGCTGAAAAAGAAATACAGCTTTGTAAAATATCTTAATTTAAAACTACAAGAACAGTTTGCTGAAAGTTTAAAATGACATGTGATGCAAGTGCTTCCCTACACAGTGCTCTGCATACAGTAAGACCTGATGCTACTTACAGCAAGTGACTACTTGCATTGTCCTTGATGGAGATACTACCAATAACCACACAATTTGTTATTTTGGTTTTCACAGATGGGGCCCACAGATGCTGATCCCACATATGCAATTCCATCCACAAAAAAACTGATTGATTGAAATACTATCAGCAAGATGTGATGAACTGCACACAGAATAGAAAGGGATAAAAAAATATACACTATATGCATTGTTCTGCAAAGATATTGTGACAAGTGTCATTTGGGACTTTTTCTTACACTCTACCTTCAATCCTGTGCAGTTCCTATTTTTTTTTTTCTTAGCACAAATGTCATCAGATATTTTGAGGTGTACTGTATAAGATGAATACTTACTACTGAAAGTCTTCTTCTCCAAGAGCCAGAGTGTAAAGGAAGAATGAGTCTAGGTCATCAGTTAATCTGATGAGAAGTTCCTTTATCAAAGAAAAGAAATTTTAGTTTGTTTGAGAAGTTGGAAAAGTGATGACGTGGTTATCAAAGGTCTATGTGCAATTGCTATATACTTCACTGTATATCTCCTAAAGAAGGAAAAAAAGAATGATTTTGTTTTGCTTTGGAAACAAAGCTGAAAATAAAAGTGAGATTTTACATCCATTGACAGGTGCATTTAAGCATTACTCACTTTTAAAGTTTACTGACCTTTCTGTGCAATGGAGCAGCTGAAGTACCTTTCTCCACAGTGACATGAATGGATACTGATCTAGGTTAAAAATTAACATAATAAATGTTACTTGTATGAGTATTGATAGTTTTCAAAGACACAAAATATTCAGGAACAATATTGCAAGAACTTTTAATTCAATGGCCAAACAATACAGTATCATAGGTGGTAAGTTGGAATACAAGCACACCTGCATAAATACACATGTGTAAAACAATGGATTGCATACAGAAGTCACATTGTACAGTATGGGCTAATTCTAACCTCCTGACATGACATCTTATTTTTATGTACATCAATCAGTTCATTTACAGTGAGTTTCATACAACCTTAAGGTTTCATTTCTTGTTTGTTATTTAGCATGTGATCCAGAGCTGTTTAAATTCTAAGAAACATTCATTTTCTTCCTCAACTGTACCTTTTTTGGGTCATTTCACAAACAAAATCAGGAGCAAAGTTTAATAACGATATCGTTTTCTGATGTTGCAACAATAACATTTGTTAGTCTAATATTACTTTTTGGAATCTCATGAGGGTATACCAGGACTCACAGACTGTCTTCAGGCCCATCGAACAGCGTCCAGGTACCAAATGTGATGTTCCAAAAGCTCTGTCTTTTTGAGATATATTACTTTAAATATTATCATAGAAAATTTCCAGTGGAGTTTGACCACCTTCATTATTCTAGTGCTGAAATTTGAAGTTCTATCAACTTTCACCTTTGAGATGTACTATATCCTGTTAATGATGTTTTCAGCTCATCTATAAAATGACAAGGTACATGGAGATCATTATCATTAAGTTACTGTATCAGTTGCAATAGTTTAAACAGTGTTTTTTTCAGTTACTCAAATTGTAATTTGTATGCAAATTTGCACAAAAAAACATGTACAACTCAGCCAGACAATTTCATCCTTCCACAAGGAGTAAAAAGCAACATGCACAGAATAAATGTAACTGGACATCACTGCTGAAGATACCTTGATAATGTGATATGACTGAAATGTCACATCGCAGATATGATAAAAGAGTTTTATGTTCGTACTTCAAACCACATACCTGTGTACCATTTTGCTAAAATCATGAACTCACCTGTCATCTTGACCTTGTGACTTCACAAGTACGTCTAAGGTTTTATCAAATAGTACATCTTCCATAATGGCAGCCTTATCTTTGTGGTATCGTCATATCTGATGATTTTCTTGCAAAGATATTTACCTGGAGAAACAAATATTGAATATTGGAAAACAATTGTATGCACAGTGTAAAATTTGTTCAAAAAATGATGTAACTGGTAGGAACAAACCTTTCACAAGGGAGGATGCTACTGCATGGTATAGGTTTCATTCTCTGTGCAGACTGAAAATTTGCTGATTTTTAGGGGATTCAAAAAGGTTCAACTCACCCATAATCATCTCATTTTGAAAACCAAGATCATTTATCCATGTAAACGACAGGATGAGTTTCAAAAATTATGTCTGCCTATTCTGTCATAAATTTGAATTTATAACAAGAATTGGAATGTAACCTACAGTCTATAAAACAATATAATAGAAATTACACTCCTTTATGTAGTACAGAAAAAAATGTAATATAGTAATCTATTGGTAGATTTCAATAATTAGGTTTTTCATTTGTAACAAGGATATTGCATATAAATTCATACGTATCTAAGTGTTGATAAAAGTAAGATGTAAAATTTGTGTCGTGTACTGTACAGTACATAACAAGCATGGATACATGCTAAAAAATGTTTAGTTAAATTGGGATTGACAGAATTGTAACTTTATCTATAAAGCATACAGTACAGTAATACTAGCAAATTATGCACTGCACTGAATTATTTTATTGAAATGTTTGAATAAATGGAGGGAAAAAAGAAGATGCATCTAGCAATTTTTATTCATAAGAAATTATGCACCTGTCTTGCTAGAGGTCTCAAAGTTTAAAATAAGCTTTATCTGTACAGTACAACAATCCATTTACAGCTGTCTTGACAGTTCTGACACATTAAATTCCCTATGCCCTAAGAGCCATTCACCTCTGTACTGATTTGTGCACAAAGTAATTATGTTAACTTTGAAGTTAACTTGATCAAATTTTGTGCATGTAAACCTTCTTAAGAACAAATTGGGAAAGAAATACAGTGGGCCTACAGTACACCACTGAAAAGAAAAAGAGCTTGTCTTTGGTACACTTACACTGAGCTTAAAAACATCTAACTGCTGTCATTTTGTAGAAATGGTGGTGGTATTTTGTTCATATTTTTTCAGTTTTTTCCAGACCTTACCTTCATTGCACCTGTCACAGTTTTTGCCATCATAAAAACCTTTTGCTGTCATGAAAATTGCAGTTGAAAACTATTACTAGGCCTAGGCATAAGTTAGGCTAGGGCTACATCATTTGAATTTTGATATCACTATCAGTGACTTTTAAGGGGTGATCTTGTAGGTAGGGCCTAGCCTATTTGGTGGCGAAACCACTTTCACTTGGTGGCAAACTTGCAAGAGGGCACAAAGAATCAACAAACGACCGGGGCGAACTGGTTGCCCTATTTTTGTGAAGTAGGCACATACAGCATTAAGCCTACACCTAATTTTAGGCTAGCCTTACTGCATGAAAATACGACCCTCCATCAATAGCTTGATACTGTACGTGGCCTGTGCTAGGCCTACAGAGTTTTGTAAACATACTGTACAGAACGGGACTGATCCCAATTACGTCAAGTTATTTAGCATTTGTTCCCATTCACTTATTTCAGCATTCTTCAAGCCTAGTGAATACGTGTACTCAAACGTATCATCTAAATAACCGAGTTGCATATTTACCAATCCAATCACTGAAAAAAGGACGTTGGTTGTATTTCAGAAGTAACAAACGGTGCCTATTCAATTTTTCCGCCATTAAAAGATGTAAGGAGTAACCAATTTACAACTCTAAAAAATGCTGACTAGCAAACAAAAGTACCGTCGGCGAAAAGGGTAAATAGTGCTGTAAAGCATTGTGCATTTCAAAATTGTCTACTATAGTGCCCTTCATATGTTGTCTTTGCCCTAACTAGACTAAGTCATTGCCCGATTTTTAAAAATTACTGGGAATGAATTTGAAAATAGCCTATGAATCTTCTCTGTGACGAAGCCATTTTAGGATTCGCATTCTTTTCCTTTTTATTTTGGGCCAAAAAAAAAAATATATATCACGGATTTTAGTGAGGTTTAGCTTCCCATAGCGCAGCCAGTCTTTTGACGGTACATCAGTTTATGAAACTCAAACAATTCCTTTCATGAATTTTTTTCTGCCTTTGCAAAGAATTCCTGACCGACATCCAGTGTATGGTCTTGAAAACGAGAGTTGCAATGAATTTTAGCAAGTTTTGGTAGATGGTTGCTTCCATTCAGAACCAATATGTGAAGTGTGTCTTTCAGTATGTCTTGTCTGGTTACAACAGGAAGTACAAAAGTAGTCTACGAATTCAAAAATTTCTATGTTGGTGAACTGTTGTTACTGATTATTGACCTGCGAGTAAACGTTGAAATAGCAGGGGTGCTTTAACTTGTGCACTTTTGGTAGCACACAAATGACTTTTGTGGCAGAGTTTTGGGGGTGGGCAGGGATAATGGGTTTTGTATCGATCGCATTTTAGAGCACAAGTTATACGAAAATCATTTATCCCCTATACAAAATCTCCCCCAAAATTTCAGATGTTTACCACGTGACTCCCCTCCACCTTACGGCGCCCCTATCCCCCCCCCCCTCCCCCTTGGCCAATTTCTGGACCTGACGTCGTCCCGGAGGCTGAGGATGTTAAGTCACACAAGCTCACATCCGTTGGCACCGTCCCGGCTATAAACCATGTCGAATTAAATGTTCTTCATGTGGTCTTTTAGGTTTTGCCACAACGGTTCGTCTTTGTCAAACTTTGCCGTTACTTGCTAGCATGAGAACGAGGACGTCTGGTTTCACTATGGTGACAGAAACGGGTCCAGGGATCGAGAAGGGTAGGGGAGCGTTCCTTTTCTAGAGAAGTATTTTTTACAATATCCCGCAAAGAGTGCCTTTAAGCCAAAGATTTCTTCAAAAGCCATAATTTGTTGACGCACAAACTAATTAGTTTCCAGCCCAATAGAAAATAAAGTTGCGTCTACTGATACGCACCTTTTGCGAGCTTTGTAAAACAGGCATACGTTTGAGAAAATATTTTACTACGTTACCAACGTTCCCACACCCCTGTCTGTAACTCCTTTTAAACCCCTTTCCCACTTTTCAGGACCTGTCTCCAGCCCTGAATTTTGGCATGCTCTCTTGCTCATATATGGTGGTTCCGATGATATTTCCAATATTTTTTCCATGTATCTTGAAGGAACCCCTTCGGAGCAGGTTAACCACCTTCTTTATTCGGTGAAGAAAGGCTCACATATCAATCAATAAAACACACGTTCTTGTTTCTCTTCTATTAAGTCACGAATGCGGCGATAGATGTATCCATTGATTGACGGGTGTGGTTCTGAGGCCTTTTCTAAAATACACTTGCTTTCTTTCGCCATCCATTTGGGTTGGAACGCTGGACAAACTCTGTCGCCTGAGATGAGTTATTTCGGTCAGAAAATTTTATATTTGTTCCGATTTAAAAGAAAAAAAGATAAAAAAATGTAAAAAAATTGGAATTGTCTGATGATTACTCTGGTTCCTAAGTGACAGAATTTAGGACGCTCATAGTCTCACAGAAATAATTATTGTTCACAATGTATGACTGAATAGCCACCAGTGACGGAGCTGGAATGTGCATGGCCCGAGTGGAAACCCATTTGGAACAAAATGTAATGTTTTGAGCTTCATCTTCTTTGGTAGTTATGTAGGGCATCTAAAGTAATCTTAAATATAATGTGCTGAACACCTACCCTGAGTTTCATACTTCCATCCATCAGTCAATTTTACAAACTTTAAATACCCTTTCATGATCGCGCGATATCAGCTGCCGTACAATCAAATAAAAAACTTAGAAAAAATTCGAAAATGGAACAAATTTGAAGACACTCGAGAGTATCATCTTTGACTATCGTCTGGTAACTATGAAGTTACCATGACATCACATGTTTGTTGATTTAATGGAAATTGACCACAAAAAAAATCAAATTACTTGCTTGTATGGTATATCAAAATTAAGTGTGTAATGAACCATACCTTAAAAAATGACGACAGTGTAATTATACCTTAAAGAAAACAACAGCAAAGAGAAAGGGGAACAGTAAAATGTCTATATGACCAACTGTTACAGTCATTTCGTAACGTGGTTCCATGTCATGGTCTTGGTTTGGTTCACATATTATTCTACCTCCAGCAGGTGTTGGTATGTACGATTTTTTAACATCGAATCCGGTGAATGAGTAATACACATCCGTAATATTGGCAAATATTGTTCTAAATATCGACGTTTCCTTGAATTGCATGTTTTGAACTGTATCACTGTAATGGCTATTTATCTTCTCAATACACTTAAACTGAAAGTAGGCCCTCTAATTCATGAGTACACACATATCAAAAACTAGAACTGCATTTGCCCACAAATACGCAGAATTGTAGTGCGTGGTAGGCTAAGTCCTTGTTGTTGGGAATAAGCCACTCTCTGTGGACCCACTCCTCATAGGAGTTAGCATTTTTTGCGTAAGGCAGTGCCGTTTCCTGTCGAACTCTTTCCCAATCCATTCTTTTTATTTGTATCACGCTGGACGAAACAAAAATTCCATTGGATCTCTCCCACATGCACAATGTGGTAAAGTTGCCGACGCTTATCGTTGCTATATACCGTATGTCGTACAAGCCTGTACTCTAGTACTAGCTAGCTGTATATATGTCAAAACTGTCTTTCTGTTTCACCACTGAAATAAAACATGAGAGCAGTAGGCCTACATGATTCTGTAGAAGGACGCCATGTTGTAACCACTAAAAAGCATTGAAGCAGCACACGATTCTGCGACATCATATTTAAACACAATGGCGGTGTATTGCACACCAATTTGGAAACAACATTGACACGCCACGTTTATCACCTCATTGGGAAAAGGCCGAACCACATTTCATCACGTTTTCTGGAAATTTATCCGCAGGGCTCTCTCATCACTTGAACTCCTTAAATCGTTCTTGTAGTCGTGGTATTTGTTTTTCCTTAGTAGATTTTGGTTTGAAGACGGCCATAGCTCGCACTTACTGCTATTACTAAAGGTCGCGCATGCATATTTGTACGAACTAAGTTACATCACGCGTAGGTGAGGCGTTATGAGCCATATAAGGCTCAAAAAAAGAAATTGCTGGTCGTCTAGTAATGACAAGATTGTAGTGCGGCGCACCACAATAATGATAGATAAACCATATGGCAAGACGGTATCTTGTTGCAGTGCGACTTGATTCCTGTTCAGTCCTGCTTAATCCAGACTTTTAAGAAGGCTTATCCAAATGAAACCCCGGCACGCGGGGAGGTGGGGAGGGGTCTAAGTTACGCAGCTGCACACCAGGAGGGGAGAAAGAGGCCAATGTTAAACAGTCGCTTCGGGGGGGGGGGGGGGGGAGAAAGGTGTCTAAGTTAAACAGCCGCACATTAGGAGGTTGAAGGGATTTAAAGGGGCTCATTGAGTTGATATCAGTAAAGATTGCGGTGATTTTGAAGTATGCAAACACACGACAATACTCACAATTAGCATAATTAATCAAGTTTCACATCCAATAGTTACATGAAAACTGTCAATTTTTTCGAATTTTTGACCGTTACTTGCTCTGATTGTGTGCATGTGAATGTACTAATGTGAAAATGTCTGGTCACAAAGTTTCAAAAACCAAATTTAATCGTTGGTTACTCACTCATTAATGTTCCAACGTATGTAAAACTTTGGGATCCTTTTAGTTTGACTGTTTGTCATTAGTATGTGAAGAAAACTTGACCGGTTTAGAAAAATTGAGTGAATTTCACAAAACAACTCAATGAGCCTCTTTAAGTTAAACGATGCACACTGATGGGAGGGGGAAAATGGGGGTTTAAGTTGAAAATTGTTCTGGGTTCTCTGTTTGTTTGTTATACTGTTAGAATATATATATATATATAGTTACTTGTCATAAATGTAACATGCAATATACTGGCTCAACTTCTACTGCATTCAAAGTCCGTTTCCGAAATCACAAATCTGCCATGCTTACTAACAAAAAGACATGTGAGGTGGCTATTCACTTCAACAGTTCCCCTCACAGCTTATCCGATTTCGTTTTTACCCCATTCGAACAAATCCAAAGTACTAGCAATATCAATAGAAATCTCCTCAGACGTGAAATCTACTGGACAGCACAATTACAAACCCTTAAACCCTTTGGCCTCAACAAAAGAAATGAACTGCACTCTCAAAAACGCATCAACTTTAGCTCTTAATCTTCTTTGCCCTTTGTAACTTAAGCTCATTTTTCCTCTTTACCTCTTGTAATCTGTCTTTATCTTGTTCAAGTTCAAGTTCAGTAACTTTCTGACATTTTTGCTCCTACAGTCATTGTACTTCAAGCTCCACACTGAAGAAGGTCGAACGACCGAAACGTTTGTTTTTAATAAAATTTTGGAGTAACAGAAGTTCAGTTTCTTTCCTGTCACGTCTTTTTGCGTTTTTATTCTCTCTAATTATGAAAGTTACTGCTTGGCATCCCTGGTGGATCCTTCTGTTAGGAGCACATTGTTTGGAACTGTTGCTATTTGCTATTCCAACCCTATATATATATATATATATATATATATATATCATGATAGCTTTTTATTTTTTAAGATGCTACTTAAGTTGGTTCACATCTTTCATGACATTTTGCTACATTTTTGGGGTATAACTCATATGTTGATGGTACATAGTCGAACTCAAAGAGATTCTGAACCTGTGACACACAACTGAAGCAACAATGATAACATAATTAACAATCAACATCACTAACTGAAAATCTGTGACCACCCAACACAAAAAGTTCTTGCAACGTTGTCAAAACGTTATAAACGTTATGTAACGTTTTGAAAACGTTTTAAAAACGTTTTGTGTTAGCAGGGCAGTTACGTTAAAGTACAATGGATATTAACCATAGGCAATTCCTGTTCATAAAAATGCTACAATTTCTCACATTTCCAGTAAAAGTAGGAGAATAATGAAGCTAATTAAAAGTATGGGCATGTAATGGTTTCTATATATACACGTTTTAAAATCTTAATTAGGGCAACAGCTTCCCTTAGGTCGACAATATGCTGTTAACCTAACGTTTAGGTACCATTTTTATGTACATTTTTAATGCCGCAAATAATTATATTTTCTTCTATCCTTTTTAATACATATAATTTGATCTGATTAGGTTGAGGTTAGTTTCAGAGCGTGGGGGGGGGGGGGGTTATTCCTTGTGAAGATGGAAGTGTCGACCTATGGTGCGGATCCAGGTTTTGAGATGGATATTTACGTGTAATACTTACTCAGTCTAAACAGGCATTTTAATTGATTACATTATTCTATCCTCTCATATATCGCCATCAAAGGTGCTCAGTTGATATGGGTTAATCGTGACCGAACACATAGCAATCCCACCCTAGGTCCACAACAACGACTTCTTTGTATGTATGGATTCTGTTAACGTGAGTGATTGCTCTATGTTCGAACCATATATCTCCCTGCTGGGTAAATGACATTTCAATAAATAACATCGTTTACACGCTCGTACCCTGGTATGTTATTGTCAATTTATTTGAAATGGTAATAAATAAAGTTGATTCTTTGGGTGACAGCTCCGACACACATATTTCACCCCACGTGATCGCATGCATACTTACACTGCAGCAAGCTGCCTCTCGATCTCAACTGAAACCGAGTAGGTTTTTGCAGTAATCGCGTATTCAAGATAACGTGAAAATGTGTGAAAAGTTGAGACGGCAACACCCAACATCCTATCTTGGACAGAAGAAGATCCCTTGACTGGAGACTAATTAGAAGAATTGACCTTTGACCTCCCCAACTGCTCCTCACCTCCAGACACACTATATTCACCATTTCACAGTACTACTACTGTAGTTGCTGAATATAGATCTCGGAAAAGCATATTTGATAATGTGGAACATCTAAATGGAGTCTGCAGCAGAGGAGGAGAGCAAATTGACCTAACTCAGTGAGGGATTTTTACAGAGTGGAGGATTGCTGCTAGACAGTATCGAGGATAGTTTGGCTGTTTATTCTAACTCCAAAAGTTTCCTAGAGCTGAAATGGCCGTCATTTTATTCTGCGAAGATACAGACCAGTGACTAAAGTATGTCAAGGAAAGTTGGTAAATATCTCAAAGAATCGGCAGCGAGCGGTAAACATTCATTTTCTACAACTCAGCGCAATCCATCATCTTTACCACCTGGCTCAGACGGCACAGGGTTTGCAAACGGTGAGGATTTACAAATTGAGAGTCCTACAGATTTCAAGCATGTTCTAGGGATATCTCACGAAACATATTTAGCCGTAAAATCCGCAGAGAAAAAGCTGTTTGCCGACATGTCACAATCACAAGAAAGTCTAGAAGACGGTATGGATTTATTAGGTCAGAGCCTGAATGGTAATAAGCCTAGGCTTAGTGTTGTACAAGAACGTGAAATGCATGGCGGTGCGTTTCTGCTACGGACCGTTGAAATCATAAAACACAGTGACGAAAACATTGGAATAGTCATTCGTCTTGGCAACGAATTGGACAGATGGGATGGAGTGTTCATCTCCCAGCTGGTTTTGGGAAGTATGGTTGAAACATCAGGTTTGATTAAACTTGGGGATGAGATTTTATATGTAAATGGTGTTGACATAAGTGGCAAAGATCTAGATGAAGTTACCCTTTTGCTTAAGATTCCATCACGTTTGCTCATCACTCTTAAAATAAAGCAAGCAGGCAAATGTGCCTACCGAACTAGAGAAAGTAGGTCAGCCTCTAGCAGTCCAAGAAGATTCCAGTCGAGTAGACGAAATGAGCTGCTTGGTGATTACAAAAACAAAACAATTCCAAGACCTTCTTCAGCTCAGAAGCATCGTAATGCCAGTGGTGGTAAAGGCACCTCTACAGTGAGGCAGGATTCACAAGATTACCATAATAACAACTACAGTGTCAGTGGTGCAGAACCCCCAGAAGAGGGTGCAAGGGCAGCTGCTTCCAGGTCTAGATTCAGAAGTGCAACAGCTAGTGAAGTCCTTTCAGGTGGATCCTCATCGGAATTGTCACCAAGGGACACAAGCATCTCAGAAAGGGATTTATCTCCAATATTTGGACCGGATGTCTGCATAGCCCCTGATGATGACAGTGACTCTGTGGTGTTTGTCGATGAAGAAACCGATGCGAAGAATGGTTCTTTCAATGATTTTCATGGTTTACGTAACAGTGCACCTGCAGGGAGCACAGTTCTCCGCAAGCTCACACAGCAGTCACGCCCCAAGTCGACTGTGATACCTCCGGATCAAGCGTTATTGGAAGAGGTGAGGAGGGAGGAGGAAGCGGAATTGTCTCTGCGACACGTATCGTCATCTGACGACATACGACAGGACCATGCAAAACATTCTGCAAAGGGTTCAGATAGAGGTAAGTGCAAAATGTTGTTTGAGAATTTCTGTTCTAAGCATAATTTTTCCTCCATTGCAAAATTTTATCCTTGTTTATTCATACTTCCAGGTAAGATACCTCAACTCCTGTTGGCCCAAATCAGTCAGTTGACTGTGCATTAACTTCCGGGATAATGGACAATCAATTTGAAAGTAAAATCACCGGCGGATGAATTTACAGGAAAAGTGTAGATTGACAGAGTTATGTTGTCTGCTACAGTATTTCATAAAAAAAAAATGATGTTGGATTTTTGTCATGCACAAACATTGTTGATCTGTGAATTGTGTTTTACTTTTCTCAGGCTTCATTTTCAATGAAAGTGGAGTTAGCAAACCCACAGTTTCTTTCGATTTTATCGTTTTCACCAAAATTTCTCAGTGTACAGTATGTGAGGGTAGTCAACTCTATAGGACCTGTGCATTAACCTCTATAGCACCTGTGCATCATGGGTTAGTGCTATCAGCCTATCACTGGATGCACTTGTGGTGCATCCTTGTGCATCGCCTCCATTAACCCCAATTGTGCATTATCCTCTTAATAATGCACGGTTCAGCAGTGATTAGTCTGTAAAATGACTCCATCTTGTCTGTCTTTGCTTGTTACAGCTTGTTGGAACATTTTTTTTTTTTTAACGTATATAGTTTTTTTACTATGCTTACTCTTCTAACTTTAGTTTGAAAAATCATGAAAATTTCTTGATGAAACCAGCAAGTTTGCACAATCTGGTAGCCTGCTTTACCCTTATACCGGCACATGGTTTTATGAACTTCACTTGGATGTAAACTGTAAATTGTGATTTGCCAATGATCAAAGTGGTAGTGGCTGCTACTTACTATACAGTAGAAGCCACTCCTGTACACTTTTCACTTTGATAACTATGCATGCTTTGATGTGTTTTTCTTTTCTTTTTTGTTTTGTAAATGTCGTGTTTGTTTTGAAACTGAGCAGCATTCAGATTTACTGTACTTTGCAATTGTTGATACTGATATGCAGTGTACTTATTAAATTTATTTCAATAGATTTCTCCAGTGTATTTTGAGTCTTTTTCATGAAACAGTGACGTGGTAGGGTTTGGAGACATTGATGTCAAGGACCGTGTTATAATCACACTATGTTGTAGAACGGTATGATTCAGTTTGGACAAATGACCAATGAGAGAAATAATTCAGTTTTTAAATTTTGTGCATTGGGACTTGGAAAGTCTTCGGAAAGCTACTGTGTTGGTGAAAATGCAAAGCAATGTGTGTACATACATACAAAAAGTTGCTCACTTTTGTGTATATGTGCAATTTGGCCTGTCTGTGTTGCAAATTATGATGATGGGTAAATTATTCCAGGCTGCTGCCAATCACTGACACAGAGGGCAGTAATGTCATCACTGATCCCTCTAAGCTTCAGCTTTGTTCTAATGGTGTAGGCTACTGGACTAACATACAGTAGGCTACAATTACTGCACATAGATCAGGGATCCATCTGGTCATGGTGTTGTACAAGCAATTATGTCATAAATTGCCAGCCCAGTGGGCACTATCAGAAGACCTTCCGGCTTGAGGGGAAAGTACAGTATGTAGTGAAGTGCAGAATAAACAGTGAGCACTCAGGGTGGTGTAAGTGGTGGCACTTCGTTAGTGATATAAATCACATCAACTAATTTGTATTTGTCTGTCAATTGACAGCTCAATGGTTTCCATTGTGTTTGTATTACCATTGAGCTTTTCCCCCCTTTTTTGTGGGAGGGGGAAGGCTTCTTGGTGGAGTCCTATTAAACTCTTGTTTAATACAGTGTCTTATTTTACTCTTTAAGTTTACATCTTAGCAATGAAGTGCACTGAATAGTGTTACATTGCACACTCAGTGTCAGTGAGTTGTACCATGGTTGTGAATCTACAGTAAGATAGACTGTACTGGCTCTAAGTCTATCAACACCAGAATCTCACAGTGCTATGTATGTGTACTGTATGATATGGTAGCAGTTTAAAGGAGGATACTGTAAATTTGTAAACCATACATAATTTTGAGAAAAACTTCACATACTGTTTAGTAGTTCTCTAACTTCTCTGCAGTGTTTTTCTAAGGGATTGAGCCAATAAAATCCATCCTGCATAGAGGAGTGCTACAGTAACTTTACAGTTTAAATTGATCAGAGAAAAGTTACTGTATCAGTCCAACAAAACAGTCAAAATTTAAATTTTCCTTAAGTAAGCCTGGGACACTAGAAGCGAAACATTTTGGTTTCATTGAACAGTCATGGTACTGTACTGTAAGTTCCTTATTAAAAGTGATTATGTTTGTACTGAAAAACCAGAAGGATACTTGTAAGGATGTTTCATTTTAACTTTGTCTTTGTCTTTCAATGTACACATGAGGTTGTTATTGGATGGAATATCCAATGAATGAAAGTAACAGTTCTTAACTTCTTTGAAAAGCAACTGGACTGGTATAAAACAGTAAAAAAACAGAAATTTGCAAATTAATGGTTCTTTCTACTGTACAGTGTACAGTATGAGCAACCTTCATAATGAATATGCAACAGTAGATGCCTCAGGCTCACATGTGTATCATTAACATATAGTACTACTCAAGTTGTGGCTCCTTGGTCGGTATTGGGAATTGTAGTATTTGGTGAAAGCAAGCACTAAACGTACAAACTGATCACATTATTGGGGGGGGGGGGGGGGAACAGTGATCAGTTGTTCGACTTAGAACTGAATATTCATTACTAGCTTTGTTACCTCACTTTAAGTGCTACTAAACATTTCAAAGAAATCATGTCATATTATTCCCATTGTGACACAGTTGCATTGGTTACCTATATCACAAAGAATTACGTACAAAATTTTACTTCTTACGTACATGCCTCTGGACTACTGTGCACCTTGCTACCTTCTGTTTTGTTGACCCCGTACATTCCTTTGCGTGAGTGAAGATCTAAATCCCAATGTCTGTTGACTGAATACATGGCTAATCATGCATGGGAGGATAGATCATTTGTTGTGTCTGCTCCACAACTTTGGAACAAGTTGCCTTTTTGTGTTTGTTCCTAAGGGTCATTTGATATTTTTAAGGTAAGATTGAAAATTTACCTTAATATGCATGCTGCATCTTAGCTCTAATTCTTTGTTAAGCATGTTTCTTACTTTCTACCTGTGCTTTTTTTATTCTTCTTGTTTTAGTAACCCGACATGAGCACTTTGGTGCATGACAAGTCTTACTTTATTATTGCACTAGTATACTTCCCATTGGCACATTCAAAGAAGCACACGGTTCGTTTGAATGAAAACTGTCAATGGCTACATTATCGTATTTTACACTGTCTGTTGAACTATGTTAGAAGAATTTTAAATGCTACTGTATGGTGGAATTTATCATCTACTGTAGAACCTGTTTATTTTCTCAAATTGTCTGAATGATGTGTAATTAAAAGACTCACTAAACTTTTGAACAGGAAATTTCAATTTACTTAATTTGCCTATGCACTTTATTACTTAGAAGTTGCAATCAAGATTTCATGTGTATGTACATATGTATGTACATAGGTCTGTATGTGTGTATGTGTGTGCGTGCGTGCATGCATGAGTTGGTGCATTCGTGCGTGGGTGCATACGTACGTACAGTATGTGTGTTTGTGATGCCATGACCTTAAAGGTGATATCTCAAGAAGTGAAGCTTGGACATGGTATGTACTGAAGGTGTACCACATTGAGTACAAGAGGCCTCTCGTTTTTGGTGGGGAGCAAAGGTCACTTGCTTTTTAATAGGGATCAAATTGTGAAAACTTTGTAAACAAGATGAAGTTCAGGGAAGCGTGGACATACAGTCATATTTGGTAGGTAGTTGATACCACAATGAGTATAGATAAGGGAGATGGAATTTACTGTAGAAGTCCCCTGAGATACATCAGAAACTCTTTCCTTTCTGCCAAACTACTATAGTTCAGCTGCCAAGGGCATCCGTTTTGTTCCTCAAATTCCAACGGCTTAAAATGTATTATGAACTTAACCATAGAATCTTCATGTCATCTGATACATTGTAAATTACAGATTGGAAAAAAATTGTCTGTAGCCATAACATTGCCACTAGCTATTCTTGAAAATATCTTTTCAAAGTTCATCGCCCTCTGTTGCCTATCACAGTCGACCAAAATTTTTACTTTGTATAACTTCCTTGCATTGGACACACCTTCTACAATTTAGGGAGATTGATAAAAAGGCTGCTTTATGACTGCTTCAGTTATTACATGTGGCAAAAGGTCCATGTTTTATTCGTATGTATTCACCAGCCCGTCTTGATTCATTTTGGTTTGTGAGACTGTGGTCCAAACTTGACTTTCGGCGTCAGCAAGAACATTGACATCAAAGCTTTGTTCTGCGCTATCTTTGAGTGCAGGCAAAAGTTTCCTTGGATACCATGAGCAATAAGGCACATCAAAGGTAAAAGGTACAGTACCCTAAGTGATACTTATCCCTTTATGAAACCCTGATCACAACGTGGAAAATCTAAACTGGATTAGCATTAATTAAGGGTTCTGATGTATCTCCTTTTAAATTGCACGGTCTCGATTGTCTCGAAAGAACCCTATTGTTTTTGTGGGGGTTAAAGGTCATTTATGGTCAACAGACCAGGTCAAATTGTGAAAACCTTTACAAATGACGTCTCAAGAAGAGACTGAGTACAAGAATGTTGTTTTTGGTAGGTTCAAAGGTCATTTGGTGTTAACAGGAGTCAAATTGCAAAAAGGTTGTAAATGTGATATCTAGTAGCCGTAGCTTTCTTCCGAAGTGGAAAAAAAACCTGTTTTTTTTACATGGTTTTTCAATAAATGCTCTGAAAAAAATGTTTCCTGATCTCCTCGTAGAGGGTAAGTCAAATTAATTTCAAATTTGATGGACAGGTGCCTGGGTGTAAGGTATAGCATCCCAGACGGATGACGTAATAGGTCAACAGTCACAGGTCATGAAAACAAAAAACACATTTTTAGCATAATTTTCACTACAGGTGTGAATATCCTAGAGTTATAAATCTACAATATATGAAAAGTAGACAAAACAGGAACTTTTTCATTTTGATGATGTCATTAGGTCAAAGGTCACATGGTTAAAGGTTAAATTGACACACTGCTCTGAGAAAGTGTGTCACAATCTCTCCCCCTTGACCAATACTTAAAGGACTTGTGACATGAAAATTTTGGAGTATTGGGTCAGGTGCTTTAATCATTAAATACGTTAAAAATGGCCTCAAAATCCATCAAATGTTGAAATTTTGCATGCAAATTAGTGTCTCACAGCTGGATCATGAATAAGTATGCAAATTTATGATGTGACGAGATGGACTCCTATGATATCCCTTATGTTAATCCTTTGTTTGTTTAATCTTCCTGTCAAGGACATTTAAGAATTTTATTTGTCCAGAGGGTTTGATTTTGGAAGCATGTATTTTCTTTAAAAGTATGGATATCATTTACCAATGTTAAACTACAGTAACAAAAGAAAAACTGACTCTGTGCAACACTCCTTGTCATCTTTATCAAACTTTGAAAAGTCATATCTCTCAAAAGGTAATAGATGTGAACAAATTCCAACAGATTTTCACTTAGGGTTTTACTTTGCACCTTATGAATGATGCCAGCTCTTTACTAGATTTATGGCACACAACCTTCAAGTGGGATAAACTTTAAACATGGTATGTATGTGTTGGGTATGAGATGCAGTGTCTGCCTGACTGGTGACGTCATAGGTCACGATTACTATAGCCCATAATACAGTGTGTTAGGTGCTGGTAGTACATGGCATCGGCATGACTTTTACATCTTTGCCTTTCCATAAATGTGACACGGTATTTCAACCTGTACGACCATCATATTCTGGGCTGAGTGATTGTGTCTGGCAGCAATGTTATTTCCTGTGTGATGATAATGCCTTCACTTAGTGTATCTTTACAGCATATGTACAGTATATGCCTACTTCACAAATGTGCAAGAGCTCCTGTTAAGGCACTGTAAAGACATTGTTGAACCATGCACGCATAATGTGGTCTTCAGGTAGCAAAACATCTAGAGTGAGAGGGCATGCAGAGCTGAAGAATTATTTGACACACACAAATTTCTGAGGATGCTTTTGATGCACACTTGATTTCTAGGCATGCACATACATACGTATGCAGTTATCTGTGCTGTTGGATGCCATGCAGTGTGCTGCAGTACCAGACCATTAAAAGTACAGTAACTTGATTTGTCAGCACCTCTACCCACAACAAATGATCTGAATCACAGATGGAGTGCACCGCTCAGCACACTTGCACACTTTGGGATTAGGCCTAATTTATCAGATGGGTATCAAATGACCATGCAAAACTATAGGGGTGAGGGTGAGATTTACAACTCCATGAATTGCCTACTTGTTTCTTTTTTGAAATCAAATACAAAACCCAAAAACAGTGACATTGAAAAAAAACAATACACCCATGTGCAGAGTTGAATTGTAAGAAGCCCAGCAACTAGAGAATCCTTTTAGGTTCCCATCCTTGATCATGTCTCAATACAAAGAGGTATCCATCTTGGAGCATTACTGAACAGATAATTGGCTTAAAGTTTTACTGTACACAGCAAACAATCTTACAAGGGTGTATGGCTGATTGGCTGGGAGTCGTGAGACACAGCCCGGCACATACCATGTTCAAGACATGGTGCGTGGAGGTTAGGACATGACAAATAATCATAAGCAGTTAACTAGGTTAAGGAAGACTCATTCAATAGTCCCAGGTCAGTAGGCTTGAGCAGGTTACTCTAGCTGAGAGTTATGAGGCTGTCAACATGACCCCTCTTTCCTTGGAAGACTTTTTGATTTCAGTGGACTCAGCACAGTATCTCGAGAAGGAACCTTGAATGATGTGGTACTTGGTGTGTGGGTTGGTCATACTGAGTAGATGATACCTCTCTGTTTTGGTAGAGGTCAAAGGGCATTTGAAGTCACCAAAGGTGAAACTGAAAACCTTGCATTTTATCTCCACAAGGGTAACCTTCAATAATCTCAGTCGGTGTGGACTTACCAGTTCATGTGGGGTCACCAAAGGTGAAAAGGTGAAAATCATGTAAATTTTAATCTCAAGAAGCAAAGATAGGTTTGTGAGGGATCTCATATCTTGCATGTCATTGCTCACAGTTACATGTGAATGATCCCAATTGCTTTTGGTAGTGGTCAAAGGTCATTTGACGTCATGAGAGGTCAAACTAAAAGTTTTGTAAACATAATATAAGGGTAATGTGGGGTTATCAGACTCTACATATACTAGGGGTTGGTTGGTAACTCAAGTCGACACTCATTACAACAAATAAGTGAAGGTGTGCGTGGATCTGGTAAATGTTTTATTGCCGAATACGGTTTACTGAAAATAAAAATAAACAAATACATAGATATATTATTAAGTATTAAGTGATACATGGCCCAGAATTATGTCAACCATGATGTTCTAACCATGTGACACCGACACGCCCAAATACACTTAGTATACCCACCATTACCTGGCAAAAAACCCTTACAAACAAGTTTAGACACAATATCTCCTCAAAGCCCAAACCAGTCTTTATATAAATTAGCCTACTTGTACTTGTTATATTAAAGAAAATCAAATTACTCATCGACTGTGTCGGGACAAGCCAACATGACAAGTCGGGATTGCCTAACGTCCGGCCTCGTCAGGCACCATCCAAGACTGTGATGCATGCCTACTGCACAGTATACGCTCCTTAACCGAATACAATTGGGAGTAAATTCTCTTTCCTTTACACATTCAAATTTTACGGGAGCAAAGTACTGAGAGGCATTGAGAGGATAAATACCAACATTTCTGAATGCACGTAACAGGTAACCTTCAGTAATCTCATGTTGTGTGTGAATTGGTTATATTAATTAGATTATCTGATGAAGGTCAAAGGTTATTTAAGTTCTTAACCTGATGTCTCAAGTAGAATAACTGTAATTGATCTCATGTTTTTCATGAGGATGATCTATGTTTGTAAAATCCATACAGCAAAGAATCACAAAGCCAAAATTGCTTTCTGATTAAACCTATAAAAGAAATGTAAAGGAACTAAGTTGTGAGGATTTTTCTTGATGTATGCTTTCAGTTATTGCTCTCTTGTAAGTTTAATACATTACAACAAATTTGTTTAAAACAATGTGTCATTTCTTTGCTCGTCAAATAGTCAGTTGTCACTAAAAATTTTTCTATATTTCTGTATATTTGCGCTGCATACAGTGGCAGCTCTGACATCACTGAAATCAATTTATCAAGTCACAAGTACTGTAGCTTCAGAGTAGTGACCATTCAATGTTCATGCTATGAGCACTCGGCTTAAAAAATATCAGAGATTCCCCAAGCCTATTTGCTCGGTGGAGAGATACAGTATTACTACAATCAATGTGATAACAGATAGTTTGAAAAGTAGGTCAAGTTGGGTATTAATGGCACTTCTATAGAATAATGCTGCAGTATGTTTGTTTCATTGTTTCTAATGTTTCCCACTTTAGCCAATTAACAAACAAAGCTTTGTTGCTTGTAAAGATCTAAATGCATTCACAGTGTGAAGCACACAGTAGGCCTACTGTTGTTGCACTGTGTATTCCAGAGCATAAATACTGTATACAGCATGGGAAGGCTTAGAGCTGTTGCAGTTCCATGTTTGATGCTAACATAAACTGTGTTGTCCACCAAATGGAATGGTCAATTACACTTGACAGTTGTGCTTTGTGTTTATAAAGTGGTTTTCATGATTTGTACAGACTTAAGTGATTGCACACGTAGGCAAAAAGTAAAAACATTAAAGTGATAAAAAAAAAAGAGATGCTGTTTGTATGTCATTTAATTACACGATTTGGACAATTTGGGAAAATGAGTGGGTCTCATGTGATAATTTCTGCCATATCGTTTCAAATTCATCTAACATTTAACGAAAACCAGTGTGAAATAAGAAGATAGTTTAGCGGTTGACAGTAATCCTTCAACTTATGTGTGTGCTTCTTTGAACAAGCCTGTGGCAAGTGTTCTACTGTAGTAATGAAAATTCAATTGGTTAAAACATGATCACTGACACTGTAAAGAAGTATTTCAGTATGTTTTTATTTAGTGGTTCTCTGAATGCTGTAATTCCTGATACTTACGGAGGAGTGATGACTTGGCACTTGGTATATAGAGACCTCAGATCTGTACTGTTACTTATTACGATTAGCACATGGACGACAAATTCTCACGCCGTAGAGCCCATGGAAAAGTCAAACTGTTTTGCCTTTACTACAGAGCAAGTAAGCTGCAAATTGTGTGTGGCTTCAGTGTGAGGATAGCTTGTTTCTGGTTTACATATTTCTATGTGATGTTGAATCATTGTAGTTTGCAAGAATATCTGCTATTTCTTTGAATATCGTTCACTTAATCAAATTAGTTTGAGACTGTTGGACACATACCAGAGATCTCTCTGTCACATCAAGCCTTGAAGTTTCACCCTTGAAATACTGTAGCCTAATGTTAAAATTTTTTAGGTGACATTATTTGTGTTAGGCTCAGAGAATGGTAGTAGGCAAAACAGTGATGTCATTTAGAATTTTTTACTTCTTGTTGGCAGCATCATATTATTAGACAATTTTGAGATTGGAAATGGTAGAATTAACAGCACATTTCAAGGATGAAAATTGTTTATTTTTAGAAATGGTACCAGTGCAAATAAATTAGGTCAGTACCAGAGGGAGATGTAAAGGCACCGGGGTAGTACCGGCATTAGTAATGGGTGATTTCCATTGGTACCGAGAAGTGCCAATTCCCAAATTACCATTGATCACCAACTAGAGTACTGGTGTACCACCAAATACTAGTAGCTCTGTGTTACTGTAATAGAATGGAGGATACCAGCCTGTAGTAGCTCTGTCTGGTACTGTAGTGTAATGGAGGATACCAGTCTGTAGTAGCTTGTGTTACTGTAAGATGAGCTTTTCAAACCACCTTTGGTGTCAACAGCCATTCAGACCTTCACACTGAAGTCAACCATTGATTATCAAGGCTATTGTACACTTAGCTAGCTGCCGTACCAGCACCTTGTACATTAAAATAGGCGTTCAGATTCACACTTACACTTTAAAAACAAATACAGGTATTGTCTCTTCTCAGCCAGGTTTTGTGTGATGAAGATGATTAGCAGCTGCCAGTTCACTGGATAAATTCACAGCTTGGTCGTATCTGAATAACTTACTGTACTAGTTTACTTTGTTATAAATGTCCCAGCTGCCCAGTACCAAAAGAAAATTAAAGAGAACAACTGACTGTTGTCTAGCACTGTCCATTGTTGAGTTTTCAGCATCGTTCATTGTCAGCATTTGTTAAAATAAGTTGCCTTTTGCTTCATGTAATATGTGGTTAGTCGTTTTTGTGGTTTACAAGGCAATGTTTAGAGGGCGTCATGTAGTCCAAGACATCTAAATTATCTTTAAATGTACAACCATATTATGGTATGTTGATGTGCAATATCACATTAAGTACTAAAATCCATGTTTTGTTTACAGTCACACTTTTGATTCTGTAACTTCTGTTGGTGTTTTACCATCACTCTACTAGTATTGAATATCGCAGTTCAAAGTTTTTTGTAGTTAAATGTACTTTAGCAATCACACATAATGCTGTAGAAAAGGTTTTTTGGATACTTTTCAGATCTGGTAGAAGATTAAATTACATAACTTGTTGAAAATCATGAATCTCTCATATGTAGACTACTGGCTAGATATAATTTAGAACAAGGTACATTCTGCTAAGGAAACATAACCTAAGGAATTTCAAGGAATAATGCATGAAAGGAGTGTGGACAAACCTCATCAATAACGAATGAAGGGAGCATGGATAGACCTCATCAATATTATATGTGCTAGGAGCATGTTCCCTTCATACATTGCTGATGAGGTCTGTCCATGTTCCCTTCATGCATATCATCAAAAATATGAACTGAGCATGGACAGACTTCATAAATGGTATGCATACAGCATAGAAAGACCTAATCAAAAGTGTATGAAGGGAGCATGGACAGACCTCATCAATATGAATGTATGGAGCATGGACAGACATCATCAAAAATATACATGAACTGAGCATGGACAGACCTTATCAAAAATATACATGAAGGGAGCATGGACAGACCTCAGGGAACATGGATAGACCTCATCAGTAATGTATGAAGGGGACATGGGCAGACCTCATCAATAATGTATGAAGGAAGCATGGACGACCTCATTAATAATGTGTAAAAGAAGCATGGACAGACCTCATCTTTTTATACAGTGTATTGTTTATTCACTGTTTATCATAGTGCAGTTTTCCTTTTGGTGAGATACTCAATTTCTGTGAGCAACTATGCTGACTGTACATTAGCATCGAAACCAGAATACAATCTTGCTTTCTATTTTACATTGAAAGGTTGCAATGCTGTATGTTCAACTAACTGCCGTACTCCCTGTAGATAATTAGCTTTGGAGGTGAATGAATGGCCACCCAACTGGATGAAAAACAACCATACAGTACCGTTCTTTACACTATGGACAAGTGTTTGTAGTTTATTATACACACTTTCACCAGTGAACTACAGTACTAGTCCTGCCTCCTGTAATTGATGCAGTTATCCCATGATTGTAACTGGTGATGTGGTGATGAAAGGTTAACAAGGGAGGGAGGGAGGGAGAAGGGGTCAGGGATACTCAGCTGGAGACATTTAGAGTGTAACTTGTAATTGTGCTATAAAGATAATTATAATCATTATATTAAAGACAGCACCATTGCTGAATTCAAAGGCAAATTTTGCTTTTAACGGTCTCTTTGCAGGAAAGAATGCTATCACAATGGGAAGGTAGTCCTTAGTTTGCTTTTGAAATTTTGATGTAAGAAGATTTGGACATGTGTGTTCAGGGCTGCAGCTACCAGGATAACAACTTCCCACTAGGGATTGCATTTTGTAGTAGTCTCAAAGTGTGAAGTGTGAATTAGTCATTCACTGTTCAAATAGATGTACTGTACAGTACTTCAGTTTCATTTTCCTTGTAACCATTTGGATTAGTACAGTATGGTGGACTACTCAGCTGGCAAAAATAGGAGAAATACTGATTTGAAATTGGTCAAAAAGTAGCCTCTCAAAGTATGTAGTCTGGTCAATGAAGGCCATACTGTAGTTCACACACTAATTTGAGTTCTTTTCAACCTCTTTTCAGATAGTTATATATGTGTACACAGTCTTAGTCGTAGAATGTACAGTGTATATGCAGACTATTTGCAGATTTAAAAGTTGGTTATTCTGAGATCAAACTATAAAGTTACCCTTGATCCAAATCTACTGACAACAACTTATAGATGTACAGTAACTGTGTTTCAAGTAGTCTGAAGTGAATGATGCCTGTACTGTACCAAATTCTAAAACATACTGCAGATCTGACTGATTTTATAAGTTGCCTGCATCTCTTTCAATACTTCAGCCAGTAATTTGCATTTTGAAGACTAGTTTTATTCCATATTCTACGGAAAGCTAAAGACTGACCTATCAAGGCTATGATCCAGACATTTGGAATGACCAGTTGAGTGAAGAGGAGAGATACATAGTAACCGAATAGAGGGCAGTGTTTGTTATCAGAGGACAATAGGCCCAGTTCAAGAGAAGGTCCTGCTTCATGGAAACCTACATTAATCGCTCATGAATAAACCAGGTTAGCCTCAGTACATCGCACTCCTGATGTGGTGATATTCTGCCAGGTTCCCCTTATCTTTACATAAAAGGTCAGATAAGTGAATGGAAATGGAAGGACTTTTTTCAATTCATTGTAACCAGCAAGTGCAGGTTTAATTGCAGTAGAAAGCTTGTTTTTAGTTGAAGTTTGGTGGGCAGATGTCTCCCTTTTGGCTTTCAGAATGTGTCACCCGCCACATGTGCATAAGTATATATAGTGGTTGGTAGTAAGCTTGGTGGAAGCCAAGTTTGCAAATGATGTCTCCCACTATCAAGTGCATTTGTCATCAAGTTTGTTGAAAGTTCAGTGGCTTCAGATACTACTTGTTACTGAATGTGCTGTGACAAACACTTCCAATTTGCATAAATTATGAGTCAGTAAGCTTATTAGTAGCCACTAGCCAGGTAGGTACGGTACCCCTTAGACCTCTGACCCCACCCTCACATTGAAGCATGTCATTAAGTGCCTTAATGAATAAATGTGCCTGAAATGAGGTTGGCTACAGTACGTCATATGCACATGTGCTATCAGATGTTGTGCTGTTTTATGCCAGCCTGCACACCACTGAGCAAGTCTTTGGGAGCGACTTCTTGCTGTACCAATACAGTACCTTGTACGTTGTCAGTTACTAGTTGTTAGCTCAATGCTTTTTGATCTGTATGATTATACCTCTTAATTTACAGTCCACCTCATAAAAGAGCTTGTAACTATTACAATTGAGTGAAAGACAAAACCTGGCAAACTCAGTCACAATGTACAGCAAGTACTGTGTAGGTAGGCCTACTGCAAAAGTAACTGATTTGTGTTTCTGTTTGCTAAACAGCTGGAAACCTGCAGTTTCAATTTAGCAAGAATGGAAACAGAAAATTGTTATCGAGTGAAATACATCATTGGAATAAAATAGAGTTTTCCATTCTAAGGCACATTCAAAAAAATGTAAGTTGCTAAATTTACTGTCATAATTTTTTTTTTCTCTACTTTAGCAACAACTTCAGATATGTACAGCAAGTTGAAAAAGAAAAGGTCATGTTTTGCCTTTCTAGATCCTCCTTGGTGCATGAATCTGCGATTTCTGTGGAATGAAATCATTCCTTAGTTCATGCATGATGCATGCGTGTGGTGAGCTTGAAATATATTGAAGCAGCAGCGGCAGTGGAGGCGATTTGACTTACCCACCACCATCAGCACAGTAGAGGTCTGATGTTACAGCACACTGCAGCTGTACAATACTCGCTAAGCTAACGGAGGGCCTCTTGATTAAAATTTATGCATGCTGCACTGTGTGCATAGATCAAGTACAGTAGTAGTAGTAGTACTGTTGTTAAGGTCTGCACACTAGTCAGCTCTGTGTGTGGATCGTCGTCGTCGTCATCATCATCTTCATCATCGGAAGGAGCTGGAACACGACAAAGACGAACAAAATTGGATAACATGCTGTCGCTGCTGTTCTGTGTAGAATTAGCTACATGAAACTCTATGAAACTGGACTGTATAGATATTGAGCAAAATTTGACCGAGGCAAACTTGCATCGATCATGATTGCTAGCAGTATAATGTGTAGCCAGCTGGAAGTCAACAGCTAGACTGTACTGTGTTGAAAAAAATATGACTGGGGCAAACTTTATCTGTAACACTCTACTGTTTTGTCGGGCTCTCAGTATATGTGAAACCAGACAATGCTTAACATGATTGTGACTGAGGCAAACTATATCATGATCTCACCAATGTTAAAACACTTTCTAGTCGAGCGAGCATTCTGTTTTACTAGACCAAATGTTGATCTGAACAAAATGTGACCTAACTCCATCATGTGTCTATGATTCGGCATACGGGTCAATGACAACCACGACTCTGCTGAACAAAGTGTGATTCATGAGACAAATCGGATCAAGTGGCTTGATTATGTCCTTTAGTCAAGTTGATCAGTACCTATGATCATGTCCTTTAGTCAAGTTGATCAGTACCCATGATCATGTCTTTTAGTCAAGTTGATCAGTACCTATGATCATGTCTTTTAGTTAAGTTGATCAGTACCTATGTACCAGGTGAAGGAAACTGGACTTTAATGACTAAAATTTGTGATGAGGCACATTGCATTCTGCAGCTAATTCATAGTGTAGCTTATAGTTTTTGTTGATCGGCGTCTAGTCAATACAGTCGGGTAGAAATGATGAGCTGTCCTGATTGCCATGTATGTATCAGAGATGAACAGTACATGAGCCTCTCTCTTTAGTATGTGGCATTGTTGGTCTTATTGACTAACCGAATAGAAAGTATTTAAGCTGATCATAATCTTTGGCATATACACGCTGCAATTACAGCCAGGATGGCCAGAATTACTGTAAGTTACTGTGAAACTGGACTGTCCTGAGATGTTAGAGACAATGTTAATGAATATTTTGCACTTCATGCTGTATAGTTGAGTTCATTAACATACAAAGACTAGAGTTCTAGGAATCTGGCATTTTACTAAGCACAATGGGACAGAAGATACTCTGGTTGTAAATTGAACTTTACCTGTGCACAGCATTATGCATGTGTTTTGTCTTTTGTTAAGTTGCATTTTTAGTGCAGTGTTGGAAGGAATATTTCAAGTAAGTATATGCAGTGAGTCAGATAGGTCATACAGACTGTGTAAAAGGTACTCTAGGTCCCTTTAGTAGTTTTTCTTGACTGTTTCACTTACTCTATACAGCGATACTTCACTTTAAATTCTGAAACTTGAGTGAATTTTAGCCCTGTAAATTAGCTCAAATGGTGTCATTGCTGTATCTTAAAATTATTGCGTGCCTAGGCAAAAAGTGAAAACATTGAAATTTCTTGTCCAAAAGTATGGTAAGGCCTTTAAGTGCACCAGTCAGACAATTTTAGTGACTAAATAAGTTTCAGGTGGTTAATTCTGCAATATGATTTTAAATTCATCTAACATAACAACAAAGAGTATAAAATACAATAAACTGGTGGTTGACAGTTTTCATTCAAATCAAGTGCCTGCTTCTTTGAACAAGCCAATGGGGGAGTACATACTAGTGTTGAACACTCAGTTAGTCAAAATAATTTAGGATCACTGATGCCACTATGATCTGATCAGTTTGTAGGTTTCTTTCCACAAATACTACAATTCCAGATACCAACTAAGGAGTGACCACTTTAGTAGTATGTTTTTGGTACACCAACGGGATGTATGCTGTTGCATATTCATTATGTACTCAATTATAGTAAGAAATGTTATTTCCATATATGTTGTCTGTTTTTCTACTGTGTTTACGCCAATTCCATCTTTTTTCAAAGTAGTTCATTTTTGTTTGATGAAAGATGTAGTAAGTTCATGTGAAACCTTGTGTGTATATAAAATGAAGAACAAGTTAAGATTCACATCACAGACATACTGTATACTTACCCCTTGCTCATACTACTGCATTGTTGGAAAAGCTCAAACACACTCTTGAAGAAATTGTTCTCGTATTGTGCCCTCTATGCTCTAGCTCTTCCTCATAATACTTTCACTCCTTCTGGTTTTTCAGTACACACTCAATCACTTTAAGTACCTAAGAAGACATGGAATCAAAAGTACCTGTATGGTACATGTATGTAACCCATGATCTCTAGACCATCTATCAAGACATTTGTAGCTCTAAATACTGATTGGTCCATAAAGCCCCTCATTGGAATGTCAAGTTATAAGCAAAAGTTTACCAGCATAAGGACATTGGACAGCATTTGATGGAAGGTACTGTAGTTATATATGGTACTTACAGGGTGCATCTATTTCCTGTAGATCATTATGTGCTACATTAATGGGTAATCTTGTTTCCATGAGTATTGAATTGTATACATATTTGCTATATCAAAGTTGGCACCCACACACAGCGTGTGCTGGAGTCTGGCTAAGTAATGTACTCGTTATCAAGGTTGACTTTAGACATTCTCTAAATGTGGTAATGTTTACAGTTTTGGTAGTAATTATTACACTTATGAATGTAGTATTATTATTAAAGCTGGAACATAAGTTGTACTGGTAGTTGCCTGGTCATCTACCTTTGTTCTTTGTCAGTAATTTCGGAGAAAAGAATGTAGATGAAAAGATCACCTTTCACAAAATCTTAATGAGAACTATGCACTCATCTTCGAGATGTATCTGAATATGAAAATTGTTTCGTCTTTTTTGTTGCCCTTCAAAATTCAAACTCTGCAACAAAGGGGAGTGCAGTTGTGTGGTTAAGGCAGGTAAGTGAGTTGCTTGTGTATAACCTCACCAGGTGTTAGTTTTGGGATAACTACATGAAGTGTTGATGATAGTCTTTAGGGTTTTATTCATAGATGACCAGCTATCATTAGAATCCTATTATATTAGTAATCATTGAAGGGCGCTTACAATGAGGTGATCTGATTGTGCATCGGTGAGATGGAGTAGTAAAAGCTACTATAGGGTCAGTATCTTGAATTTATTTTTTTTTCTTATTTGATCAAGATTTAATTTGAACTTTGCCAAAATGGGTTTGCCAATTAACTGCATATGCCCTGACACCCATGTACAATGATGCATAGACCTACAGTGTACAGTATACAGTAGTATATTGATGCAGAGGTACTGTACAGTTAGTCATCTTGTTCAAATAATGGACTATTCGTTTCTGAAATCATGTACATCTCTCAGTAGTTGATCCTCACAGCTGCAGCATATATTTGAAGCAGATTCTCTGATCCTGGAAATTTTACGTTACGTCACTGAAACATTTGTTACTTGGTGCTGTAACATCGATGAAAGATAGCAATTAAAGATGTGTTGGTCTACATACATTGGAAGGGATAATGCAATAAACCCGGATTCAGAATATAACTGATAACAGAACTTTGATGCAATACCAGTTACTGTATGCAGCTGTCTATTGTGCAAATTTGCTACTGTATGCATGTGGTACTGTGAGTGCAGGGAGTTTGAATAATTATTTGAAATTGTGCAGTTCTGTAGACTGAGCTGCTGTGAATGATGTACATAGTTAAGTAGTATGTGATACTGTGGGTGTGTATGTGTGTGTGGTGGATTGTAGCAATATACTCCAACAACCAATTGGATGAGAGTATGGCCTGGCATTTACAGACTCTTGCAGTTACTTGGAATATGCTCTACACTGCTACTGCATGTACATGTACAGAATCATTTTGATGAAAACCAATATTGCTCACCATTTTATGTATTCATGCATGTATGCATGCATGCATTGTAACTTGCGTCATGGGAAATATGTCTCACAATATTAGATTGTGGTATGCATTCATGTTTGGCCAGAAACTAATTTGTTTTGGACAAGTTGAAACATTTTAGATCGGTGGGCAAAGGTGTGACTGATCAATTTCTCCACTGTCACATGTGAAAAGGTCTAAATTGTAGTCACTGTACCTTGTCATCTGATATGTGGAAGCAAATATACATGCTCTGCTGTTTGGCAAACAAATTGGAAGCCTTTTAGGAATATTCAGCATACAGTAGTGCATAGTACTTACCTTCTTGGAGTTACGTAGTTTGTTGGACCCACTGTGTATTGAATTTGCTTTAGCTCTATCACATGTTTTGTTGTAAAGGTATTGACATGGCCAGTTACCCTTTCAAAGCACTAATTAGCCTACACATTCTAGTGTATACAGTGTGTATAGCTGTATCTGGTAATACTGTATGTACGTAGTTCATCCACAGTGGCTACTTTGCACCTCACTGTACTTGTTTCTACAAGTTATGCACTTGATCACAGTGTCAGTAAGTAACCAATCAGTCAGGTGAAATATAGGATATCACAGTTGCCTACTGTAGATATACCTGTACAGTAGATGCTTCATGAAATACTGGTTTCTCAAGACTGTTTTGATAGTTGATTATACTGATCTTGATATATGATCTATTGTATGATACAATTTACAATTGAAAACTGACAATATGGTGGCACATGTACTGCATAATTTGCATAATCTTTATGTCAAACATAATGCAATTTTAAAATTGCTGCACACAGTACAGTACAATGACATAGCTCTCTGATGTAAGTAGTCAGTTACGAAATCAAATGCAGCCCTAAGCTACGGAATCTACTGTGCTGTGTGTGAACACACTGTACTGTATGCATTTAATCCCCATTCCACCGTGTGTATAGCACCCAAGATTTTGTAGCACTTGAATATTTTTAGTCGTACTGTAGATTTCTTGCGATGTTGGGTGCTGTAGGCATCCAGCAGTGCTGGTGCTTTGTGCAATCAGTTTGTCTTGTTAACAAAGTGGAGACAAGGTAATTAGACTTGACAAACCAGCAGCTTCATGTGTAGGCCGCCTGCTGGTAGATATCTATCTCATTCAATAACTTACAGTAATGGTTAGGCCTGCACCTTCTGTACTCCAAAAACAGCTTGCACAGGAAGCTCTGTGATAGTTTATTATAGTTACTTGTATACATCAGAAATGATTTCCACTAAGTTACATAAATTTATGATATGTTACTTACAGTATCTAATCTCAAGCACAGTATCCAGTGCAGTGTAATGGGGTACTGGCATGTTTCACAGTAATGGGGTCCAAACATAAATAAGAAAATAAGTACCAAGTAAAATGTGTTTGAAGGAAAGAGCTGCATTAGCAAACATAATGCTGATCAACATCATGCTTCATTTTGGAAAAAAAAAGTTATTTCTTATTTCCATTCATGATCATGGAATTATGGGGGTAAATCCAACCAAAATGTGGGAAGTTTGGACAAACAGTAACTCCCAGCATTTTATATGAATGTTATAATCAAGGAATAACCAAGGAATTGAAATAATTTGTTGAACTTATACATCATACTTAGTAATTTGGACATGTAATGAATACAATTGATACCAGTTATCAGTCTAAATAGTTGTATAGATGTACTGGCAATCTGAAGTAAAGGGTTCATTTTTGCCATTGGTGGCTGTTCAAGAAAAAATTACAAGTTAAGTACTTCCTAGATGTTGTGATCTATGATTACTCATGTTTGGTTACTAGGAGTGAAACATTCAGTACCGACCAACAGATCCCAAATGCTGTAAAGCTGTCCATTAAAATAAGCTAGATCAAGTGTTGCTAATTTAACATCCGTTCAATTATGTGTCACATTAGCAACACTTAATGTTCTCCATTGTTATGCAGATATAGTAAATCACTTGAATATCTTTATATCATTGCATCTACCTACAGTTTAGTAACTTGGCAGAGATTAGATACCTACAGTACAGTCTTTATCTTACCTGTAAAACTGAACTTGAAGTGATATCCGTCCACTAGTACATATGTTAGCAAAAATTGCATTAGCAACAAACAGTTTTGCAGTAGTTGCACATGAAATAATTCACACCTTTTTTTGCTTTGGGAATAATGTTTAGGTTACACATATTGCCACATTTGTGAAAAGTAACTGCCATTCATATCCAATTATTTTATATATATAAGACTATCAGTTTTGGACGCAAAAGTTACATTGGCAACAACGTTGCTGTATTTTCTGTCCAAAGTGAAGTACAGTATCGTCAATATTGAGGCATTCATCATACATTTTGTAATTTGTATCATGCTATACTGTTTTACAATTGCCAATGACACTAATCTGATAATGAAGTGAACATTTGGAGATGTTTTTCCTTTTAGTGAATAGAGAAATAAAGTTAGACATATTGCAAGGTTGCTAATGTATCTCTACATTATTTCAATGTAACACTGCAAGTAGCAATATTTTGGTACTTAGGACAGCAAAAGTAACAATGGGGAGAAATGAAAGTATTAAAGTTATGAGCAGAATGAGTGTAGTCCTGCTGAAATTATGCCTTTCAAACTTGCATTAGTGTTTGCAACAGCAAAATAACATCATCATTCCATGTATTCCTACATGATTTGATTTGTCCAGCCAACAGTTACATAAGCAACACCTATAAGTTTCACAAATACTAATCTGAAAAGGGGTTGTTTTTTATTTTCACATTTTTTGTGTAGTCCCTTTGCAAATTGTGAATGGATTATTGCAAATTTAGGAACTGTCTTGAAGAAGAATATGGAACTTTAAAACATTCATGGGATCATGAGTTTTAATTTTGGCCATCCAAAAGTAATTAGCAATACTGTGTCTGTCCAAAAGTTGCAATAGAAACATTGTGCTTAAAAAATAACAAAAGTTAAAGTTATCTTGAAGGATGTATTTTTGAACTGGATGCACTGAGAATTATCACAAGCAAAAAAGTTCTGACAAAACACATTTTTGAATTTTGGTGGCTTGTGGGATTAAGTGGACCCCATTACTTTGAAACATGGCTAATACATAGTGGCTTATTAGATTCAGATAGAGGCAGTAATATTGTTCAATCAATTAGTTACAGGTATCTGAAATTACATCTGAAATAGTCTCTACTCGTATGTTTAGTATATGTTGGCCCATTGCATGTATTCTTTGTAAAGAAGTATTTTTTTAGTTTCATACATGTATTGTGTGTTAACATGTATTTTGTAAAGTGTGTACATATGTTTCGCAGAGAAACAGAATTGAGTCTATATTTTGTGCATAATTTGTTCCCCAATTTCATCTATTTTCCCTCTTTACCTATTCCATGTTCTTCTTTTCTTTTTGTTTTTACACTAATTGAGGTACATGTTTGTTTATTTTGGAATCAGACTTGAAAATACTGCTTATTCTGGTTCCTCTACCCTACAGTGTCTCATTTTAGTAATCTGTATTCAGCTAACAAAGCACCATACTCTGTCATCACTCTCTTATGGATCTGTTTCTTCTTTTGCATATATGTACTATTGATTTATATTTAATTTTATATTGGATATATACAAATATATGTGATAATGGTAGAAATAAACTTGAAACTCTATGTGTCTATATATACAGTAACGTAAATTTCTAATGAGCTCCGAGAGTAGACCACACAACATTGCACATTGCATACAGTAAGTGCTCATACATATGCCAGCATTTGAATACTCGTGCAACCAACACATTAAACATCAAATTCAGCTTCCAAACATATTGAGTGCCTAAGGCTGTCAGATTTTTATGCTGGTCCATTGGAAGCTAAGCAGATTTTGTGCTGTAATCTCTGAGAGCTTTCCTTGAAAGCCACATTTTTGTCTTCCTCACAAAATAGTTTAAGAGACTGTGAAGATGTCTCCGCCTTATTAAACTGACTACTCTTGTATTGGTTTGCTCTGAAATAATTTTGCCTCTGAGCAGCACAACAGTAGCAAATAGATGTTCTTTTAAAAATTTATTTCCCTCTCATGTGTTTTCAAGATACCGAGTCTCTATTTCATGGTTAATACAATTGATGGTATAATGCTTGCTGTGAATTGTGTATAATGTTCAGAATTTAGTCCAGAACCAAATTTATGTTTGGTATGTTAAGAGGGATATATTCTAAGCATACTGATGAAATTTTCACTCATTTCCCTTGTTCGGTTCTTGAGATATTAGCAATTAAAGTTGACACATTTTCTACAAAAGGTGAACTTGAAGCAAGCAGGTGTGATGTCATGGATTCACACAGTTGGCCAATGTTTTTGTTTTTCTTCAAAGTTTATCACCAATTTTATGAAACTAAACTCTGAAATACAGATACCATAAGTGCATCCTGAGCAATGGAATTTTGAAAACTTTTTATGCCTTAATGGCAAGATAGCATCCCTAATCAATCCATAAAAAGATGGTATAGCTGGTAATGCTCAACAAACAATTTAAGGATGGTATAGCTAATGTAGCACTGCTCAATAAACGAAAGTGAAATGTAGCTACTGTATTGCTTCTCAACAAGAAAATGGAAGTATTAGCTAGTACTGATCTGTACCCCCTTTCCAGAATGGTTCCACAGGTGGGAACAAGGAGACCATATCAGAGCTCCTTAGGGGGATGCTTGTCACCGGGCAGACCCGTCATCTTCACCGAGTGGGACGTAAATGCCTTCCTGTGTTGCATCGTGGATCTGCCTTTCAGACCCTCCTCGTGGGCTTGCTTGCAAGCCTAACACACAAGATGTTCTTTCTCATCGCTATGGCCATGAATCAGAGGTGCAGAGCTGTCTTCATGACCTTACTGCTAAGCCCAATGTTTCTACAGCACTTTGAGAGCTACAGTAGCTGCAGGGTTTAGCCTAAGCCCTTGTAAGCTTTCTTGCCAAGGGGCAGGTTTGTGTCTTGGGACATCTTCCTTCCCAACATTTCCTGTGCTACCAGTTGTGGAACACAAGAAATGGTGTCCTGAAGTGATGCCTCGAGTGACTTATAGCCTTCGGTGCTTGTGCTCACTATTCATCTTGCTGACTTTACACTGCATATGCCGTCCTCTAAGGACACAGTCAAGATTGCAATGGGACATCATCTGTCCTCATGTCCCAGACGGCTCTAGACCACCAGCCTAGGACATTGGAGGTGTGGCCACTTCCAGCGGAGGACATCATCAATGTGGGAGCATGGAAGAAGCCTTCCATCTTTAATAACTCCTGGTACCAAAATGAACAATTTTGTAAAACAACTTTACAACCCTTGGAATGTTTGATGAAAAAACGTTTGTAAGAACTGCAAGGATGACATCAGAAACACATAAAATGCCTTAGGTTCACATTTGCCCTAAACGATGACATCTTCAACTGCCATCTTGAAAACAAAATTTGATAAAAAGGAAAAAGATCTTGGGAGTCCAAAGCAAATAGCATTTTATCTAATTGTTATGATTGTGTGTTTGTGGATGTGAGTGAGTGTGACACTGACTTAGTTATCATGATATCTTGAGACTCATATTTTCAAGAGTTTCATACTTGTTTTGTAGTTGCCACATATCAAGTAGAAGAAGCCTATTCATCGTTGGTTGAGATCAAAAGGTCATATGAGGTCACCAGCAGTCAAACACTAAAACCTACCTCAAATTTTTTTGTATTGTTTTGTTTAGGTCAAAGGTTATTTCAGGTTTCTGGCGGTCAAACATGATATCTCAAGAGGGGAATCATGGAAACTTGGTAATGCATGGTATTATCTATTGTTTTTAGTGAGGGTCAAAGGTCATCAGACGTTACCAGAGGTGAAACCCTGAAAACTGTGCTAATAAACATGGTATCTCAAGAGAGGAATCATAGAGACTTTTGATACTTGGCATGTGAATGTGTTAAGTGGCCCCCACCTTATTGCATTAAGTGGAGTTCCAGTGTTGTCTTAGGTGACCAGAGGTCAAACACTGAAAACTTTGTTAATACGATGTTTATTTCACTCCTCACTTAACTGTCTCCTCATCACAAATGCACTCTTATCTACCATGCCAAGAGTACAGGTAACATTTAACACAGCTACTGGCGCCATCTGGCTCATACGGGACTAGCACTCCTTCCTTTGCTGCAGTCCTTATGTGCTTAGAGTGTGGAGGTTCCAGGAAATTTGTAACTCAGTTTTTGGTTCCTTGAATCAGCAAAGGAACCTATGCAGTCAGGTTGGCATGTGTGTATGTGTGTGTGTATGTGTGTGTCTGTCTGTGACACTTGATTGGGTAGTACGCTCTAACTCAATAGGGGAAAGTCGCATGAAATGCAAACTTGGTATGTAGGTTTGCCATATTGAGAAGGAGTGCCCTATTATTTTTGTTGGAGGTCAAAGGTTGTCTGAGGTACGCTCTAACTCAATAGGGGAAAGTCGTATGAAAGTCAAACTTGGCATGTAGGTGTGCCACGTTGAGAAGGTCTGCCCTATTGTTTTTGGTGGAGATCAAAGGTGGTCTGAGGACACTGGGGAGTGGGGTAAAACTCTAAAAACCTTTTTAACACAATATCTCAACTTCTGAAGTTTGAAAAATTGTATGTGGTATATAGATGCATTGTGGTAATGGTGCCTTCAGGATGTTCAAGATTTTTGGGTTCAAGGTCAACATGGGCCATTGTAAGAAATCATGCAAACTTCCTCTGCTCGCACAGATTGTGTAGCAGTAAGTTAAAATTGTGTCATGTTACTAATGTTAGTGGTTCCTTATGGTTGTCCAGAATAATTGGTCCCATATGGGCCATGTGGATAATTCAATTATTAAATTGGCTTAGTATCCTTCTCTTTATATTAACATGCTTAATCCCTTGCCAACGGCAAGCATTGAATACATGGGATGGTGATGTCGTGTGTATGTGTGTGACACTTTGCTTGTTTACATAATACCTCAAGAAGGGTAACCTTGACTGATCTTATACTTCGTGGGTTAGTTGGTCTAGAGTAGATGACCCTCATTGTTTTTGGTCGTGGTCAAAGGTCATTTGGGGTCACTGGAGGTCAAACTTAGAACCTTGTTTACGTGATATCTTAAGAAGGGTAACCTTGGCTGATCTCATACGTGGTGTAGGGGTTGGTCATACTGAGTAAATGATCTCTATTGTTTGTGATGGAGTTCAAAGGTCATTTGAGGTCGGCAGAGGTCAAACTGAAAATCTTGTTTACACAATATCTCAAGAAGGGTAGCCTTGACTGACCCATATACAGTACTTGGTTTCTCGATTGGTCATACTTTGTAGATAATCCCTATTGTTTTTTGGTGGACATCATAGAGCTGAGCATAGACCATAGTTGGAAATCAAGTTTTGAACATAGGCTTTACAGTGTTGGATTCAATATTTGTATTGCATGTGGGTTATCTTTCTTCATAAATATGGGCAAGGAATTACAAAGTCTTAAGATGATGTGGTTTTCATTTTAGAAATTTTAGCCTGTGTGCTTGTTGTTTTCGCACCCTTTTTTATCACAGGACCTAGTTGTGCTTTAAAGGTTTTTATCACCTCTGTTTGTCTCAATTTGTTAGCATAGCTTCAGGAGATGCCAGTTTTTACCTTTCACACATTCTTTGGGGTGTTTCCCTCGTTTGTAACATCTTCTGTTGAAGTTAGGCTGCATATATTTTAATTAGCCTAAGCCGTTGTTCGCCATTTTTTTTCACAGAAGAGCCTCTAGGTGTTCCAGGATGGCTTTGCATGTTCTTTTTTGTACCGGGTAATGTGGGAGGAATTAGTGGTGTCTTAGATGTAGAGCCGACTCTGGATTTGTCCCTGGGAGGTTGGCATAGAAAACTCTCTCATTTTCAGCTGAACCAAATACTGTCATAGCTGGCCAAAGGAACAAGCTCCAGGTACAACTGGACATATTTCCTACACTGGACTGAGGTCACCCGGACCTGAATTCTGGACCCATGGTATGGAAAGAGTTTTGGAGGAAGAGGAGAGGCAGCCACTAGAACCGAAATGTTCTGAATGGCCTGCACACTTACCCTCGGGCCCAGGCATCGTCATGAGAGAGGAGGAGGCTGCGTGACTTGAACATCCTGTCAGGTCTGCAAGCTTACCTTCAGCCCATCCAGACCTGAGCCGTGGAAAGTCAAGAGTAAGTGGACGTTGAAAGGGTATATCATTAGCCAAGAAATGATGGGCTATATTCTAAATGGAGCCCACCCCAGCCTCAAGCCGGCTTCGAGCACCGGACCCGAGAGAGAGGGCAGGTGGCATCGAATACTCAGAGACTGAACAGGTCAGCTCCCAGAAGAAGGGACCATAGCTGGACCGGAAGCCATTCAAGATGACTCAAAATTACTGGTCCTGATAACAGGCTCTTAATAGATAAAGGACCCTTTTCTCAGGCTCGGAGGAGACAGACAAGAGCCACAGAAAATCCTCCCAATACGTGGAGGTTGCGGTCCCAACCACGGGTTCCTTGTAGGCATAGGGCCACTTGGCTCTGGTGAGATGGAATGAACCCACAGAAACTCTTCCTGATGTGTGGAAGAACCGGTCTGGTCGTCTTAACTTATATACAGTACAGACATCTCAGTTGAAAAAAGAGGAGATCTCCTAACGCTGTCCCCAACAGCCACCGGACTCAGTCGACTAACCTGACCCTGGGGGACAGACAGTAAATGGACTTGGCACTTGGCAACTGACACCGGACACCAGTTCTGTGTCCAAAACCTAATGAACAGAGAGAAAACCTGAAGCGGCGGTTAAATGATCAGCAGCCCCCATGAACCTGATGTGGGTTGTTCATTCAATCCTGCCAAAGAAATGGACCCTAAAAGTTTCCGAGAGATCAACCACCCTCCAGGGAACCCAAAAAGCGTTACAGAGCCAAAAAAGTACCACACCCTGTCCCTTTAGGGATGCAAATCCAAGGAAGCACAAGATGTCATTTGTGACCAGGACTGGGCATGAAATACTCCGGACAAAACTTGGACCCATGGAGAACACTGTAACCATAGTGATATTTGCGCGGGATCTGCACCAGAGGTCTCGTACATTCTTGAGGGTTGCGCATGTCATACATTACGTTGTGAATTCTAGCAACTTTCATCACTTCCCCTAATCCAGTTGAAACTGTAAGCCTCATCTTCCTGCACTAGCTAATGCACAGCAAACCAGCAAAGTGGCTGTACATTAGATGAGAGACATGCATCCATGCATGTAGGCGATCTAAATATAGCATCATTGAGCAGCCTGTAGATTGGCAATCATGGTTAATAGTAGCAGCCGCATCCTTCAAGAGCTAAGTTCAACTGTACCATATAGCCTGCCACCATTCTCCTCCTGCATATAGCGAGCCAGTCGATCGTTCTCTACCGACACATTGCAGAGTAAGTTGATGAAGTATTGGAGTAGCACCAGTACTGCTAGCTTCAATATTTACAACAGTGCAAGTTATTAGTGTTTGCACAGGGTACCCAACAGACTGTGTCAAGGCCAGTTTCTGAGATTGCTATCCACATCTAAACTTTCACTATTGCACATTGCACATATGACAAAAAGACTTGAAGTTTTACTCTTTCTTGCCAGATGTATAGTGTAAGATATGGTGTTAGATGTATGGTGTAAGATATATGGTGTTATACATGCAAGGAAAATTCATATGATTTCACAAGAGACTTGAAAGTTTGGGGACCTGACTGATTATGGACTGGGGTACTCAGGTCCCAATTTTGAACCCAGTGCAAACACTACTAATTACATGAAAAATACCACTCAAGTTCACAGCATAAATGTTTCCTTATTTAAATTTTGTGAGGAAGCTTTAAACTGTAGTTTATTAAAATTGCCAGTCTCATCGTCCATGTGCAGTAGATGATTGGTACGTGTACATAATTAATACTGCAGTTGGGAAACAGTTTCAGGAGCTAAAGTTACTACATTAACTGTACATGGTAGACATATTATGTGTGTTAACTGTGCCAACTGTGCCAAGAACAGTAATTACAGTTTAAAATTTTTTGTGTTCCACAGAATCCACAATTAGCTATCTTTAATTTGGGGGCACATCAGGAACATGTCAAAGGTTAATTACCAGTCAACTCAAGCATGGTGATTAGAGGTGCAGTAGTGCTTGATATAGGTTTGTTGCTTGTAAATATCCAAACCAGATGAATCTTTGGCAATCTTGACAGAATTTGAGTATTTTGTGACCTGTTGGACATGTTTTGAATCAGATACCTGCAGCTTACCCTCAAGGAGACTGCATAGAACATCTCCTCATATGACCTATGCATTACCTTATTGGAAATTCCGGAAGGTCGGTGACCAAATACACACACACCATTGCCAGATGCTAGACCATGGTCAGTTTGGTAATACATAGGTTACATGTGGTGAGTACTGTACGTCGCTATCGAATTCCCAAACCAAGGAGTTTGGGGGATTCTAGTAATATTATATTTGTCAGAGAGATCCTTGGTATGCATCCAACAAATGTTTTTTAGTCCAGTTTAGAATTAATTTTTAGGTGAACAATATTCAAGAAAATAGCAGATACCATCGTAAACTGCAGTACTTCAACATCACATCGAAATATGTAAACTAGAAGGTAGCTATTCACAAACTGATGAAGCCGAACACAATTGGCGGCATCCTTGCTCTGTATTTAAGGCAAAACAGTTCTACTTCCCCATGCAGTCTATAGCCGGAGAATTTGTCCTCCACTTGTTGCTCTCAGCCCTGATTTGTTTATTTCTATGGTAGATCCATCGTCAGGTGGATAAGATTAAATAGGGACTACTTTTGCGACAGACCTATGAATAGTGCCAGAATGTAACCAAATTAGTTTATAATTCACAACATGCCATATTTTTATGTTAAGCAATAAGTTTTAGGTGTTACTGTAGGATTACTCTGTATGTCCTACAAGTTTACTACTTTTTAACGCACAGTAAGCCTGGTTTTGGTGGAGGTCAAAGGTCAACAGGGGTCATATAGTGAAAACCTTGTAAACACATCTCAAGAAAGAAAGTTTGTGCAGATCTCATTGTTGGTATGTAGAGGTACATTATTGAGTACAAATAGCCTGTTGTTTTTGATGAAGCTCAAAGGTCATTTGGGGTCAAGACAACCTTGACAACCTTGTAAACATAATATCTCAAGAAGGAAAGCTTGCATAGATTTGATTTGTGGCTTGTTTGAAGCTCTTGGATATCTCTGTTGTATGTAGTTCTGCATGTTCGGATGGATACCTACTGTACAGTATCAGTCATCAACTGAGGTCAGCAGGTGTTATTGCACATCTCAGTTGGTGATATCATACATTACTGTTATTCTACAATAACCAAGCATATTGCACAGTAGAAGGCGTAATGCCTTTCATGAAAAAAAAGGCAACATAATCAAGTCATTGAAACCACAATGCACTTGTTCATTCTAGTTTTCTCTTGTAGTTCGTACATTATCACTGTATCATAATGGATTCTCAGTTACCGACCCAGCTCAACAAGTAATGCAGCCACATCTGCCATGCCAAAGTTCTGTCAACCTTTGCACACCCACGTCCAACCTAGAGCAGGCCGGCTTCTCATCTCTCATAATGTCACATGATTTACATGTAGAATTACATCTGAAAGTTTCCTTGTACCATTTCACTCCGATTTTCCTTTTGGCAGTATCAAATAACGAAAGTTCTTCTCCGGAGTTCTCCACTTGTCTGCTAAGTATCCTTTACTTTGAATGTGTATTTTATGTTTGTAAGTTGTACTGTAGGCCTAGTTAGGTGAATATAAAAGTACAGTTGAAATGAGAGGGGTGAGTTATCCTAAATCAAACCAAGACGCAAGGAAAGAAATTTGATATTTTAGTTGTAGAAATCCCAGTTCCCACTTTCTCACTTTCCTTATTTTGTTGTGAGTACATTGCCAATATCTTCAGTAGACCTCTGCACTGTAGGTAAATACTAGAGTCTCCACATCCCTGAGGGTGGTTTTTCAATGTTGACCTCATGAGTGCACTGTATAGATGTGTAAAACACTGGCTGTATAATATTCCATGCATTATACAGCATACAGTATATGCAGTTACCGCTCTGCATCACAATGGAAATGATAATTATACATATGTACATGTGTAATTCACAGACTTATACTCTGTTTACTGCTTTGTGTAATCAACACTGTCATGGAATTACTCTGGTTAACTTTGTTGTTTCATGCATCACTCTTTAATTATGAAACTGGATGGAAAGTTGTACATGGATGGGGAAAGAAATATTACTGTACCTGCTAATTGTGTTCCTTCAGGCAATCTCTGTATGTGCGAAGTTATGTGAGAGTATACATACTGTACACACAAAAACTAAAGCATGGATAGAAGTGTTTACTGACAGAGGAATAGAGAAAGTCCCCTGATAGAATAAGACACTCCTCACTTTGAAGAAAGATCAGATAATTGTGATGAAGACAGAGTACTCCATCTAGTCGTACTTCCAAATGAGCCAAAAACATGCCTGAACAATGAAATTGTTTGACTGATTATCTCTCTCTCAGTTAACAGAATGAAAAAGAGCTAATATTTCAGTTTATATGTTTTATGTGTGTGTCTCACTTTATCTTCAAATGTCAACTGTGCTTCATGTGAATTAAAGAATGTGTAGGCACAGAATTGGTCAGTCCATTGCTTGCCACAATATCTGAGGGACACATAATCAATTAAGGCTCATTTGGAGAAAACTGCCTGGAAAAAGCAAACTGTTTGTTGCAAATTGTTTCCATAACTACCAATCTTCTTTTATTAAGGGATAGTAGTTTACCTCCCAACTCTTTACAGTACTGTAGGTAGCTTGAGCCATGTACTGCCCTTGTTATTTTCTGTAGCACAACCCAGAGTGCCTCAAGTTATGTGTAAGCATGCCATATTTCCTGGTCAAGAAATGTCTTGAGAGTTTCATGACAACCACCCGAACTCTGCTAAATTAAATCTTGTTGTTAAACTTTCAGATGGAGAGCATACTGTTGTTACCAGTGCTTGAATCTGGTACCTGGCAACTTGATAGACTACCAGCTGTTAGCACCACAGTCCGAATTCTGAATTTTGCACCCAGTTCAAACAGTAGTAGTTGTACTAGTTGCCGTGTATAAAAACTCAAATTTGTTTCATAAAAAGTGCACCTGCTTTGGAAGTGCACATCATCTAATGTGGATGAATGTTTCCTTCTTTAAGAAAAGCAACTACGTGTTTTGTACATGTGTATGAATGGTGAGCCTAATGTGCAATAAATAGAAAATTGGAGCAAAAGGCAAATGACAGCGGGCTAGGCCTTAGAGGGCGCGGTGCTGGAATTAGTTTCAAGGACAATTTGAGCAAGGGTCAAATGTATGCGTTAGTGAAGCAAGGGATAAGTATATTACTATAGTCACTTCTGAATATCCATACTAGGTAGTTGTGGGGAATTATTGGTCGATCATAATCTAGAATTATCTTTCAAAAATCCAGGGTTGTAAAAAAAAAAAAGACTCTAGTAAACCTGAATTATCAGTCAATAAACCTGGATGATCAATAAACCTGTATTTTCAGTCAATAGTCCAGGTGGATCACTTAAGGAGTCCAGGTTTATCATTTGATAATTAATGCAGGCTTATTACTCTGTAAATTGGAATTATTGGGCAATAAATCCTGAATGTTACAATAAAACCTGGTATTTTGGTTAGTGGTCGCTGGTTTTATCAAAATACTGTATCTGTCATAATCCAGGTTTAGCAATCAATAATCCACATTGATGTACTGTATCTAGGTATATCACTCAATTAATCTGGTTCATAATCCAGGTTTTTGACTGATAATCCAGGTTTATCCAATTGTAGTTTTGATATACCTGTATTATAGTAAACCTGGATGTTGGGTCAATAAACCAGGTTTATCAAAATAATATTGATAATTCAGGTTTATCACTCATACAGGTGGATTACCACTTCATTTACCTGAATTATTGTTGACTGATAAACCTGGTTTATTGACTAATATTAATCAAGGTTTATCCAGGTTTACCATTCGATGATACCCTAGGTTAATCAACTGGTAATTCATGTTTGAATGATAAACCTGAATCAGATTGCAATACCTTGCAATTTTGTTGCAATTAACTATGTTCACCTTCACTAGAAGTAGTACTATTGTCATAAGCAGGTGCCTACACTGGAGTGAAAACCAAAAATGAAATTGGCGCGTTGGATTCACCAATTAACTGGAAAGTTTTGCAAAATGTTCTATGATAAAAAAAAAATGAATATGAAAAATGATGATGACAAGAAAGTAAGCACTAGTCTGGTGTTGGACTGGACAGCTCCAAGGGCGTCGTTAAAAGTTACCATTACCCCTCGCATGGAAGAGGGCAGTCGATTTGTTGTTTCAAGACAGGTAAGTGAGTCATTTGTAAATAGCCAGAGCAGGTGAGTTTTGGGTTTTCTCTTCGTGGCTGTTGCAATGAAGACATTTAATGGTAGTCTTTTTTGCCTTTTCCACATCCTTTTTGTAGCAAAATTTGCTGGCCTAATGTGGAGATATTCTGTGTGGGTGATACGAAAGATTCAAGTGCATCAGGATACGGTACCGTTGAAACTATTTGTGCGACATTCCTGGGTGAACAAACTTAGAGTCCTCTACTACATATACTGTAGTGTGAACACTTTTCTACTTCTGTTTTTCTTTCTTCTTTATTCTAGATATTCCAAAGATGACACGGCAGACATCAATTCCAGGCGAATCTCCGCAGTCTCCCAGGAGAGATGATCAACGTTTGATCAGAAGGAAGATGGCTGGTATATCGTTAGACTTTTCATTGTTCAAAATGCCACAGTCGGCCAAGATAAACCGCTCCAATTTTATCGGTCGTAAAGGCAGTAATCCAAGCCAGTCTGTCAGTCAGGGGGGCAACAAGTACGTTCCTAAACCCTCGCCTGAGAAAAAGAAGTCAAGACGGATATCCTCCAATAAGCCTCTTGACGTGGATGCGACTCAGTTCATGAAGTACAAAGGGGACGTCGGCACCCGGTCTAGGTCCCCATCTCCATTATCTGGCATCCTGACTCTTCATCTTCACGGTGGTAAGAAGATGAGTACAAAGAAGGAGATGAGAGAGCTCTACTGTGTGGTGGAAGTAGACTGTGTCCACAAAGCCCAGACCTGCACCATCTGTGGTCACGATGAGTTCTGTTGGGATGAGAAGTTTGAGATAGACTTAGAACAGTCTCACTGTCTAGGTTTAATGATATACAGTTATGGATCAGACTCTGATATGAAACAAAAGCTTTGTTACAGAACTGCAATCAGGTTCAGCAACCTCTTCTCCCAAATGAGGTCAAAAGAGGAGGTGCACAACCTAGCACTGAGGTTAGATCCTAGAGGGACACTTTATGCAACACTTTCATTCACTGAAAGGTCGGCCACCTTGAAGAGGGTCCCGTCTCTGGACAGGAGAGGGGTCTTTGGCGTCCACATTGATGTCGTTGTCAGACGGGAGGGTGGTGAAAGAAACATTCCATTTATTGTACAGAAATGTGTGCAGGAAGTTGAATTAAGAGGCTTGAACTCTATAGGTATCTACAGAGTGTGTGGGTCAGCTAAGAAAAAGAAGAAGCTCCATGATGAATTTGAGAAGGCTAGTGCTCTGGTGGACCTCAATTTTGAGAACTATCCCGATATTAACATTATTACAGGTTAGTATTTGTATCTATTACATATACTGTATGTGATAACTGCAACATTCAGCGTGTCTAGTACACAGATTTGCTGATCTCTCAGTAGAGGAACCTGAACTGTTTACTGACACCCGTAGATCATGACATGTCATCAATGACCCCTTGGAGAAATCCAAACTCTCTAAATTCCCAATATTCACATCTTAGACTTATAGATTGCCCTCTGCTGACACTAATGCACTTTTTGACTCTGCTCAAAGTGCACCTGAAAACAATTCTGGCACCGCACATTTGACAAGACTCTCCCTTATTCATCTTCCTTTGAGTCCTTCCAACTTTTTTGTGAATTGATTTCTTAATTTACATGTTTGCTTTTATACGGTTGATGAACTGCAAACCGGGAATGAGATCCATTGGTCAAATGACTCAATAATGAAACATTACATCCATGACTGCTCAATTGCTGTAGGAATTGTGGAAGGGGCATTGCTCAGCATGGAATCTTTTGAAATGTTTGTTTTCTTCGATTCTCTTTTAGTGTTTCTCTTTTACCACATGTGGTTACATTTGTTAGTGAACTCTATGCATGGGGCCTGTCATTACCAGACAGTCTCTGCTCATGAGACCTATGAATGCCCCCTGCTCCCTCCCTTTCCATGAATCTGATTAGCCGGGCAGGATATCCCAGGTATGCATGTCTGTGTGACGTGTGACTGAAAGTTGATCCATTAGACATCCCTTTGCAAGAAAAAAGACAATCTTGTCCTTGATGCAGACTTTCCTGAGACAAAACAACATTGAAGCATATTACTATTAGTGTGTTCACTAATTCCTGAAACTTGGAATCAGGTAGTTTCTTCTCATACCTGTTGGGTACCCGGATACCAGACCAAAATGGCATCTCTGTAGTTGACATTGGTATTTCCACTGTGCTGTACAGGAATCTTTCTAGTACACTATGTATAGTCCTACACCTACACCTCCTCGTGAATAGGACCACCTAACTTCCTTGAGAAAAAGAAAATTCCAAATTCCTTCCATCAGCAAGGGAACCCATGTCGTCATGTGTGTGTTTATGTGTTTCTGACACTTGCTTGGGTACACTGTAACTCAATAACAGATCAAATGAAAGTCTGACTGTAGATTGTAGCACCACCAAATTGAGAAGGTGTGCCTTATTGATTCTGGTGTAAGTCTTGGTGGAAGTAACATTATCTCAAGGTAGAAAGCTCAGACAAAATTTGTTTGTATTTGGTGTGTAGATACATTATGGTGAGAACATTGATTTGGTTTGGTGGAGTTCAAGCCAAAGGGTAGGTAGGTTAAAGTCCATCAATGTAATCATTGAATATGGTTATCATGGTGGTGTTTCTACATAGATAAGTAAACATTTGTTTGCTTTTCCACTTGGAGTGAGCTGTAATTGTGAATGAAGTTTTCAGCACTCTATCTACAGTATCTGTTAACAGCTGCTATCAACTGCTCTCTCTAGTAATGCTTGATGCATTTTCTTGAAACTTGGGGTCAATGATCCTTGAGTTATAAGCCATCAGTAAGTGTTCAAAATTTGGATGTCAGAGGTCATATGCAGACCATGTGGGTTCTAATGCCTCGGTCATACTACGTAAAAAGGTGTCTGCAACTGTACTGCAATTCATAGAATTGCAAATGGTATGCAGCTGCTTGCAACTAGTGCCGCCTACAATCGGGGCGGGAGAGTGACGCAGACAGTACTGCAACTTGGCTGCGTTGTACTGCGATGTACTGTGAATGTTCCGCAAACCAGAGCGTGCAACTACAGTATTTACAAAATGTGCTGCGCTGTGTTGCGTGGATCGGTGAACGACGGCGAATGCATGCAACTTGGTCGGTGCCTGTGCTGTGACGGGGCATGCAACGTATGCAGACTGTTCGGCAATCCACTGTGAACGTTTTGCAATTTACTTCTACTATTGGCGCATGTTTTCAGTCAGACATACCCACAAGTGTATAAAAACGTGACGTGTGGTGGCTGTTGTATGAATAGTTGAAATCTGTGTGTGCAGTCGCTGTGCTGCGTCGTGCTGCAAACGTGTTGAGACTTGTTTGCAGCCGGTTTCAATCAGGCGCGGTAGAGAATACGTTGGGGGGAACGGGCGAATACTAGTTTGCAGTTGCTGCTGCGTCGTGTTGGGCATGTTTGCAGTACATTCGCAGCACATTCACACGCAGGCGACGTTTGGACCAGTTTTTAGGGAGGTAAAAGATGTTCTCCATACTGCGCTTGTTGGCGAATGTTCGCAGCACAGCGCCATACGATGCAGCATGGCGCCGCACAGTACGAGACTGTTGCAGTCTGTCGTATAGTTGCTAGTTTAGACGCAGATCGTGTTGGGAATGTTCAGCGATAAGTACAGTAGATCGCAGCATTGTTTGCAGCACATCAGCGAACAGACTGCAACCAGTTGCAAGGTATTTCCAGTTGCAAGCAGTTGCTTCATGTGCTCCGGTGCTCACCGACTTGTCTGCAACCCACGCAACTAGTCCCAAACTCAATGCAACTCGACGCAGTCTGTGCGGAGATTTAGCAATCAATTTCAAAATGACCCAGTTGCAAGCAGTCGCAGTACGCAATTTGCTATAGTGTGACTGGGACATTAAGGGCTCAATTTTTGCAAGTACATCAAAACCATCTATAGATAGTACAGTACTAAGAATGTAGCAGGTTTTCACATTACTGCTATGGTTGTGGTTCTTCAGAGTGTTCAGGCTTTAGAGGTCCAAATGGTGGACCATATGGGTCATTGATGAAATCATACAAAGTGGCCCTTTTCCTGCAGATGTAATTGGCTAATGTGGTAGGGTTGTCACCATAGTTCTATGCAAGTGGAACCTTTTTTTTTTCAACATCTGTCCGTTCAACTTCAGCATGAGCCATGTGAAAATAATGGATTCACATCGTAGACATATACTTACCCCTTTCCCCACTACTGCATCAGTTTGACCTATGCTCTACTGACCTCGAAGTCAATTCTGACACCGCGCCCTCTAAGGCCTAGCTCGCCCTCGTTTGCCTTTCGCTCGAGTGTCTCCTCAACGTTGTCAAGTTGCCTCGCTGTTTGCCATCGCGCAAAGGCGACCTTATCGGGACTAAACCTGAGTATTCTCGTTTTTCGTTCCTTTATATTTACTAGTCATTCTGTCTGATATATTTTCCCGTTAATTTACTCTCGCTTCTCCGAGAAATTTATCGGTTGATATTTTCAGTTGGTGCAGCGTGCCTGGGACAGATATCCTATCGTGCCGCTGCACTGGTTTTCCACTAAGCCTATACTTTACGTGTATTTTGCAATCCCCTTAAGGGAATTGCGCAATCCCCCTCTTACGTTGTATTCACGTTGTATCTTACGTGTAACGTTACGTTAGCCTCCTCGTTTATCTCTTACATCGTTAGTTTCGAGTTTGCTTGCTGTTGTTCCCCCTTAGCTCCCCTCTTTATCGTTTTGGTGTGTTTCGGGGTGCTAAGTTTCTTTGGGTTCGTAAGAGTGACACCCCCTGTGGACTTGGCATGTCCTCCCCTAACCCTGGCCCGCGTTGCTCCATCTGCAACCAGTTCCGGCCTGGGAGGGACTGGGATACACACTCAGCGTGCCCCCTGTGTCGTTTCTGCACACGTTCCAACCCATGCGAACGATGCATGTCCTTTTCCGCGGCCCAGTGGTCGGAGATCTCCTCCTGGCTGCAGGGTCGCCGGGAAAGGCTTAGGGGGCGGCTGGAGGCGGTCCCAGATCCCTCCGTGGTGGCCGGTCCTGCGGGAGCCCAGGCTCCCGTGAGACCGGCGGCCAGGCCCAAAGGTAAGTCCTCCGCCAAGTCCAAGGGTAGGAAGGTTAGGCCAGCGGAGAAGGTGGGGTCGGTCCCGGGCAGCCGAGCCTCGAGCTCTGGCGCCCGGGAGACCGACCCGGAGCCCGTGGTTTTGGCCGCCGAGTCGTGCTCTGTCCCTCGGGACGTAGAGCTGTCTCGGCCGGACTCCAACCTTCCGCGGGAGCCCTTGGTTGAGGACGTTCCTCGGAACGTTCTCCTGCTGGGTTCCCGAGATGCTGGGGGTTCCGGAAGCTGGTTACAGGAGCCGGCTTCCCAGGATTCGGCTCCTTGGGGCCCGGATCTTGCTAGAACCCAGGTTGGCGGAGGGCGGGCTTCGACGGCTCCGGGTCAGGGCACCTCGGTGCCCGCCGGAGCGGGTGAGTCCGCTCAGGACTCCCAGGGCAGCGTCTCGCGATCCCTCACGGATCGCGGTCGTGCCCGGAGCCGGAAACGGAGTAGGACTTCGCGGGCCACCCGGTCCAGAAGTCCGATCCGTTTCGGCTCCACGCGTCCGAGTTCGGACTCTGCCGACTCGGACCGGGGATACGGTGGGGCTACCCATGCCCGATCGTACAGTCCTAGGGGGTTTCCGGACCCAACGGACCCGAGCTGGATGGCCCAGTTCGCGAGTCTTTTGGGTCCGCTGATTGCTGGAGAGGTCGCCAAACAAACGGCGCACCTCCGTCCCTCGTCCAGTGACCAGCAACCCTCTGCCCACCTTCCCTCCTAGCCGAGACCCCAGTGGCCCAGGGTGCGGCCGCGGAGCCCCCGCCTCCCGACTCGCTCGAACTCCTCGCCTCAGACGAGTTCGACAACGAGCTCGAGGAGATGGAGGAGCAGGTGGAGGAGACCGCGCCGCCGACCGAAACCGGGGAGGAAGATAGTACCCCTAGGGGCACGGATCTTCCCCCCTCTCTTCTAGCCTCAGTTGTGGAGATCCTTTCCTCCAAGCTGGGCTACAAAGCTCCCGCTCGTAGCGAGGCGGGGCCTTCGGGGTCCCGCCTGTCGGTTACGAACGAGGTTTCGGGGCCGCCCGAGTTTCCAGTCGATGAGCACTGTCTCAAGCGACTGGAATCTCTCGCGGGCAGGTCACCCTGGGCTGCCTTCCCTGCGACGCAGGAGAGGGCAGTCAGGGTACCTGAGGGCCACTGGGAGACCCTGTTCCGCCCGCCGTCTATTTCGGACGAAACCCGAAATAAGGTGAGGTCGGAACAGGGTCTGGCCTCGGGGATGTTCAGGGAGTCCCTGCGGAAGAAAGCTGAGGAGGACTGGTACCAGGCCGACCTGGCTGCCAGAGCCAGTCTAAAATTCTCCTCGGTTTTCCTTCTCGTGGCGGAAGCCCTGAGACGAGCCCACACGCAGCTCCCGGATTACGACATTCAGTTCTCCAGGGCTGACGTGGGCAAACTGATCTACTTGCTGGGCCCCTTGTCCCGGCTCGTTTTCGACCAGTTTGCCAGAGTGGCGCTCAAGTCCGTGCAGGTGCGCCGAGGCAATGTCCTCGATGCGTTCGCATGGCCATCCACGGAGGCCAGGAGCAGGTTGGAGAGCCTGCCGGTTGTGGGCCCTGACCTCTTCAACGGCCAGTTTTTGGACAAGCTGGTCGAAGAGGTCAAGAGGCACGAAGCGACTGGCTGCGGCGGCGTTCCGTCCTCCGGCCGCCCCGGGAGCCCTGCCCTCCCCACGTCCCGCCGCTGCGGCTTCCCGAGGGAAGTCGCGGTCCCGTCGCCGCAAAGCGAAGGGTGCGGGTCGTGGAGCTGCTTCCGGAGGTTCTTCGACCTCGGGAAGGGGCAGAGGAGGTAGGGGCGGCGGCTCCCAACCAGCTCGGGGTCGTGGCAGAGGCGCTGGCGGGGCTGGAGACCGTCCCAAATACGGTCAACAGACCTCGACGCAGTTCCCTGCGCGGCCCTAGGGGTGCCCACCCTACTGCGCTTCCGGCAGTAGGGGGGAGATTGAGGAAATTCAAAGGGGCCTGGGAGTCGTTCTGCCAGGACCGGTGGGTTCTAAATGTCGTGAAAAAGGGCTATCAAATCGAGTTCACGGCCGCGCCGCCTCCATTCGGGGGCGGGCGGCCTACCCCAACCCTACCGGATCCCCTCCACCGGGACATCCTGGAGAAGGAGCTCGACGACCTCCTCCAAAAGGAGGCCGTCGTAAGGGTGACGGAAGAGGACGAACCCCTCTTCCGGTCGTCCTTCTTTATGGCACCGAAAAAGAACGGCTCCTGGAGACCCATCCTCAATCTCAGGCCGCTGAACGCCGCCTACGTGAGGCCAAGGAGGTTCCGCATGGAAACCCTGGCCTTCATCATCCCCACTCTGCGGAGGGGGATGTGGGCAGCGTCTCTCGACCTGAAGGATGCGTACCTACATGTTCCAATTGCTCCGGCGTCCCAACGCTTCTTAGCGTTCGAGTACCAGGGGGAGAGGTTCAAATTCGTCGCCCTCCCCTTCGGTCTCTCGACCTCCCCGAGGGTCTTCACCCGGGTCGCGGGGGCGGTCGTCGCCGAGCTACGGTGCCGGGGCGTGCTGCTCTTCGCGTACCTGGACGACTGGCTGATCCTTGGGGACTCCTTGGCCCAAACACAAGCCAACGTCGGAGCAACGGTCTCCCTTCTCGAAAGCTCAGGCTGGGTGATCAATTGGGACAAGTCGCATCCCACCCCTTCACAGGCACTGGTCTATCTGGGGGCACAACTCGACCTCGGTCTGGGCCGCGCCTTCCCCTCGGGGGAGAGGCGTGCAGCCCTCAGAGAAGCAGTTTCGCAACTTCTGGAGGCCCCAGCGAGTACCTCCGGAAGTTGGCTTTGGGTCTTGGGTCTACTGGCCAGCTTAGTAGACGTTGTGCCCCTGTGCCGGCTGCGCATGAGACCGCTGCAGCTTCATCTGCTGTCCTTCTGGAGGCCGTCGTCCAGGGACCTCCGGGTCCCGGTGCCGCTGTCTCCCCCCGTTCGGCCCCACCTCCAGTGGTGGCTGGACGACTCCAACCTCCTGGAGGGGGTCCCTTTTGGGACCCAGCGCCCCACCTTGAGCGTCACTACAGACGCGTCGCTCTCTGGGTGGGGCGCCTCGCAGGGACGTGGTCAGCAGAGGAAGCCGGGCTCCACATCAACGTGCTGGAGCTCGAAGCCGTCGTAAGGGCCGTCCGGGCCCTGCGAGATCATGCGTGCGGCACGAGCCTTACGGTCTTCTCGGACAACTCGACAGTCGTGGCCTACATCAACAGGCAGGGCGGGACAAAATCTCCCCGGCTCTGCCTGATGACATGGTCCTTCCTCCTGTGGTGTCGCCAGCACGACATTGTGGTGCAGGCGTCCCGCGTGGCGGGGAAGGACAACACGTTGGCCGATGCGTTGTCCAGAGGCCGAGCGAGTCAGGGGGAGTGGGCCCTGGATCCGGGTTGGGCGGACTGGCTGTTTCTGCAGTTGGGACGCCCGAACCTGGATCTCTTCGCAACGGGGGAGAACGCGAAGCTTCCCGTCTTCTGCTCCAGGTCCTTTCACCCGAGGGCCTGGGCGATGGACGCGCTGTCCCTGTCCTGGGACGGCCTGGACGCTTACGCCTTCCCCCCGTTCGCAATTATCCACCGGGTTCTGCTCAAAATTCGGGCATCCAGAACCCGCGTGCTGATGGTGGCCCCGCTGTGGCCCCGCCAGCCGTGGTTCCCACTCCTCCACCTGCTGGTGGGCCTGCCGGTAGCGCTCCCGCCTGTCCCCCACCTGGTCTCCCAGGACAGGGGCAGGGTGCTGCACCCGTGGGTCCAGGACCTTCACCTGACTGCCTGGAGGCTGTCCGGAATTCCCTCAGAGCACAGGGAGTTCCTGAGGACGTTGCCTCCATGGTCGCGTCAGCGAGGAGACCCACCACCCTCCGCACTTACGATTCTCGACTTGCCAAGTTCCGAGGGTGGTGTGCAGACCATGAGACTACTCCGTCTGAGGCGTCCGTGGTTCAAGTCTCCTCGTTCTTGATGGCCCTGTTTGACGAGGGCAAACAGGTTAACACCATCAAGAACTATCGCTCGGCCATCGCGGCGATCCACCGTGGTTCGCGGATGGGTCTCCGGTGGGTTCGAGCGGGGTCCTTACCCAGCTACTCCGGGGGATGGCCAACAGGAGCCCCGTCCTGGTCCATCAACGGGATCCTGCGGGCTCTCGCCCAGGCCCCGTACGAGCCTCTGCATTCTTGCCCCCTGGAGTACTTGACTCGCAAGACCTTGTTCCTCATCGCGGCGGCGTCGGCGAGACGGAGGAGCTGCCTTCAGGCTCTTTCGGTCAAGCCGGGCCACTTGAGGTTCGAGAACCATGGGGTTCGCATGGTTCCCGACCCCTCTTTCGTGGCCAAGACCCAGACGCTCACTTTCATTCCCGGGGATATTTTTATCCCTGAGATATCCTCGGTCGCCGAGGACAGAAAGTGGTGTCCAGTCAGGGCGCTGAAATGGTATCTAGGTCGGACGAAGGACATCCGTTCGTCCGATCGCCTCTTTGTCCTCCCCAGCAGGCCGCACTCGGCGGCCTCCAGAGATACCATTTCGCGCTGGCTGACCGAGGTCATTGCGCCGCATGCCCAGGGACAGGTCAGGGCTTACGAGGTCCGGGGGCAAGCGACGTCCAAGGCGTTGTTTAGGGGGGTCCCAGTGGAGGACATCCTTAAGGCGGCAGCCTGGAGGACCCCCACGACGTTCGTCGCTTGTTACCTCACGGACACTCTCAGCGCCGAAGCGGCGTTTGGCCGTGCCGTCCTCTCCTCCCGGTGACCTCCCACCGGTTTCCGTCGGTGTCACTCTGATGCAGTAGTGGGGCAAGGGGTAAGTATATGTCTACGATGTGAATTCCCCACAACTCACTGGTGTGGGTATTCACGAGTGACTGTACTTACCCCTTGCTGCCTCCCGCCTCCCACCCCGCGGAGGCATGGGGGAACCTCCTATTGGTTTTCATGCGTGTAGGTTCTCCTCGGAGGAGCGAGGGTTTTTCCCCTTGTATATACTGTATGTATACTTCCGTCAAAAAAAAGAGAAAAACCAAAAAAAAGGGAAACTGTAGATTTCTATGTGTCTTTCTTCGGGGGAACGGCGAGCCTGAGGCTCTGGGGGGTCCCGAGTGCGGTCGCCGCGTGGGACGCAGCGGGGGATGGTCCCCCCGCACGTCGGCACTCGGGCGACGCCTTGGTGGCTTACGTGGATCCCTCGCTAAGGTAAGTGTTCACGGTTTGTCCGCATACGTTGAGCACCTTGCTCAGTCCTACGAGGGCGAGCTAGGCCTTAGAGGGGGCGGTGTCAGAATTGACTTCGAGGTCAGTAGAGCATAGGTCAAACTGATGCAGTAGTGGGGCAAGGGGTAAGTATAGTCACTCGTGAATACCCACACCAGTGAGTTGTGGGGAATTAACCTTGATTAAGATTAAAGGGATTCACATCGTAGACATATACTTCCCCCTTGCCTAACTAATGCATTCATTTGACCCCATGCTCAAATCGTCCTCGAAACCAATTCTAACACTGTGCCCTGAAAGGCCTAGCCTGCCCTCGTTTGCCTTTCGCTCGAGTGCCTCCAACGCTGCACTGTTTTCTTGCCTCTTGCAAAGGCGGCTGGCTCGAAAACCATAAGCACTCTCGTTTTATGTTGCCAGTTGTTGTTGAACTGTTGCAGTTGTAATATTCTTCATGCCAGGAACCATAGTGCTCTTGTTAAGCCATTCCTTCTGTTGTTGAAGATAAAATGTTTTGCTTTTCATCCTCCTGAATGAAGGAAAGTATTAAAAGTGTGGAGTGAGAGCTTGATTAAAGTTTGCATGTAGCATGAAATATATGATGGTCCATTGTCAGCATAAATCAAATTTAATGCTTTAAACCACACTATACTGTAGGTTGAAGACAGCTGCACCCTATGTGAGGAAGTAAGGTAGAATGTGTGTGTGCTCACTTCTTGAAATGGTTGGTGAAAAGAAAGAGATTTTAATATGGTAAAATTGGACTTATGTCCTAACCAGAATATTGGTAAGCTGAATGTTCTATCAAAATTATTTTTGCAGAGCCTTTTGTTGAGAACTAAGAAACAGTATTCCATTACACATGTACAGGTACTGAATTTTGGTACAATTTTGACTCAACGTGCCCTCTTGGGTGTTCGGGACCCTTAAGCATTTTCTGTTTTCATGTGTTTGAATACTTGCTTCTTTCATAGACATGTGTGGATCTTTGGCTTTTTTGGATTTTTGGCTGCCATGATAATTATAACCTAATGATCACATCAAATTGTGAAAACCTTGTAAACATGATATTTCAAGAAGTGTAGTTATGACAAATCTCATTTGATATGTTGGTGTACCACATAAAGCACAAGTAGGCTGTTGTTTTTGGTGGAGGTCAAAGGTCATTTGGGTCAGTAGACACAGTAGTCAGTAAAACATTGTAAACACAATATCTCAATGTGATGTTTAGTATGTCAGTATACCACATTGATTAAACACAAGATCCCTATGGTTTTTGGTTGAGGTCAAAGGCCAAGTAATACTGCAAAAAGCCTTGTAAACATGATATCTCAAGAAATGGAAGCTTTGACAGATCTCATATTTGGTACGTAGGTGAACTACATTGAGCAAGAACCCTGCTGTTTTTTTTTGTTTTTTTTTGTGGAGGTCCAAGTTCGTTTGTCTCCAAGAGGGTCGAGGCATGAAAATTTTGTTAACACAGTATCTCAAGATAAGAAGCTTGCATGGATCTCATATTTGTTACATAGATGAAGTGGTTTGTACAATAACGAGTGCAAAAGCCTTTTTCATTTGGTAGAAGCCATTTTGGTCATTTAAGGGTCAGTGTGTGAAAACTATGTGCACATGAAATCTCAAGGTAGGAACCCCGGACATGTTTCCTCTTTAGTATGCAATTGTGCGTGTTAAGGATGTGATACGTACAGTATCAATTATCATCATAAGTTGGCAGCTTTTGTGCATGTTTGCATTTTATATTTCGATTGGTGATAAATTAATGTAATATTACTAGAGAGACCAAGTGTGTTACATATCCTCACATTATGCAATATGTCAGATTCATAGCAAAATACTCATAGTTACATTACTGAAACCGCAATGTATTTGTGCATTTTGGTTTTAATTGTTAGCTGTTGCACTGTTATGACTTTTGAATTAACTTTGTTCCCCATGTACTTGTATCCACATAAACATTGCATGTCTCATTACTGTACCAGAAACAGCTGGTAACATTTGACACTGCCTATTCCTTCACCCTAGCTTAAGTGCACTAACATACTGTATTCTTCCTAAACTGCCACTTTTATGTTGCATGAAGGAATTTAAAGCAGGAAATATGTTTTTGGTGTTGGAGGTCAAATGTCATTTTTAAGCATTCAATACCATAGGGGAGAGTTGAACTGAACTCATATGTGGTATGTTGGTGTACCATATAAAGTACAACAATGTCGCTGATTTGATCTCTTGCGGAAGGCAGGCAAGGAATCTGTGCGAAGGTGATGGTGTGTGTGTGACACCATGGCTTGTAAACATGATATCTCAAAACAGCAACAATACTTGAACTGTAAAGTTTGTGTGTTGGTAGTCCATTATGAGTAGGTGATCCCTGTTGTTTTTGATGGAGGTCAAAGGACATTTGACGTCACCAGAGCTTAAAGTACGAAACCATGTCAAGAGGAGTATCTCAGAAACCGAAATGTCGCTGGAACTTCAAACTGTTGTCATTGGTAGCAACTGAGTAGATTGTGGTCAATTATTGTCAAAATATAAAAAATTCCAAACAATATTTGATAGGTACTGTAGGTGTACTAACCTAAGTGCAAGATGAGCATTGATAATGGTGGAGTTCAACAGTTAAGTACAATATACGGAGAATGGGAGTTTTGACTGATCCCATAGCTAGTCTATTGTGTACTGTAGTGAGTGCAACAAGTCCGTTGTTGTCGATGGATGTTGTTGAAGATCACCTGTGGTGAGCAGATATCTTAAGAGGGGAAGCTTCGATGGAGTACATAGCTGGTATGTATATATTGCATCTAGCACAAGAATCTTGTTGATTTCAGTATTGATGATAGGTCATTTGAGGTCAACATATTTCAAAAGTATGACCATTTTCTGAACGGGCAGTAAGTGAAACATGCTTTTTGTTTTATGTAGATGTCAAAGGTCATTATGGGGCAAAATTTTGATAACATTTAAAAGTCCATGAATAATACTTCAAGAAGGAAGCATGGACAGATCTCTTCATTTTCTGTTATGTTTGACAATGATTGTCCTTTACATATTGATTTCTGTGGTTAGCTGGGCAGTACTTCGCAATTACAATTCTGGTTATGTCATCAAAAGCACAAGACAAATTTGACTTTTACAGTAGCCCAGACCATCTTGTTGTAGCTGTTTGAGCTATTGCAATCTGCCTCTGTCGCTCTATCCTTCTATCTGTCTGTTCACAATTGTTTTAAGAGCTCTGAAATGCTTCCTTTTTACACAAATTTTCCTGAAACTTGGATACAATAATCTTTGGATGTACAGCATGTCAAAGTTTTGGCACCATGTCAAAGTCAAGGTCAACAGATAGATTTTTGGCCATAGACATGAAGAGAGGCTGTAATAAACTTGACAAATCACGAGCTCACAAAAGTAGAGAGTGATGTAGTTTATTTACATGAAAGCAACTTTATAGGTCATCCGTATTTTTAAGATAGTATTATAAATTGAGATGGCGACGGTCTATACATTGTGGTTTCAGATGTTTACTGAACCTCATCTGGGCAATTAATAACTGCTCTTTTCATAGACCACATCTTTGTAACACTTTGAGACCCCTCATCTCGAGACTAAAATCAGAGCTTGCCTACAAATAGAGTCACAGCCTGTTAATTTACATGGATTGTTCTGGATTTGTTTTATTGGTAAGCATTTGTTTATACTCAGAGTATCAGTTAGCCAGTCAACCTGAAGTTGTTATGTTATCATAGCATTTCCAACTTGACCTTATCTATACTTATCTCCAATGTTAAAGCGACTGACCTTTTCTCCATTATGTTGGCTGTTAACTCCCCTCTGATATTTATCTTCCCTGTGTGTGGGCAGCAGCAGTTGCTGTATTTTAAGACCACTAGTGTCTCTCGCGTTTGACTTTATCCATCAATCATAAACTTTACATTCCATTCATTTTACCAGTCAGGATTTCCATCCCTTCTGCAAAAGGTCTTTCATTTTCTTTAAGGAGAGGCAAGGAGGGAGTAGGGAAAATGTTGATGTAGGAGAAAATGTCTCGAAGAGTTTTACTTCCACCAGTGGTGTGTGGGTGTCTGCCGTCCATCGTGGATTAATCCTACTGAACTTATAAACAGTAAAATTAACTATCTTCAGCAACCTTCGGTACAGAAATTTATGTGCTAAAGGGTCTACCTAACAGTTCTAAGCTTGTAAAGGTGATAGTTATCAGGGAGGCTCACTTTTTAATTGTTTGTCAACAGAAAGCCAATAGTAGAATGTCAGAATTGTTGCTGCTCACATTGTAAGTCAAGTTGCAGTATCGTACCAAGTAGCTGGTATACTTTGTTTTGTTGTTTCTTTTTTTAGCAGTGGGTACTCCCTTACCTCATATAACCCACGCATTACCGTATTGACCATGGTCTAGCATCTGGCAATAGTGTGTTAGCACACTCACAATTGCCATATGCAAGACCATGATCAATACGGTAATGCTTGGGTTATGTTAGGTGAGTACGTCACTAGTTTGTTCCAAACCAAGAAATTTTGGGGGATTCTTTGGAATGGAAGATGGTGGTCTCCATGAAGCTTTTACTGAAGAGGTCGTTGTTTTACAGTGTGTGCTGACTTACCTAACAGATTGGGACTGCCTTGTTCTTTCTGATTTCCAATTGAGGTGACATACTCCTCCAAAATGGCATTTTTATACCAATGTGTATGCAGTGAGTTCCTTCACAAATGAAGCATATATTAACAAGATATATTCGCAAAGGGATTGGCCTCTGAAGGAAATTGATATTTCAAAAACATTTAAGATATTTTTGTCTCTTTAGTGGTACAAACTCTTATTTCAGTTACCATGTTTCATTTGGAAGGAATGAAGGTTAAAGAAATATTTCAAAACGTTACACTACGCAATGGGGAACTTGTGATGTCACCCAGGCACAACTACATGAATATACATTGTATTCAGTGGCAGGGCCAGAATGTCAGACTTGGGGGGCAAACTGAGGGCAGAAGAAAATGTTGGGGGGGCAAAGATTTTCGCGCAGTGCCAAACCGAGCGCGAAGCGCGAGGCCTTGCGGGTGGGGTCCAGGGGCCCGCCTTAGGGCCCCTGGTGGGGTCCAGGGGCAAAGCCCTGGTTGGGGTCCAGGGGGGAAGCCCTCGGAAGCTCTGAGGTTTAAGCATATCTCTGGGTGGAAAATTAAGTCCCAAGAGAGGTATATTATTTATTTTTATATTATTCATTTTTTCGGTTGACCGTATTCCAAGGTTCCCAGCTTTTTTCTTTGGGGGTACTATTTCACATTTACGCGGTGCCACCGAGTACATACACACACACATAGGCTACATACACTTCCATTCCATTCCTATATTGAGGAAAACCACCACATTCCTATATTTAGGAAAACAACCACCTACCCGCCCTTCCCTTATGCTGGATGGTAAACATTCCAGAGAAAATTGGTCTGACCAGGCTTGCCTACTCTTGAAGTGGCTATGGGCATGATATTAAACTGGCAGCCTGTGTAACATAAATTAGTCATTTATCAATCATGGTTCCCCGGAAGCTGTTCTTACTCAGTCCAATGCCAATACATAGTTTTGTGATGAAATTAATTTTGGATGAGTACAAGATCTGATTAGGAAGGGTGAGAGCAACTGGGGGGCAACTGGGGGGGGCAAGGAAAAAATCTGGGGGCAAATGCCCCCTCATGCCCCCCAAGTCCCCCCCACCGTAGCGCCGCCACTGATTGTATTTGGTTATAATGTTGACTGTCTGAAAATAAATACTACAACAGTTCAATTTCAAAGAAAAACAAGGACTTCTGGAAATAATTTGCTCTTGTTACATGGCATTTGGTTAAACCTTGAGCCAATTGGAAATCTTTCTTGACCAGCAAAGTCTTTGTGATTGTCATTAAAATATACCTTAAGTTTGATATATTCTGCTTTTGTTCTTCAGACAAGACATAACTGTCCTGTAATTATAGACAATGGGTAGAGAAGGGGTGGAATGCAAGGTTTGGTGGAGTATGGGTGAATGGTGGCTGGAGGTTGGATGGTTGGATGGATAGAGGATGGGTGGAGAGTCGTTACTGGTGACTTTTCTTGATCGGGGAATCTTTCTCCAATGGAGACTAAACATGCATCTTGTGTAGACGGCAAGTAGTGACTGATCTGGCAGCAATTCTAGTTTTCTGAATGAAAACTCACCCTACCATAGGAACTTTAAATTAGTTCTTATATGTGGTAGTCACACATAAGGAGAGGTTTGAACTTCACAGTCTGCACTGTAGATCTTGACAAAAATCTTTAAACCAACTCGCCAGTTGGTGAGCGGGATCAAAAATTTACTCTCCAGAATGAAGTATCTACCTTTTACCCTTTCCTTCAACAGAAACTGCCAGTCCAGCAGAAAATAAGTAACTTACTTATCTTTACACAAATAACACACTAACACACACACACAAATTCTGATGCTTGCATGAGGATTAGGCCATCTATTGTATACCACTAAGTTGAGGTTGTTTCACACCACTACTATGCTGGTTGTTCAGTATTGTCCGTCTCAACTTGGCCATGTGGGCAATTTTATGAAGTGATGTAATATGCTTCTTTTTCTACAGATCTTTTGTCACAATCTGGAAAGTTTGTCACACTAGCACTTTGGTAGTACTACCCTTGGGCTGTTCAGACCATTTAATGAAATCATGCAAATGATTCTTCTTCTAAATATTGTATATTGCTAGGTTGCGGTGTCAGACAGTATGGTAGTGGTACATTCATAGTGCTCAATGATCCCATATGGACCGTTTTATGAAATCATGCCAAATGTCACTACTTATTGTATAGTACTAAGGTGAGGTTGTACTATTTCACTTTTTTACTATGGTACTGTATTTCTACTTTTTTTTTGTTGTTCCAAGGTCCCAAATGGGCTATAAGGACCATAAAGAAGTCATGCCAAATACTTGTACAGATTGCATGTTATATTGTTGTGCATTTCTCAAATTTTCGCTATAGAAGTGCCACCATCTAGATGTCTAGGATTTTGGGATTAATGGTGACAAATATTTGGGACCATTGTGTGAGATCACCCAAAGTACTTCTTTTCTTACACATCTTATGCTGTAATGTTGATGGTTTGTCTCATTACTCTTACGATAGTGGTACCTTTAGAGATGTCAGTGTCAGTGAGTTTAAGTGTCAGAATGGGCCATACAGTACATATGGGCCACAAATTATTAAATCAGGCAAAGGCACATATTTTGAGGTGTTCAGGGTTTTGGGATCCCAAGGTCCCCAATGGATATTATGGTTTGCAATGTTATTACCATGTTAGTAGAACCTTATCTGCATTTGCTATCACCATGTTGTTGAGGGTTTGTCAGGTTAGTGTTTCTGTAATTCAGTTTTATTGTCTTCAGGGATTTTTCAAATGTTTCAGCATCCGTATTGCTCATTTTACGGAATCATGGAAAGTACAGCTCTTCCCTTTTACCCAATATTTGGACCCACATTTTGCTGTGCCCATGTACAGTAGTGAGGTCCATATTTATACATTACATCTTTGCAATGGTGATGGTATGTGTGTGTAATGTGTGTTTGTCTGTATGTCACACCTTGGCTTGAAAACACAAAATCTCAAGAAAGGAAAAAAGAGTTGCTTGAACTTCAAAGTTGGTATGTAGATAGTCCATTGTGAGTAGATGGTTCCTATTTTTTCCAGGTAGGTCAAAGGTCATTTGAGGTCATTTGAGGGGAAACTGAAAACTGTAAGAAAGATCTCAGCAGATGGAAGTTGCTTGAACTTTAAACTGTGAAAATTGATAGCTCGTGATGAGTAAATAATCTCTGTCAAGTTTAGGGGAGATCAAAGGTCGCATGAGGTCGGTAGAGGTCACACTGCAAAAACTTTGTAAACATGGCACAGTATTTCAGCAAGGAAAAGTTGTTGGAACTTCAAACCTGATAGAAAGGTTGTGAGTAGGTGATCCCAAGTGATTTTCATGCAGGTCAAAGATCATTTGGGGTCACCAGAAGTCAAAGTCTGACAACTTATGAAGCGACTGAATCTTGCTGGAACTTCAAACTGTACACATTGATTCCTCTTGATGAGTAGATTATCTTTGCCATGTTTTGAGGAGGTCAAAAATCACACGAGGTCAGCAAAAGTTACAGTTTGAAAACCTGATTGACTTGGTATCTCAAGAATGGTATGGTGATTGAACTTCAAAATTAGTAAGTATGTTGGTTGTCCTTTGTCATAACATTGGCAAGGAATTACAAAGTCCTTTGACTCTCTGGTTTAAATTTATACTTTTGGACCCACATTTTGTGGTCTTCATTGCTTGAGCCCTCATTTTGAAGGCTCCAATTTTTGAGGCCTGATATTTTTACCCCTCAGTGTCTTTTTTTCTCAATGTGTGGTCCTACATATTTATTGAAAGAGTTGCAAATTCTTGAGCCAGAAAAGATTTTACCCTCAAAATAGTTGCATAAAAAAGTTTGAGCACACCATGCATCTTGATCTGAAATTAACAGGTGTGAGCATCTGCATCATTGGTGCTGTGGTCTATTTTCCCCCTCCTGATGTTTGTCCCTTCTGCACAGTATTATCACATCACTTGTATAATTCTCTTTGCATTTTGCAGGTGTGCTAAAGGACTACCTAAGAGAATTACCAGAGCCTTTGTTTACAAGCACTGTATGTGAGAGATTACTAGAACTACTGGACTCTGAAACTATGTCTTTCACAACAGAAATGATCTTGCAAGCAATGCTTTTACTACCAACATCAAATAAGGTGAGAGAAACAAAATAAAATTTTTTCTTCACTCCTCACTTACATGTCTCAACACAACAACTGCACACCCATTGAGTGTGTGACGAGTGCAGGTAACTGTTTGACAAAACTTCTGTTTTTCTCTGGTCTTAGCCATACTACAGCTCCTTCCTATTTTGCCATCCTTATGTGCTTTGAGTGGAAAGGGTGCATCTATGTATTCAAATTAATTTAGTGCTATGTTACCATGTTGTGAATATAGCAAAGTACAAATGGTTTTAGACAATCAATTTTATGTACTTAATAATATGTCCACTTACGATAACTGGTTACAGAAGTGGATGCTAACATTCATCACTCATCACTGTAGCCGGTTACACCAGTGGATCTTGTTACATCAGTGGATGTTAGCAGTCAGTTTCCTGAATTGTCCTGTTTGCATTATTGCATTGCCTCTCAGGCTATGTTGCCGGGGTCATCCTTCTGGTTTTGTGTCATTTTCATTCACAAAAGTACAGAAGAATAAACCCTTCCAGACCAGATATACAACAAAGTAATACACAATCCATCAAGTTCACCACGTTGCCACCCATAGGTTGTCCAGTCATGTTTCATGATCACCTTCTCTCTGTGATACTTGTAAGTGAAGGCTGTAGACTATGAACACAAAAGTGCTGTTTGTAAGCAATCAGGCCACAAACCAGGAGTACAGGTAAAAGCTATGATATTCACAAATAAATTTGGGTGATAACATGGCCAGTTAGCCTAACCTACATCAAGTGAATTAACCATATAGATGGTTAGGTAGCCTAACCTACGTCAAGTGAAGTAACTATATGGCCAGGTAGCCTAATGATAAAGATGACTATGTCATGTGAAGTCACTGTAATCCTGATAGCAGAGCAAGCATCACATTCTTGTGACAACTGTGTCATTTGTAAGTCTGTCCATCCTCTGGTACTGTTTTGTCTGCATTGGGTTATTAGGTAGGCCAGTACATTGACCTGACATGCGTGTATATCCGGCCTAGTGGGAGTACTAGGTTATTAGGTAGGCCAGTACATTGACCTGACGTGATAAACATCATGCATATCCTAACTAGTGGGAGAACTGGGTTACCAGGTAGGCCAAGACATTGATTTGACGTAACAAACATCATGTATATCTGAACTAGTGGGAGTAGTGGGTAATATCAGTTAGACCAATACATTGATCTGACGTAACAAACATCATGTATATTCTGCCTAGTGGGTGGGTCACCAGGTAGGCCAATACCTGGTCCATTGCTAGCTTGTTGTTTTGACTGCATTAGTGCAAAGCAGACAAACATCTATCAACTAATACAGGAAAATTACTTTGGCAAATACATACATCAGTCTTAGGAAAGTATTATTATTTTAAATGTCTGATTCGAAACTCAAACAGTGAAGTTACAGCTCTTTACAAAGGTTTTTGTTTGCTACAAAAGTTAAAAAAAAAAAGGACAGGATCAACAGCTTGCTAATGTTATGCATAATGTAAGGCACAATTAAGTTATTGTGAACTGTTGTTGGTGATTTTATCCTGGTGCACAAGACACACTTAGAAGTCTTTGAGTTAAGGTTAGTTGAAGAAAAAGTGATCAGGAGCGAAGTTTATCACATGACTTCAGTTATTGTTTGGATGAAAAATAAAATGAAGTACCTGTTATAATTCAGAGTGCCATGCAGTCATTAGTGTTAGTGGTTAGGCTAGGATTGTTTGTATGGTGCATTTATTTGCAGAGATGGTGGAATTCACATCGTAGACATATACTTACCCCTTGCCCCACTACTGCATCAGTTTGACCTATGCTCTACTGACCTAACGTAACGTTACACGAAAGATACAACGTGAATACAACGTAAGAGGGGGATTGCGCAATTCCCTTAAGGGGATTGCAAAATACACGTAAAGTATAGGCTTAGTGGAAAACCAGTGCAGCGGCACGATAGGATATCTGTCCCAGGCACGCTGCACCAACTGAAAATATCAACCGATAAATTTCTCGGAGAAGCGAGAGTAAATTAACGGGAAAATATATCAGACAGAATGACTAGTAAATATAAAGGAACGAAAACGAGAATACTCAGGTTTAGTCCCGATAAGGTGGCCTTTGCGCGAGGCAAACAGCGAGGCAACTTGACAACGTTGAGGAGGCACTCGAGCGAAAGGCAAACGAGGGCGAGCTAGGCCTTAGAGGGCGCGGTGTCAGAATTGACTTCGAGGTCAGTAGAGCATAGGTCAAACTGATGCAGTAGTGGGGCAAGGGGTAAGTATAGTCACTGGTGAATACCCACACCAGTGAGTTGTGGGGAGTTGCACGAGATGCCTCTGTTACTGTATGTCTTTATGTACATCAAGTTGCCCTCTACAGTATGAAGATGTCCTATATGGTTGAATACTGTACTGACAAGTAACAGTCATGGCTGTGATTGCACTGAGGAATGGACAATTACAGAAATCAGGGGACTACCATCACATTAATGTTCAGCCCTGAAAGTTTAACAGGATGAATATACAGAGAATTAAGTTATGGCAAAGACTTCATTTAAATGATCTATCACACTTGAGCTGATGATGTTGGTTGATCTTAATTTGTTTTATCTGATAAGGGGTTAGGCTTAAAAAAGACACACAGACATGGCTTACTACATCTCAAGGAAGTGTTTGTCCCACTTACAATAAAGTGTGGGACCCTCCTTTAAGGCAGTGTGGGTCCAGCTCTCAAGGAAGTATTGGTCCCACTCTCAAGGAAGTGTGGGAGTCCCTGCTGTAAAGTAAGTGTGGAGGACCCACTCCAAAGGAAGTGTGGGAGTCGGTCACAATCAACTGTGGGTCCCCTTCTCAAGGAAGTGTGAGTCCCACTCTGAAGGAAATGCTGATCCCATCCTCCAGGAAGTTTGGATCCTGCTCTCAAAGAAATGTATAACCCACTCTCAAGGAAGTGTGGGTCTCCTTCTCAAGGAAGTGTGGGTCTGAGTCCCACTTTTAAGGTAAAGTGGTTTCCACTCTCAAGGAAAGGTTCAAATGTAAATTGCTTTCTATCAAGGAAGTGTGGGATTCCCTCCCCAGAAAGTGTGGGTCCTGCTCTCAAGGAGGTGTTGATCTTGCTCTCAAGGAAGCATGGGCCCTGATCTCACTGAAGTTTGGGTTTGGGTCTCACTTTTAAGGAATAAGTTGGTTCCACTCTTAAGGAAATTTTCAAATGTAAAGTGCTTTGTATCAATTAAGAGACTTTATTGTTTGCTGTTGTTGAAACTATTGCCTTCATGTCCTCTAGCTAACTATCCTTCTTTGTTGCATCCCTCCATGGTTGTATGCTTTAATATTTCTTTCAGTACAGTTTTGAGTAGTTTACCTCTCACCTTAGTATAGAATATACCTCTTCCTCCAAAAGGTTCTTTTCGAAATGACTGGAAAATGATACTCACTATAGGGCTTGATTGTCTACATATCAGATTAAGTCAGTCCTTACAAAGTCATTTGAAATAGTAGGTATTATACTGGAACAGGTACCCTATGTACAGTAATGGGTTACTTAGAGGATTTTGTTGCATTTGGCAAATAGGAATGGCATTGTCTTGGCATCTTTCAACTTAGGCTAACCTTAACTATGAACACATCCCATGGACACTCTCATTTTGTCATTGCATTAATAAAGCAATAGTCAAATCTTACCATAGTGGTTCCAGAAAGGTTCATCGGGTGGTACTTTTGTGCAGCTTTGGCAAGAAATTCAAGTTGATTCATTGCACAGGACAGAAGGGATAAATGTGAATACTGGCAATAGTAGTTTGTTGTCTTTCATTACAATGTCATATTGTTTTTATCTTTCTTAGTGTATGTGTGGTCAGATGCTTGTTAGTAGCTATCGTGATGTTGGAGGCAATCACATGTTCACTTATGACTTGCCTTTGTTGACAATCTTTGTTGACAGGATACGGCTGAATTCTTGTTAGATCACCTCAAGGCCGTAGACGCATACAGCGAGAGAAACAAGATGAACATGTACAACATTGCCGTCTGTTTTGGTCCCGTCTTGATGAGCCGGGGATGTGCCCAGGCCATCGCCAATGGAAATGAGAAGAACAAAAGCGAAGGAGGAAACAGAACCCAATCTGTTGACTCTGCTGAGAAACATATTGAGCTACTCCACACATTGTTAGACGTATGGCCAGCAAGAACAGGTAATGTACAGTCATGAAGCTTATTTTTCACCTATACTGTGTGTGCTTAATGTTTCATTCTCTGTGTATAAATGTTGTAAGCCTTGCTCACCATGTGACAGCTTGTCATAGTTGCTTATTCATTATTTCTTGAACTTTACAAAATTAACAGTTCTGGCGAAAGGTCCGCCTCCAGACGAGGAGGAAAACAAACCATCTGAGGACCCAGTGATTGACAATCAGGAGGAGGACAGCTGTTACCATAGCAACGACGACCTGGACGAGTCCGCTCCCAAAGACGCCGTGGAGGACGGTGCTGACAGAGAGGAGGGTGAGATGAAGAACCCAGTGGAAGATGCTGGGTGGGATGCTGATCACTTGGAGGTATCTGCCTGTTAAAAGGCTTAATAAAACATAGATGATGGGCCTCTCCTTACTAAGCAAGTACAAGTGACTAGGAGAACAGTGAATGGATCAGTGCAGAGGATCGGTCATAGGTGAAGCGCCTCTTCTGCCCTTAATTTGTCATCATTCCATCACCGTGGAAGTGTCATGCTTTGCGTCTCATTACAGTTTCTTCAAGGTAAAAGCTTAGAATCATTTATTTCTTCTCACAGTCATAACATGTAGACCCTATCAATTAACAGCACCTGGCAATCACCCCTTTCTGATATTCTGTGGAGGTCCATTTAGTTGATACAACTTTTTGTGATCATGTGCCAAAGACCATACATATTGTATTGTGAGACTAATTAAGGTTGAAATCCCCTAACAGGAACAACTGTGTCACAGGTTTTGGTCTGAAAATCAAGGTGTAACAGAACATTCTAAACTGTTAAAAGTCCAACTTCGTTTTGGTTTTACTACAACAATCAGCTCCAAGTATTGTAGAATTGGCATATACATGTGTTACCAAATGGGACTGAACTTGCTACCAAGACCCTAATGGGTACTGTGTGAGTGGCTAATACCTAAACTGATGTATTGCAAGGTCTTGGTCAATAATAGCCACTGATAATACTGTCAGGATTACACATAGTGACAGTTTCTGCCTAGAACATAAAAATAATCCTACATGTGGCTAGGATGTAACTGCACCGCCGTAGAATCTGTCTTGGTTGTTTCATAAAATAGACCAATCAATGCTGCTTTCTTGTTGCTCAGGTAACTTTGGCCGACTGTCCAATCAGAGTAATGACTGATTTGGATGCTGTAAACATCAGCTTCCTGTGAGGTTCTTTGGAAGTTTGCTTTAGCAACACTGGATCAACTCCAGTTTATTGATGAACAGCATCGACATCGTCACAGTGCGACTAAATTTAAATGAATTATGAGAGGTCAGCAATGACATCATTTGCCAGAGATTGGACAAAAATGACTTCAATTACTGGAATTTGGTCAAAGTTGCCATCAAGTGCCATAGGTTGGTCAAAGTTGTTTTCAAGTACTATAGCTTGGTCAGAGATGACATAAAGTGCTGGTCAAGTCTGATCTCATACCATACTTGTATGCTATGTACGGTTGTCACCCTAACTCAGATCATGTTGTGGAAGCTAGTTGTTGGAGCTGGGGATTGGGACAAGGGATTTGGTATCAGTGTTGAGGTTGGGACTGGCAAAAGAGACTGAGACAGGGGAAAGACAGGAAGGTATGATGAAGAAAAAGTAGTGAGCTCAATTAGCTTTCATGTTCTGTTATATTTGCTGCTCTGATAAATGACAGTTAGATAGCATATTCACTAATAGCTGTAGCATGCTATATTTAGGGCTAAGTGGAGTCAATCCCTCAGTTACATACAGATTGATCATATAGTGACCATAGGATGGTGGTGGTTAATGTTTTGGATTTCCAGAAACCCTAGTTTCTTACGCTGCCTCTTGGCACAGAAAGAAATGTGTGAGCAAAGTGATGAACCAACGGTGATGTACTGTCATCAAAATTTTGACATCTTGTTTCTGCAGAAGCATGGTTGCAATTAGAATGTAGGAACCCTAGCAATGGTGTGTCTGTGTGTTTATACTTTTACACTGCCTATTCTTAATTATACATTCAAGTTGTAACCCTGCTTGCAGGGTATCTGCCATTTCCCATCAAATATCACTCAATGGGGTTCTATGTCAGTTTCCTTATTTTCTCTGTTTTGTTGCTTGATCAATTTCTGTGTTTTGTTTTAGTCATAGGGGCTAAAGCTGAATTGTATCCATGAACACTTTTCAAGTCTTATAAAAGTTGCAGACTCATCAAACATTATACATTGATATTCTACACTTTGAGAATTTTCTTCTTGATAATATCAGGATTACACAAGACTTTTTGTTGATTAATTGCTGTATCATACATTTATTCTTTTTTCTTGGCTTATTGTTTTACCACTATGTATTTATAAGTTGTTGTCATATAGGCAGTAACAGGGTATTTGGTAGATTTGTTTCAAGAGTTACTGGTTATTGTCTCAATAGATAATAGAAACTGTAAACACACCTTGATCTCCCCTCTCCCCCATCCTTTCAGTCTAGCATTGCTCCCAAAGATAATACCTAGGGAATCATCAAAGCTTTAAGTTGTTTTGTTTTTTGCTTTAAATTGCCTCGTGTGACACAGGTTTTGTCTTACCCTAATTGTGCAGACCTGTACAAGTTTAGGGACATCCCCAGACCAATTTTATCATCATCTTGTATTGCTCATTTGTTTCCAATCATCTGTGTAAACATGATTGGCCTACTATGTAGAGACGATTATGCTGGTGGAAACAGTTAGTAGCATCTTACAGACACCAAACCTCAATCTGCTAGAACAATTCTGGAGTGTTAAACAGAGATTAATGAGATGTATTGTCACCTTGGCAAGGTTCAAAGAACATATTTTTGAGAACAGTTTCACATTTCAGGGACTGTTGTTAAGATGTTGATGACACATTTATTACAATGTATCCAAATAGAAGCAGCCCAAAGATGTCAGAATTGGAAGTACTGAATCTCCTAATTTCTCATCTTACTATTTCTGTTCATTTCTGTTTTGGCAATATGTCCATGTATTAATAATGTTATATTTTGAGGCTGTTCTTGGAGACAGTAGATATTGCTACATTTGTAATAGACAGGTCCCTATTTCTCATCAAGGATTTTATGTTTAAAAGTTGTAAACACTGAAGGTATAAGTTAAGAGACATTACTAGCGATAAATGATTTCACTTTACCAGTATAGTAGACATTCACATTCCAATAGAACCACAAGCTTTTTCTCCGAGGTGACTATCAATACATTTATGGCAGAAAGAAGAGATACGCTAAGAAACAATTAAAGGCTCCGTAACTTTACTTCAAGGATCTGTAACTCAGCAATGAGATGGGGGGGGGGGGTGAGGTGAGGGACTATGAATGCAATGTTCAGTAATATGGCCAAGAAAATGAATAACAAAAATGAAAAACTTGCAAATTAGTCCCCAAATTAACATGAAATCACACGAGACATTGATATCAACAATGCCATCTAATGCAACAGTAGTGTTTGCTGGTGACCAGAATTAGGACATTGTTACTGCCAACTTACATTTCTTTCTTGTGGCATGTACTCCAGATATGTGTGTAGTAGCATTGTCATTGCTGTGGATGTTAATCTGTGTACATAGGAGACATCTCATTATGAGCAGTTGTTGCATATGCTGTAATCATGGACTGCAGTTGTATGTAGTTACTGATTGAGAGATTGTTCCAGTCACCAACTACTACCCTTTGTAAAATAATAGTTTATACAAAGTGGTTCTCTGCATATCATCACATAAATGGATAATTTGTCAGGGTGTTTGTGTAACTAGGGCAAACTGTCTTAAGGCGAGACTTGAAACATACAGCCCCCTCCCCCCACAGCCCCCTCCCCCCAATGAGTAATGTATGATATCAGCATTTGATGGAATGTTGTTTTTGCCATTTGAGAAACTGAACAAAATAATTGAGCTTCAGAAAAAATCACTGTCAGATTCAGTGCACCTTAACTTTACAATTAACAAAACAGAAACAAGTCCAATGAACATAATCATGCAGAAGAATTTGTCAAATAATTTTAAACTCAGAAATTAATAGAATTATTTAAGTAGAAATATCGAGACAGGTGGTTATGAATAGGTCATAGTCAGGTGCAAAACTAAACTTGTGTAAACGTTTCTTGATAAGAAGGCCCAGTAAGTCATCGGCATGCTATCGCAGAAGCATTCAACCCAATGTATTTTAAAAACCAAGCAAATCTCTCCAAAACAAACCTCTTGAATGCTTTTGTAAATTCTTTGTTTATTTTGAATCAATAGTCTGGATCCTCCAGCAGAAGTCAGTATTTGAAAAATGGTCTCGTGAATGAACAAGGTGTCAATTAGGAAACAAACCTGTCGAACAGTTACGTGATAACTTGACAGTTTCAAAGTAGAAACGCTTGTCCATGTCACCCTCTTATCAATATTCAAGCAAGCTTATCCAAATTCATTGGAATTTTCAAAGCAAGCAAGCAAGCTTGATGTGATTACAAAGAAAACTCTGGAATTACTTGTCCCTTCCCTCTCCCCTTTCCCTTAACGTTTTCTTAACCCTTTCCTGAAGGAATTTCCTGGGAGGAATCCTTCAACAAGGAATCTCAGGGTTGGGGATTATTTGGGTGAGAATTGTCCAGGTTAGGTTATCTGAGAGGGAACTTTCCAGGGGAACTTATCCTGGTGAAAATTGTGTGGTCATCCATTTGATTTGCACGTCTCTCGAATTTCTTAATTCAAAGTGAGACTCTTGAATGACTATCCTCTCCAAGCATTTCTCTTGCATCTTGGTGGTCTTTCTCACCTTTAGTTTAAAGCAAGCCCTTGACCCATTTTCTGAATTCACTTTGATAACCAAGCAAAGCATTCGGATGGTCATGTCGAGGACAAAGGGATTGCTTTGTGTCAAAATTATCTTGAAATCCTCCATGAATTGTTTGTCAAGTCAAAGGTAATCTCTCAAATTACTTTCGAAGTTCACTTCTTTGATGCTCTTGTAAGTAAAAAAAGAACCAGTGATAATATTTAGTACCATGTCTGGGGGGGGGGGAAGTATTTTGTACAAAATTGTGTTTTTAGAAGCCATTTTCACTTAAAATTATCTTGCCATTCACCTGCATTTTCTCCATGATTTGGACATGATATTCTCCATGATTTACATTCAATATTTAGTCAAAATCTTCAAGGAGTTCATTGAGGAGATTCCCCAAATGTATGATATTTTGTCTCCTCTGTTGAGTATCACTCATATGTTGATGGTAAATGAACAAACTAAGAGATTCTGAACATCTGGCACACAACTGAAGCAATAATGTTAGATTAATTAACAATCAAAATCACTTATTGCAAACCTTTGACCAGGCACTTTTTAAAATAATGTATTAAGCATGCATAGGCAATCCGTTTCATAATAAACCTACACTTTTTCACATTTTCAGTAATTGTAGGAATTGATACATGACTATTAGGCTAATTAGAACTACCTGTATTGGCATACATTGGTTTTGTTCAGACTTGCCCCGACAAACAATTGTCAACTGAATAAGCCCTCTTAAGTATCGTAAATTTATTTTATTTGACAAACCTGCTCTGAAAGTAAGAAAGGTCACAATGACATCCTGTACAGACACTGTTCAAACTAATATTTCCATTTCCACAAATTTTTATTTTAGATTCATGTGCCCAAACCAAAAACGATATTAATTCAGGTAAATAACTTCCTTTGGTGGAGTGCACTCAAAGTCCATATTATCTAGTGAAGTAATATGACACACATTTCTTTTGTCTCTTTGGGAAGAACACCATATGTGTTTCTTTTCTTATCAGAGTTTGCACCATAATTTTATTGTTGGGTATGTTTGACCTCCTCTTCATGTAGAGACTGTTTTCCCTTCCATATTGGCTAGTTTTGTCAGAGTCTTTTATGAGATTTCTTATCCTATTGCTGGTTTCCCCCTGCCTCTTCCACGACCTCCTGCTTCTTCTCTCTCCTCCATGTATGAAACCAATAATTAAACCTGTAATAAGATGGTAACTGCAGACTGTGCAGTCAAAACTAATAGGCTGCCTGATGCATGTTGGTCAGCTCTGTACTACAAGCGGCGTTGATATTGCATTCGAACGTTGCACACCGTATATCGTACACTCTTGCGTTTCTGCGTATGTGTGTGCAATAACAAAACACAGTAAAGCCGTAGTAATGAAGGTTTGTGGCGTTGTCAGCGTGGCAGAGCTTTTAATGTATGCTTCAGTGAAATCAGCCAGCCAGCCACCTAGCTAGCTACTGGCTATGGAATGATGGCCTCATGTCTGGAAATAAGGGAAAGGGAAATTGATCAAATCCTAATTTTAAATTCCAAACGTTGGTTTGCAGGTCTGCATGAAAAAAAAAAAAAAATCACAAAGATTTCATCTCTGTGTTTCTGTTCACCGCTTCATGTAGATAGATATGTGCAATAATTTGATACAAATGTTTGAGGAATGTATTAGTTTTTATGTGAAATTTAACAGTGTACTGGATGGAGAAGAATTCGAAATGTGAAGATATGAAATGAAAAAGAACTAAAAAGCATGAAAAAGGGCAGGAGGGATTATCCAAAAACATGTCACAGCTTGAATTCTTAGAGAGAAGAAAAAAATGAGATGTTGGGAAACACAGTTGTGCCGATGAAGGTAGAGACGGATTGTGTATCCTCTGTGACAGGTTGCCAACTACTGTAGGTAGAACTATGAAAGACTTGTTGCCATTCTATCGTGAATGCTGCTGCATTTAATTTGAGAGCAGTATGATTTCTTCTCTTGGTGGACTGTGAGTATCGCAAAGGGCTCTGCGAGTGACTAATACTAGCTTGTTGTCGTAGGTGTATTGAAAGGAGAAAAAAAAAAGCACAGAAAAGAGTCTGGTCTGATATGTGAGTGTCATCATCCTGAAATTGCAGTAAGGAGATTTTTTGACAGTGTTTGTTACTAACAACTTTGATGGATCAATAGGCATACCATAGCTAAGGACCTTAAAGTTTTGGATAACAAGGATGTAATATCATATCTATTCCATGGTAGAGTTGAATCATGTAACAGCTTGTTTTGCCTCTACATAGAGTGTGAGTTCATCAATGTTGTTTTAATTTAGTAGTTTAACACAGTGATGATGAAATTCACCTATCTCCAGAAAAATTTTGTCTGTAACTAGAAGGAATATACCTCAGTCCTATGAATAATTTTTCAAAAGAATGTGTAGAGCTCCAGGAATGTGACCTTGTTTTGAAGTTATTTTCTTAGTGGATGAACATTGTTTTTGGGTGAAAATCTTGCAAAGAGGTATTCATTGAAAGGCCTACTGATTTTGCTTTGAAAGCTGGTACATTTACAGAAAGGAAATGATTAATTTTTGAATCAAGTCGAAATATGATAGAAACATACAAAACGTTCAGTGTACCGTATTGCTGATATAGCACTTTCTCAATTCAATTTTAAACTGCTCCTTTTGTGAGCAATTTAGTGTATGATATATTATCCGTGATTTATATGAAAATATATTCACTGAAGGTTTTATTCTTTTCCGAGTAGTTCCAACATCTCAGAAAAGAAGTATCCAGTATGCAACAAAATAGTCCTTTTGTTTGCAGTCCCTATTGTTTGAATGATTCTGATTGTTTTGTTCGTTGCTGTGTGCTATCAATGATAGAAATGCATGAATCAGAGCAGGAATTTCACGTGATCCCATGGACTAACTAAATCATTACATCATGATTTCACAGCTGTGGGGGCGGTTAATTTCCTGCTGTGTTCCAGGATGGTATCTCCTCCAAAATGCTCACGTGTCCGCTGCACCTCCTGGAAAAGCCCTGCTGTTTTGTAAGGTGTTAAGGTATTACTTAAAATAATGTGCAGTATCTTTAATCCTTGACTTCCTTTTGGAGAAACCTGTTGTCTTTTGGAAACTAAATATATCTTTGGGGTCTCAAATGTTAGCCTTCCTCTCCTTGTAATAAAAGCAAAGAAATTCCAAGTATAGAATGGTGACATTTGAAATGATTAAATATCTTCAGGCTTATCAAACTTATCATCCATGTCAGTCAAAATTAAGCAGTTCCTGGTCTTCCAGAGAAGACAATGTTTTAAGAGAAATACAGGTACTGATCACGCAACTAGTTCTCAGGATCTCTCTCAAAAAAACACCAAATTACCATATATGGCAAACCCCAAATAACAATGCAATCTAAGAAATTACCTGTAAGTTATTTTTATCATTAGAAGCATATCTAAGGTATTTCAACACTTCGGCCTTTAAGTGTGCTGCTATTGATTGGGGATATGGGCTGCCTATCACAACGTAGATGGTAATAGGGTGGAAAGTACACTAGTGATGGTGATTGGGTGAAAAAAGCTTTTTCCATCGGGGTAGAATGGTACCTGACCGATGATGTCAGGACCCGTGGTTTGAACTTGTGACTTGGATCCAAACTGTCATGAATGTCTATTGTACATGTATCAAATGTCAGCATGTAAGCCACTGCAAACCCTTCATTGTCATGTTGTAAATGTAAGTATTCATGGTTATATATTGACATGCAAACCTTGCAAAGTGAAATATCGTACAATGACTCCACACATAGCCCGACGGAAGTCAACCTCTCGTTTACACGGTTACCCAACCGACTATGGACGGCAGTGCCTGGCAGCCTGGGTCAGAATTTGGACTCAGTGCAAACACTAGTGAAAATACACTAAAGATGGTGATACAGTAGGGTGAAAATACATCAAAAGTAGGAAAGTTATATACCCAAGTGGTGGTGGTAGAATCACCAGAAATGGTGATAGCTGGGTGAAAATACACAAAAGATGGTAAAAAAGCCACAATGCACTTTAAAAGTTTAGTGACAGAACGACAATACGATAACTATGGTAATAGGGTGAAGATACTCCACAGTTGGTGATGGGGTGACAATATAATCAAGTTGGTGATAATGTAAAAATACTCTACAGTTGGTTATGGGGTGATTACACAGTAAAAGTGGTTATTGCTGAGGCTTAAGGAACAAATTCCTCAGAAGTGACCCTTAAACATCTACAGCATTATGTTTCAGTCGTTGCATCTATCCAAATTGTTGTTAGTTCTCCAAAGTTTGGCTCGTATTATTAGATGTTACTGATTAAATGTTGGTAGAAATGAGGGTGGAAGGCAGAAGCTCAATTTTGGGGGCAATGAGGGGGACAGGTGTCAGAGAAGTGAGGCCTGTTCTGCTCATTTATTATTGTATGGGTTTCTCAGTAGTTTGATCTCCTTTATAATTGGGATGGGTGGGATTGGTTTTTATGGTATGTGATCTTTTGATCTATACCCATTTTTGAATTTTCATCATTTTCATTTGTTGAGGGTCATCCCTTGTGCATTCTTTATGAAAGAAATTCTTTAGTTCAAACAATTGATGACAATATTTTGTCCCTTGCACATAATATCACCTTGTCTTTATAATTTTTGTTTTTAAGTTATGATTACATGAGTAAGAATAATAAAGAAATGTTTATAGATCCTGTGAAATAATGCCATGCTTAAATAAATTTTTATGTGCCATATGTATATGCTTACACCTTGTGTTCAATTTTTGTGGGTCAACCAATATTTCTTCTGATTTAAAATCTTCGATTTGCTTTGTGATAAAACAAATGTGACCACTTTTCATGTAAGAGTCATTTTGAGTGGTTTTTCATATCTTTTATTTTTACATTGCCAATATCGGTTAAATATTTGAAATATATAGATATGTGTATATTTTGTAAAAATTTATGTATTTGTGCAACAAGGTTCCTTTTTGTATTCATCTTTCAATAATTTACCCTTGAAACATTTATGCTGACTATAAATATGTCTAAACAAGGTTAATATGATATATATAAATATGTATGCATAATTGTGAATATTAAGGGTTGTTGATGTTAAACACAGCAGGCATGTAATTGGAACATGTACAATTGGTAGCTGCCAAGTCATAATCTGTATTTGTATTCCTTTCTAATCTTAAAGTGGATGTTGTCATTTTCTATAAATTTCTGTGGTAGCTTGTTACTTTTACTCGTGGACATTTTGTTTATAATGTTTAAGAAGATTTAAAAATAAAATAGTGAGCAACAAGACCAAAAAAGAAGAAAAACAAAGAGAGATTGTTTTTGTGAAAGCTGGCCCTCGTCAGTGGTTTTTCTTCCCCCAATCCTGGAGATGTGAATACATTCCCATACAGTATGCCAATACTCTTCAGTATCGACAGTACAAAATTTTATATGCAATGTTTTAAAAATTCAGAGAAAAAGAGGAAATCAAAAAGATTTTTCAAAACACAAGAAACCCAACTGGGTGGTGTAGCGCAATATATGTGGTTACATCTTCTCGGAATACCACTGTGGTTGCAATGCTCAATAGATGAAAGGTCCTGTCTCTAAACTTGCTGCATATTGTACAGTTCTCTCATCTCCTTGCTACAGAAGTGGATTAATAAGTGTGAAAATGAGGGTAAATAGCTATTAAAATGAGGGTTAACAACTATTAAAGTGAGGGTAAATAGCTGTAAAGTGCGAGTAGATAGCTATTGTAGTGTGTGTAAACAGCTATTAAAATGAGGGTCAATAACTATTAAAGTAACAGTTAATAAATCTGAGAGAGAGGGTAAGTCACTCTCAAACTGAGGTTAAATAGTTATTAAAGGGAGGATAAGTAACTCGTAAAGTGAGCTTAAATAACTATTAAAGTGAGAGTGAACAGCTATTAAAGTGAGCGTCATGCTAAAATTAGCTATGAAAAGAAGGGTAATGATAAAACCTATTAGTGTAGGTAAATAGCTATTAAAGTGAGGGTAAATAGCTAGTAAAGTGAGGGTAAATAGCTATTAAAGTGAGGGTAAATAGCTAGTAAAGTGAGTGTAAATAGCTAGTAAAGTGAGGGTAAATAGCTATTAAAGTGATGGTAAATAGCTAGTAAAGTGAGGGTGAATAGCTATTAGAGTGAGGTTAAATAGCTATTAGAGTGAGGGCAAATAGCTAGTAAAGTGAGGGTAAATAGCTAGTAAAGTGATGGTAAATAGCTATTAGAGTGAGGGGAAATAGCTGTTTTAGTGTTGATAAATAGCCATAAGAGTGAGGGTAAATTGCAGCTATTAAAGTGAGGGTAAATAGCTATTAGAGTTAGGGTAAATAGCTATCAAAGTTTGTTTAAATAGTTATTAAAGTGAGGGTAAATAGCTATTAAAGTGTGGGTGCATAACTACTACAGTGAGGATAAATAGCTATCAAAATGTCGTTAAATTGCTATTATAGTGTCGGTAAATAACTATAAGAGTGAGGTTAAATAACTATTCAAGTGTGGGTAAATAGCTATTTAAGTGCACGTAAAGAGCTATCAGAGTGAGGTTAATAATTAAAAGTGAGTGTTATTTTGTTTCCTCATGGTGATCAGATTTGATCTGTTTAAATGTTAGGAATAACATCTAATGATGCAGTATTGAGATTTTATTTGAAATAGCATTGACTCAATAGGAAAGACACATCAGACCATCACAAGTGAGTGTTACACAATCGCGAGGGCCTTGCTAGACCATCACAATTGAGTGTTACATGATCGCGAGGGCTTTGCTAGACCATCGCTAGGGGAGTGTTACACCATCGCGAAGGCCTTAACATCGCTAGGGGAGTGTTATACCAAGGTGAGGGCCTTGCTAGACCATAGCTAAGTGAGTGTTACACCATTGCGAGGGCTGTGCTAGAACATTGCTAGGGAGTGTTACACCATGGCCAGGGCCTTGCTAGACCATCGTTAGGGGTGTGTTACATTGTCACAGGTGTCTAGCTAGGGAGTGTTACGCCATCACAAGGGCTGTGCTAGAACATCGCTAGGTGAACAAAGTCACAGGGAAATGGTCAAATGCTTTCTAGGGTAAATTTTGTAAAAGTTCACTTTCATGTGTGACACTATTTATTAATACGTAGTGGTTATGTTAATTTGTTGCTGTTTTATAAATCTGTAGATTTACTAATTGAAAGCAAGAATGACTCAGTCAATTTGCTGCCAAAATCTTGGACGATTTGAATCTCACAATTGTATTGTCTCCATTTTGTTATCATTTTCCTGGTTTTATATTATTAATTTGACACAAGAGTGTGTGAGTGTTTTAATTATTATCATTATTACCGAAGTAGCATGCTTTATATATATAGTACTTTACAAGCAAATACAAGCAATGTGTATATATCTCATTTTACATTTTGATTTAAGAAAAAGTAAATATGCATTGACAGTCGGTATTACAGGAATTTATATTTTGTCAAAGTGCAAAAAAAAAAAAAAAAAAAAAGGAAAAAACGTTATTCTCTGTGAAGTTAGACAGAAGTATTACTATTCTTAAATTCCATGATTTTCATCTTGGACATCATCGTCAATACAGTTGCTATCCTGTTTGTGAGGCATTTTTTTCTTTTCCTTTTTTTGCCAAAGATTGGAGAAAGTTTCTTTGGCAGCAGTATCTGTCTAGTTTTTCTTTCTTTTGGTGGTGATGGTGGTGATGGTGGATTTGTGAAGTTTATACTGTGGAGATTAATCTTTTGAGTGTCTGCTGCTCCAGCCCTTCATTGATGCGATCTGCGGTGATGGGCAAGTGGTTGTTAGAGATGAACTGGAAGTAATAAATTAAGCTATATTTGCAGCAAGGTGGTGGTGGGGGGAGGTAGGAGAACTTTGCTGCTTCTACCACATGAGTGCTGCCAGAAGAGTCTGAAAATGACCTCCAATTATCTTGTTTTTTATGCACTTTAATTGATAAGATGAAGTCTGATTATACTCCCCAATCAGTGGCTTTGGCCATCAGTAGTGGGTAGGTGTAAAATTATCTGGTACTTTGATGAGCATAGTCAAGGCTTTAATGAATGTTGCCAATTACAACACTCTCCGTGCTGTATTGTAGGTGCCCACTCCCAATACAACTATGTGGTACCAACAGGGCTGACATTTTACATCTGCAATCACATTTTAGAGCTCTTTGGTATCAAGGAGTTGCTTTTTTTCAAGACTAACGAAAAGAATACTGCAATGCAAAAGGTTGAGATTTTAAAATCTTTATTGCATCATCATGAATTATTCAGGAATGTGATTCAATTCAACTCTATGGTTGGTTGTTGAAAAAAAGCTGGTCTGTTTTACCTCTGAATTAAAATGAGAAAAATTGCAGCACAGGGGGACTGATTTACAAAACAGACTGATCCAATTACCAGTAGACTGAAGACTAATTCACTTACTAGTAGATATCAGATTGATTCACTTACTAGTAGATAACAGACTCATTCACTTACTAGTAGATTGCAGGTGAACATGCTTATCAATTGCATTCCAGGAAGTTAATTTTCAACTGCAGACCATTTTATTCAAATGCAGTTGCTCATATTTCATGAATGGAAAATAGTACCACAGTTGTACGTAAATGGGTCATTATCTGCTTCTTTAGTCAGAGGTGTTCTTTATTTTTTCCATTAGTGCTTAATGATCATACTGTCAATAGATTGACCCATTACTGGTATTGTGAATGTGTCAATAACACTATACAGCTGTTCAGTATGATCCACCCATTACTGGTATTATGAGTGTGTCAAAAACACCATACAGTTGTTCTCATGAATTTCACTTTAACCTCCATTGATAGTAAATCTTAACTTGCCATCACCATGATTTTAACCTTTGTACAGTCTACTTGCAGATAAATGCCATGTATGCATGGAGAATGATAGTTTGCTGCTTGCCTGATGTAAAAAAAAAAGAAATATAGACATTGAATGGAGAGACCTGCTAGTTCTGCTTCATCTTTCCTCAACATACAATTTGTAAAGGTCATTTCTATCAGCCCCAAATTATTGCATGCTCTAAGTTTTCTAGGAGCATTCCAAAAGATATTTTCTAGTAATTCTCACTCTCTGCTCTGGTAACTTTTACGTCCAGATAGTGGCCAAAGTTATATGAGGCACTTTAAGCAGCGTGAATAACAGAAAAATGAGGCGAAGCAGAATGGAAATGTAAAGGTATGGGAATAAGACTGATTTCATTGACAATCCACACATCACACTTGATCCCCTATTACAACCAGCCTTGATCACCATTATCATGCCTGATCTTACTGACAGACTACATGCCATACCTGATCCCCTTTTCAATCAGCACTGATCACTGACATTGCTATGCCTGACCTAACACACTTGATCACATCTGATCCACTGTTGGAATTGGTCTTGATATTTCAATGCCTGCCTGATCTCCTTGACGGACTGGTGTCATGCTTACAGTAATTTCCAAATAAAATAATCTGTGTCCCCAAACATTAGCAAGCTTGACATCAATCGGGTGTATGTTCGTCTGATTCTCTTACAGAATCAGCTTTGATGCCTCAACCTGCATGATCTTTGATACAACATTACTGCTCAGATAAACTGCTTGTAGTTTGTAATTCTGTCAATGATTACAATGTTCAGATATCTTTATCTGTTCTCGGCAAACAATGTTAATTTACATACAGAGGTACCAAAACTAAGTAAGCACAATTACACGTAGTAATTGATGGACATTGTACCCAAAAAGCATGGTTGGGAACAAGCATACCTCCTTGGTCGAAATCAGGGATTCAACAAAAGCAGGATGCAAGTAAAAATCAAGAAAACACAAAGCATTTCTCATATTTAGTAGATTAAAATATTTGACTGAAAATGCTTTATGTATAGGCATGTTACAGAATTACAGTATGACAAAACTGTACAGTACGGTCAATCATGTGTTCCATAAAACAACTGTAAAGAATACTGTAACCATCTCAAGATGTGATATACCAGCCACAGCAAATTATTTTGCAACTCACCATCACAAATTGGTTAAAATATCCTGAAACTTCATGCCATTCATAACAGCAATAAGTTATTACAACTTGGAAGGCCAGAGTCGATGGAAGTGGATGGACAACTTCTCTGAATTGGAAACCGATATCTAAGTTAAGCATCACGATCATCTTCCTCCATCGCCTGCTGTGAACAACTCTTTTAAGTTTGAAGATTTGTCAAACAGTTTTTTGTCATTATTGCTGCATTCAGTCTTTGACTTCAATACAACCCTAACCCAGCTACCCATAATCTTGGCAAGGACAGCAACAATTGCTTAAATATGTCATAACAAGTTGGTTTAACTATTAAGGTGAAAGACATTTCAAAGATGGTACCAAATAGGCCAATCAGTTTATCTGGCTAAAGGGGATACCATAGCTTGCTTGTCCATTTTTCCTAGGGTCATAGCTATAGGGGGTGTGACACTACTGACAGTGTTATTTCCAGGTGCTTCAACTTGCTGAGAATCTTAACAGCCGATTTCTTGCGATTTCTTAAAAAAATTTCTGATTTGTTTCAATTTTTCAACTGATGGTGGTGCTGCAGTAAGTCTTCCCACAGTTATTCCACTGTCCAGCAACCTGGGTGCACAACTACAGTGCCACACTTTATCTTTGTTCTAAACGATCCACCATTGATTTCTTTTTGGGGTCACCTCATTTATTTGCCACCCCCCTCATTTAGCTATGCCCCTGCTTAAAAGTAATGTTTTAGTTTTTGTTCAGAAGAAAGTATAGCTCCCTCTTTTGGCATACAACCTAAATCATGATCATATGTTCTTACTCATTAGGAATTATACACTCTTTTGGAGTCAACACCATTCACAGTGAATGAGTAAGTTTCCAAACTTGCGTTCTACAAAACAAGGAATACTTAATCTAAACTTTGAAGGCCAGACAGGCTGGAAAGTGCCATTTCCTGCAATCTTCTGAGGGGAATTGATATCTGAAAACTTCTTCGGCTACGAGCCTATCGATAGATTGGATTAAAATATGAGATAGCGAACAGCATTTTTTTTTCTTGCTTTTCGCTGTGACAGAATGAACATAATTAAGGGAATGTGGATTGGTTGAATACTTTGCACTGACTTGTCAAATTTTCATTCTGGATAACAGTAGGGAAGGTCTTACAATAGATATTTCATTCCATGAAACTGTGAATTGTGGAGTTTTGTTTCATTCAAACCTAATATTTAATGTAGCACCATTTTGCATCTCAATTATCCTCACTAAAGCAAACATTCTCAAAATGGGACACCCTCCCCCCTTTGACCCTCCCCCAGGACAGCCATCATCAAAAAACCTTTGCAATAAACCTGAATCCCCTGGGCCCTGAAATATCTTACAAAAGCTAAATTCAAAAGAGAGAGGGAGCAACTATCTCCCCTGAGGTCAGAGGTGACTTGCTCATGTGTCTGCATTCTGCTTCACATATCCCTTCACCCTCAAAATAAAATCAGATACTGTTCATACATTGACAGTGTAGTTTAACTAAACCTTCACCTATTTTACTGTTAGTGGTAAGTTTTCCTTCCTTTTGATATATGTTGGGAAGACTTCAAAAGTTGTTTTTTTCTGAATAATCTGGGTTTGCTAAGAGAAGTCATTCCCCTGCATTTTTGGTTCCATCCATTCTGTTGCAGGGACGTTTGAGTCGGGAGGGAAGGCATGGGAGGGGAAGGGGACTCAGTCTCTCAATGAAAGAAGTGATGGGCTAAAAGTATGTTTAGCTTCCCCTACCCCTCAAAAGTGATGGTGCAATAAATGATGCATAATTCAAATTGCAGGTATGATATCTCCGTATCAAGTCTTGATAAATGTAGCACAAAACACTTGAAGAAATGCCGTGTCCAGCGATCTGGGTGACCTGAAAAGCCATTAATTTTCTTTTGCACTCCACACCAACCGATGGTGGCACTCTGCTTAGATAGTCCTGCCCCCACTCAATCCCCCCCATTTCAGCCTCCAATATTTTTTCATTCATCGCAACCTGTTGTCTTGTACGCAGGAATTGTGCAATTGGCTTTGCTGTTTATACTTTTGATTTCGAAAGAAACTGTAATGGTTCAAATATTGCTTTGAACTTGTCTACTAATCTGTTGCTATCTCTCAGTGTAACTAACTGAAGAACCATGTTCTCCATTAAGGGTTAGTCCCTGGCAAATCAAGCTAGAATCACTAATAAAACCAAGCCTTATTTCGTGACAGCCGGTGATTTTATATTTTAAGGATTCACATTTCACGAGTATCAGCCCATTGTTCTGTGTCCAGAATAATAAACACTGGTTTTCAAGTGCACAGTGACAATACTTAGTGATAGCACATTACATAGTGGTAGCTTTCAAATGTTTTGTTTGTATTAATAATCTCATTTCAATTCAACTCTCAGTGGTTGAGATATTAGATTCATAATGAGTTTCATTACCAGCATTCTACTTGAAACAAAATATGTTTGATTAATATCAATCTGTAGAGGTATATCACTACTGCAGTACAAAAATTAATTTCAAATGTTTTTCAGAAGTTACACATCAAGTGGTCCTATTTAACTTATTTTGGAATATTGCTGACTTGTATAAAGAGTAATTTTTAATGTAGTGTGTCACAGTATGAGTACCATATGATGAAACACCCTGGAAATTGTGAAATCCATGTACTGTGGTTTCAGCCTGTGCTCTGTCTAGCTTCCCACCCCACATTTCCATACAAATTGGGATGCAAAACTCAAAAAGAATGACACTTTAGGAAGAACATCAGCCAACCAGTGGAAACAACTATTAAATCTCATCATAAACACACATTTCCAACTTGGAGATGATCCAGTCACAGAACAATACACATTGAAGATAACCAAGGAAGGATATTCCAATTACACTAGCAACATACTCACTTCCCAAAAAAAAAAAGAAAAGAAGGATGATTAAGAGCGTTCTCTCTCCTCCTCGTTAGATGATGATGCACAGAAGAGACTGTTCCATGAATATTACCATGGAAGGGATCATCTCAGCAAAATGAGAGGAAAAAGAGACAAGGAACACCAGATGTTCATTTTGATAGAGGGAAGCATACAAGTTTGAGGAATAAAGATTTTATGAAACTAGCAACTTCACAATCTCGTCATGAAAGAGCCAACATGTTTTTTAAATGTCTCGTTTTAGACTCTTTAGAGTGAAAATGGATTTCATGAAATGTGGAAATAGAAGAGCAATGAGATGGCTCTCTGGGACTTTGTGGAGTTTTTAACTGAAGACTGGAGACAATCACCTCAATTTGGGCAACCGTAAATAACCATACATTGACATTGGCAGAGGTGAACTCTAAAATGGACTACCATGGTAGAGGTGGACCATGGCCTACCATGATAAAGGTGGAACATGGTCTACCATAGCAGAGGTAGATCATGGCCTACCATGAAGAAGGTGACCCATGGCCTACCATGATATAATCATGATAAAAAAAACTTATTGCATCGCATGTCTTTGAAATTTTCACAAAAACTTGCTTATACATATCTATGTTGGGTAATAAGTCACTGTCCTGAAAAACTCTAGAGATGAAAGTTACAAACATAGCAAGCAGAGTGATAACTCCAGTTTATATGAAATGATTTGTGTACAAGTCTACTGGACACTTTGGATGGTCAGTCTCAAGGAAGTTTATTCGTTGTCTTGTTGGTTACACAAAATTAAAAAGTTTATGCGGTTGGATCATTCAACTTGAAGTAGTGGCATGGTATGATGTCTCTTAATTCTGTGAGTCCTTTAGGTAGAAATTCATCCTCATGGTGATATCATTGTTGTCTGTAACATCCTTCCATGATGCTTTCATGAATGTTAGTAACGTGACTCTTCCACGGTCATTCAAAACAAAGTCAAAAGTGTCAAGAAGATCCAGGAGAAACACCAGTTTGTCAAATGTTGATGCATCCTTTGGTAACTGAAAAAAACAATTGTAAAGAGTTGTCAATACTGATGCATCCTTTGGTAACTGAAAAAAACAATTGTAAAGAGTTGTCAATACTGAGAAGAAATGTATAAACGAATAAACCAGTATTTGCGGCTGAGGCATTTGACGGTCTCGGTTTGATAACCACAAACATAATGAAAAATGAATTCTAAGTTAGTTTCATAAATGGGAGGAACCTCTGATAAGACTATGGTCCACTGGTAGAAGTAATCATAAAATCAATACAGTACTTGCACTGGGTACCCATGTACTCTAAAATAATCTTGAAAACATTCCTGTATTTGCAGTAGGTACCCAGGTACTTGACGATAATCATAACAGCATTCCAGTATTTGCACTTGATACCCAGACAATGACAGGACCTGGTTCTGAAATAGCTATCTGGATCAACATTGTAGCTGGGATAACATTCAGTATGTATTCCTAACTAAGGGCACATTTTCATGCACGTACAAAAGATACATGGTGTTATGTGAAGTGTAAAGCAAAATGTCATATGAATTCACAATGAACACTTATACTCCCGGGTTCACAACCAAATAAAGACTGTAGGTAATCCACGGGCCAGGTCTGAATTTTGAACCCAGTGCAAACACTTAACTATTCATTCCAAATAAGCACCACAAACATGAAATTAAAGTTACCTACAAATCTAGCATAAAAACATGAAAGTAAAGTTAACCTACCAATCTAGCACGACACACGTTAAAAGTAAAGTTACCTACCTATCCAGAATGACATACGTGAAAGTAAGGGTTTCTGTAATCTGGCACAACAAACCTGAAATTAAAGTTACCTACCAATATAGCATGACAAATGTGAAAGTGGAGCTACCTACCAATCTAGCATGACTAACGTGAAAGTAAAGTTACCTACCAATCTAGCATGAAAAAGGTGACAGTGAAGTTAACTACCAATCTAACACGACAAACGTGAAGGTAAAGCTACCTACCAATTTGGTCACTTTGTTCAAATCTGTTAGTCCATTGTTGAATTCTACAACAGTATATGACATTAATAGTTGATAGTAGATAGACAGTTCAACTGGACCCATCTCTGTTGCAGGAAGGTTATTACGAATGCACTGGACACATGTATCTGCTATGTTCTGCAACAGAAGACAAAAGCAAAAGGAGAGTGGATGTTGTCATGTGCAAGAATATATATTTAAGAAAAAAGTATATATGAAACGAAATACAAATGGTCGGAGAAATATATTCAAAGTTAAACAAGGATCTTGTCAGATGCTGGCTCCTATATAGAGAAATTCTCTTTCACAATTTAAAGCAAAAAGAAGTGAAGAGTAAATTTCTGCCAATATCCCCTGACATAACATTTCATTTGTAAATGTTACACAGTGTGTACGTTATACATCAGCATTGATAATAGGCAACCATTAACCTCACTTAAAACAGACTTGTATTCTTTATTTCTCATCTAAATGCTATATATCAGCATTGATAATATATTACTTTGTATTGATATTGACACATTGATAACATATATATTTAAGAAAAAAATTAACCAACATCAACCCCTCACTTAACGCAGAGTTGTATTCATTATTTCTCATTCATGTGCATATTAATATGCATTTCAATATTAAACTAAATTTTTTTCTTCTTTTCCAAAGTCTTCGAAAGGATATCAAGACTTTTTTCATCATAAGCATTTCTCTGCTATGACAGGACTTTTGATGCAATGGGTTGTCAGTTTGATACAATGGTTTCCAGAAGAACTTAGGAAGAGCGAAAGTTAAAATGAGATGTCAATGAGTAGAATCATACATGGTTCCCACCAAAATAACAATTCAGACAAAAATGCACAGTGTTCCAAACTTTATGGTTGTGTGATATGCTTCTAGAAAAGAGCACCCTTCACTTAGAAGCTGCAAAGTAAAACCCTGAGTGAAAATCAGTTGGAATTTTTTTTTATATATTTTACCATTTTGGAAATGTGACTTTTCAAAGTTTGGGAGAAATGCAAAACGGATGACGTGGAGTGTTGCACAGTGTCAGTATTTCTTTTGTTAAGCCTATATATTTGACCTCTTAATTTATTTCACGTTGGTAAGTGATATCGATATTTTAAAAGAGGAAAATAAAAGCCTCCAGGCATATAAAATTCTCAAATGACCTTGCAATAAAGGTTACATGAACAAAGGATTAACATAAGACATATCATAGGAGTCCATCTCTTGAAGTCGCAAATTTGCATACTTAGCCAATGTTTATTCATGATACAGCAGTGAGACACTAATATGGCTGTAAATCAGTCAGTCTTTGATAGATTTTGATGGAATGTGTGGCTATTTATAATATTTTCAATGCTGAATGCACACAATACTCCAAAATGTCACTTTCATTTCACATCACCTTTAAAGTAATTTGTGACAAATAGGGTTGACAAGGCACCAGAAAGCACCAACTATTACAGTGGCAAAGCCAAACATACAGATAACACAGCACATATGTACCTCATTCCATAGAAGTAAGTCATATTTTCAAATGCTGGCAAATTCAAGCTTGTTCCATAATTTCTTTAACAGCATAGGCACTGCTCATCATAAAGTTCCATATACAACTATTGTATTTGACTGTGTCCATTGTTTATTAACTATTGTATTTGACAGTGTCATTATTCATTTCACAAACTTACATATTCATTGCATATGTCCTCATCAAGCAAAGGACTGTTACAGTTAATTCCTCTTTTTTATCCATAGCTTTAATTTATCTTCATCACACAAATGATCACATTTCTCAAAACTAACAAAACCAGTTTCAGCAAAACGGTTTCATTATTTATTTTCACTTACTGAATTCTCACTAACAGACATGGGACTGTGGAACCATTCAATTAATCTGCAACATGGCTGGCTTATGGATATATCCTCACAAAAGGCATAAAGTAAGCACTGGTGATACCAATGTTGGTGCTTGGCGAACATGAACCAAGTGTCCAGCTTAGACGCCGTACTAACAGTGGCCATTGGATCTTGGTTTGCAAACTTGCTCAGATGTTTAAGGTGGGAAAATTGATAGGATGGATCCAAGTCTGAAAATCAAAGCAAGGTGACAATAAATATTGATGACAAAATTTTACAATATTATTAAGATAAAAAATGCAACCCTAACCCTAACCCTAACCCCTAACCCTAAGTCCTTCCATACCACAAGGTGAGTTTGACCATTTTGAATAGTAATTGGCATTCTCACATTTTGGATAAAGCTGATTAGAACTGATAATCCCTCCTGATACCCCATCCCCCACCATTCCTCACATGTATATAAACCTCTTTGCCAGTAATGAACTCATAAATTATCATTCTCCTTGTAATTTCCTGCAGCAAAAGTGAAGACTAACAACCTTGGTTGTCCATTGGTCTGCTTAACTTGTTAAAGGCACCGTAAGCAAACAGCTTTCCTTGATTGATATTCATCCACATGTTTAAAGTTTGACAGAATAGAATCAGGTCATCCAGCTCAGGTGTGAGATAGCAGTTTGAACATCAACATACCTGAGGGATGAACTGTAAGAAGGGTATCCATTGATGCTAATTCAGGATGAATAAGCTGACTGGTCGATGGATCCTGGTATTAAACAGACAGATATCATAACAGCATATCACTTCTGGTGATTTAAAGCTCAATTGACAACAAATACCTTGTTCTAAAGAACTAAAAGCAAGCTACGTAATATTCTCCTCTCCTCTGTTTAAGTAATAATCTTCATGTTACAAAGATACCCTTGGATTATATCATTTTTGTCTGTATGTGATATTATTTTAATTACACACAAATGTTATTATTTTTTATCGTAAGCAGTCATTAATAGACTCGGAGCTACTGCCATCTATCAATGACATTGCAAGTTTCAATGACTAACAGACATGAGACTAACATTTCAATAAATTGTTTAGTTTACATAAAAATCACATCACATACTTAGGACTCACTATACTTCCTTGTTGAAGATAACAATTGTGGAATATGTTGATTGCCTTCAAGACCAGACCAGAACCTTCAGTATCAAAAAGGAGCTTCCTTAGAACTTGCTCTACAGCAAAATAAAATGTTGAGTCCTTGTGACATGCCTGGGGCTGAAAACACAAACCAGTAAAATCAAAGTATTTAGTTTTTGGGTGAAAATTGGCCCTTTTCAAAGAGATTCAAACTAAAGTGTGGTTGAGAAGTCTGTTATATGTAAACAATGGTAAAAATATGAAAATGAGGACAAATGACAAAAATTTCTGTCAGCTTCAGTTTTGACAAGTCCTGAAGATACTATCCTGTTACTCAATAAGAGCATCTTGACAGGAATCTATAATATTATTTGTCAACTACATGTAAAAATGTAATAAACAATTGCATACATCAAAGAAGATAACAATTTACATGAAATGTTTGAGTTATTTCATTGTAAGGCACTGCACTGTCTTAAATGGAAAGCAACACAGGGAAATTTTTAGTTGGAACTCATTTGGATATGAATTTGACTACAAAACAGACAACAACACTAATCAATGTCCATGTGACATGTTCTAAAACTTGAGAGAATGATTTATTACAAGCTGATCATACATGAATGATGCAATAGCTGAGGATATACCTACTACATAGTCAAAAACAAAAAAAGTAAGACACCAGCTATCCCTCCAAACTACAGTAAAAGACGTGAACGTTTAAATTATTCCAAGCAGTCATGATATTTTCCAAAAATGTCACTTACCAGATGGCTGTCAGTCAGCAGCTTGGCAGCTTCACGATGCCCAATGTGTGGTCGATTGCAGAGCATTGCAACGAAAGCCATTACAGTACGCTCCAAGGCAGGCATGTAGGAAGACCACAATGCAACTATGGTATTCTTGCTTAAGCATACTGAATGACAGAACAGGTCAAAAGAAGCAGTCAATATACTCTGATTAAAAGACAACATAAACAAGATATCTGTGGGTGTTGGTCTGTCCAGACCAGTTCAATGAAATTCAAACTGGCACTCAGCCAAGTAAATGTGACACACAGTTTCCATGGTAGAAAATATTTATATGATTTTATTGTCAAAGTTGGATTTATGTTGCCAAAATTGGATTCCATCTTCTGTTCAAAAAGCTAAAATACTTTTATGGTAATAGCATTAGTAATAGTTCCTAGCATGATTAAGTTGCACATAATTGCTTTTAATGCTATGGTAATTTTGAGGCCAATCCCCTACTCTGTAGTTTCTTCCCCCTACTTTTAAGCTGTAATATGAGTTAAAAATATTTCAGTGAAAGTCCAATACCATGGAATATATCATAGCCATTGCAAAATAACACTGTTTATGCCCTATTTTTGCATACATGAACATTAATATTCATTCCAAATTGGTTTGTTTGATTTCGAGTGATGATGATCGACTGCTATGCTTTCTAAGAGAGTTTGAATTTTGTAGGGACAACAAAAACGTTGAGACAATTTTCATATTCAAATATCTGGAAGAATAGTGCATAATTCTGTTTCAGGCTTTGTGACATATGATCTTTTCCTCTACTTTTTCTTCCCTGAAACACTGATGCAGATTAAAAGTAGATGACTTGGGGATTACCAGTACAACTCATATTCCAACTTCAACACTCTTTAGACAAGCTCAATTGATCAAACTTTAATGGTGCACACTTCAGTAAACATGGGATTCGGGGAAGATCATTTGATAATGTGAAGTCAGATATTAGTAAGAGAAATGTTTTCGCAGTCACATACCACTGTCAGAAATAGTCATAGACAAGAAGATTAAAGGTTAAATTATGTTGGCAAGATAACAAAGCAACTTATTATCACTGCATTAACTTAACAACTTTACACTGAGCAGTCATGATGTAGAATGTTATTAAACTTCACTGACTAACCTGTTTCACTCTCACTGAAATGTTTGGTGTGAATATTAATGAGCTGTTCGAGGAATTCTTCTGACAAGACTGGCTGATTTGTTGTCTTGCTGTACCAAAGCAATTTTTCAACGATCGGGTGACACGACGGAAACTGCACCAATGGGACCATTTGTAATGAGATGTACTGCATGATGCTTGCTGATTGGCTGTCTCTTCAGGATGTCACAGTTACCATGAAGATCAAATTGGTATAAAAAAAAAAAAACTTGAAAGGATAATGACAGTCACATGAATCTTCATCAATGTTCAAGTACAAAGTTTGTTTTATATTTGTGAAGGAAATTAAGAGCCATAATTTCAACTTGCTTCATAGCTTACCCAGTTTCAGTAAATCCCATATATATATCAACTTTAGAGCAGTTTCACATAGACAAATATACTTACTACTTTACTAATATATACAATATACTTTTACACTTCTTTTCCCACATTTGTACACAGACTCACTAGAATACCTACGTAGAGTGCCTTCAACCACATGAACACAGTATGAGCTCTCAGTACAGGTGACCCATTACAACAGAATAATGCAACTGCCATTCATTAATATGTCTATCCTGGCCCACTGGTCACTTGGTAACCAGGTGATCAGCACAAAATATTTCACTTTAGACAAAGTCACTAATAGTGAAACCTGTATCATCTTATACTAATGTTCAGCTTACATGGACAGAGCCTACACTATATCTTTGGGTTAAATGAAAGAATATTGAACAGTGATAATGTATTCTTTACCAGACTTACCTAGGCCTTGTGCTCAACAAATCCAACTTCCTACAAATACTTCTCGTTAACTGAGGAGAGTGAAGGATATCAAATGACTTCAATTATGTACGATTGAAAATATACCAAAGTAAATATAAACTAACAAATCTGGTGATGGAACTCTCTGTAAATTTCAAATTTTAAAAATTTTAAAAGCCTGAATGCAAAATGAACTACAATCACTCAATTTAGTTTTTTACGTGAAGCAAACTGTATAAAACATTGGTATCACACTACCTACTTCATGAGATGGAAATTTCAAGGAACAAAATACACCAGCATTCCACCTGCAATAAACACAGGAGACTGTTGTTTCTAGATAGGTATATAGTGTGTATCTACAGTAAGTGATTGTGTGTATACTGAAAAAAACAAAACAAAACAAAACAGAAGGATAACATCATCTTTGATCTTAATTTTTCTTTATTTTTAAATGCACACAGGAAGTTGTTCACGGATGGACTACCAAAATTTGCCACCTGAAACAAACTTTTTTCCCAATTTCTGGTATACTTAGCACAAGGAAAGGACTTACTAAACTTTTGAACATGAGACTTCAATGTATTTAGTCTTTTGACTATCACTGCATTTTTACTGTTGTTCAATGGCCTGAATAAAGTACCTGTACAGAAAGATATTATGAAAGCTTTCCAATGAACCAATCATTGAGTTCTACATATATCTTCTAGTTCTATTGATACTGTCACAAACATCACAGCCTGCTTATACAAAGAGTATGACACCAATGTCACATGAAGACTGCCATAGATATATGTAACTTAGAGCACCTGTTCAATCGCACACTGATGATAATGAGATATCCCATAACCGATGACCTTGCCGACTCGATTGTTTGGATTAAGTTGATTAAAATAGTTGCTGGTTTTCCTTATCAAGGCCTGAAAGTGAGAAAGGTGATAGAAAAGATACTATCAAAAAATTAACTTAATGGACGTTATTTCAAATTTAGACTGAAAACATTCTATAGATCCATAATACTGTATCTACACTGAAAATAATCGACATGAAACCTTACCAAAGCTTTATAAATCCCTGAGGTCAAAAAGTTAAATTATCAACACAGCTAACCAAATTAAACCACACCACATATTTGTATTGCATTGATACTGAGACAGGGACTCTATTGCAATGCTAGAAGATCATACAATATAATACAGCACAAAAATGACTTGAACTACTGTAGGTACACAACCAGTAGCATTAAAGTAGTCAGTGCAGCTATGAAGTTAGGTGTCTGAAAACAACTCCTAGAAAAGGATTCTGTGTTCATGATAGTATTAATATAACATTATTCATGGTATCGAATATATACAGAATGATGTGAACATAAAATATCTCTCAGTCAAGTGAAGCTCCCTTTATACACACAAAAGTAAAGGTCTTTAATAACACATACATTTTGAGATCTGGGAACATCAATGTATCTTCACTTCTTTTTGATGGTACTAATGTACAATATTTGTGTGAAGTTATGGTTATGGTTTTGCCAACAGCATGTCATTTTGGAAAAACTGAAAGACCTGAACCTCTGTATGATAAATTCTGACCTACCTGCCCCCTATAGGATGCCTTCTGACCTACCTGAGCCCTGCATGATTCCCTCTGACCTATCTACCCCTGTATGATTCCCTCTGACCTACCTACCCCCTCTATGATGCCTTCTGACTTACCTACCCCCTATATAATGCCATATGACCTACCTACCCCCTGCATGATTCCCTCTGACCTACCTGCCCACTGTAAGATGCCTTCTGACATACCTGCCTGCAGTATGATGCCTTCTGACTTACCTGCCCCTGTATAATGCCTTCTGACCTACCTGCCCCCTGTAAGATGCCTTCTGACCTACCTGTCCCCTGTAAGATGCCTTCTGACCTACCTACTGCCTGTATGATGCCTTCTGACCTACCTACCCCCTATATGATGCCTTCTAACCTACCTACCCTCTGCATGATTCCCTCTGACCTACCTGCCCACTGCAAGATGCCTTCTGACCTACCTGACCCCTGTAAGATGCCTTCTGACCTACCTGTCCCCAGTATGATGCCTTCTGCTCCAATTGAGTTTTTGGATCACTAGGTATCAAGGCAAGAACACATCGAAGAAAGCTGCTGTAGATGCCTCCTGTTTGAAAGTAATATAAATTAATAAAATCAAGAAAGAAAAGGAGAGTGCCTGGTAATATTTCAATGGTGTACTGCAGTTACTAAATTTTCGCAGGGTTTTCAAATCCTAAATGAGTAACTGAAGTACGTAAACAGCTTCCTTGTCTATTTTTTCAATTATATCTTTTTCTTGTTTGGGGGGGGGAGATGAAAGGGCCAGCTTTTCATACTAGATACTTTCTTTCCGATTCTACAATTTAGATTCTTCTAAACATGCATTCTCCCACCCGAGATTACTTTCCTTTTCAATTTTTATCCCTTACTAAGACAACCTTTTTCTTGTCTTCTCTATTACATCATTGCTTTGTAATTTTGTCTTGCCAGTTTGTCCCTAAAGAATACCATGTTGGAATCAAAATGTTAGGCCTTATAAATTTAATCCTTTTTTATGGTACCTGGCAGTATACTGATTACATCAATTTGACTTTCTCCACATGAAGTATCTCATCAAGTCTTACTGTCAGGGATTCCCCCAAAACACAAAAAGGGGGGGGGGGGGGATTAATCCTAAACCCTAAGCAGGCCCGTATCCAGGGGGGTTCAGGGGGTTTGGACAAATCCCCTCACAAGATCTGGAGTTCCGCTCAGCCTATGATAGTAGGCCTATGTCAGCAACATATACAATGAGTTTTAATTTGTTGGTCATAACTGTTGGGTAAAATGTTCCACTTGTGGTAAAATCAAACCCCCCCTGAAAAAGCTGCATACGGGCCTTCTAAGTTGAACTAGTAGCAATCTGAATGTAGCAGTATTTAAAGAGGGCAACTATACTCTATATACATTCAATTGTTCAGCAGATAAATTGATCTGGAATTTTGTATTCACTGCCAATTTTGGTGCCCTACAATTTAGCACCCTACTATATGGCAGTGTAAAGTGCCTAAATTTGAAAAGGCTGAGCTGGCCATGAATACAATCAATCAATACCATGAGAGCTATATAGCCAGAAAAACCTATGTACGGCTATATACGCAACAGAAGATACACTTTGGTGGATCAAACAGAACATATATCACGCACCCTTAACACTCATACTCAAAGATAAGTTGCTGAAAAGTGGGTGAGAGGTCACCCAGTCCCATTTTGGCATTGTATTAAGTTAAAACTGTACACTTGTGCTTAAAAATCATTACACTTATGGTGGGTCAGTTACTGTGTTACAGTAATGGTTCAAACTTATTATTTTTATGGTGGGCATTACATTCATTATTCTTACTTCATTCATGAATGATACACATATACACACATAATGACAATATAGGTTATAATTGTTATTGAAACCAAAAATGCTTAGGAAAACCGAAGAAAGCAAACATCAGGTTTACCTTGCCAACTACTATTAGTTGTAACATAATCTTACACTTACCTTGTAGTAATATTTCTGGCTTTCTGCCTAGCTTTGTCAAAAACTGGCCAACATTAGGTAGCTGTTCAGTGATGGAAGCTGTGGTTTCCTGTGGATAAATAATAAATAACAACACAAAGTGAAATACATCCTTTCCACTTTATATCTTATGATTTATCAAGTACTACTTTTATCCAGGGAATACCTCTACAGTGGTTTTTTTTTTTATCTTCAAGTGGTATCATGTCAATGCAATGGTGGTTCTGCACTCATCAGTGGTATATGGTTGTTCTGCAATCATCGGTGGTACACTGTGGCTCTGCACTCATCGATGATATATGGTGATACTGCACTCATCCTCGGCACATGGTGGTTCTGCACTCATAGGTGACATATGATGGTTCTGCACTCATCCTTGGTACATGGTGGTATGCAATCATTGGTGGTATATGGTGGTGCTGCACTCGTCGTTGGTACACGGTGGTTCTGCACTCATCCTTGGTATATGGTGGTACTGCACTCATCATTCTAAGTACACGGTGGTGCTGCACTCATCGTTGGTACACGGTGGTTCTGTACTCATCGATGGTATACGATGGTTCTGCATTTATCAGTGGTACATGGTGGTTTTGCTGCACTCATCAGCTCTTCGTGCAGTGCCATATCTCTCTGTTCATTTCTATGGTCACCCTTTAGAAGTCACATTGCAACCCTAAATTTTGGTTGCGCTATGAAGAAAATGCTGGCCTTACGTTTCTTATATATGTCACTCTGTGTGCTATTATATTCTTCCATTTTTCAGACATTTTCTATAAGGTATATTACTGTAAGCACAACTTTTAAGTATGTAGCAATCTTCAGGGAGAATTTAGTCAGTAGCTACACTCAGTAAGTATTGGACACCATAGCTTCATAGCGTCACAAACAATATTCTGATGGTTTTATTGGGTCGAACTGCTGTGGTTTGTGGACTGAAATCTAATTGACAGCTGTCAGTGATTGAAACCTACAAACATGCAACTAGACTCAACGTTATTTTGAGAGGCAGGTAAATAGAGTCACTCTGCTGATGTTTGTTGGAAGAGCGCCATCAATTTAGAGGTTATCAGTGTACTACGGCAATGTACAAAAAGAAAACTTAAGCAATTCAATCACAATAGATTATTACTTTACACATCAAAGAATCAAAGAAATATGAAGTTGGTCTCATCTAGAATAAACAGCTTCAGATGCAGTTCAAATAACCAAACCATATTTCTGGAAAACAAAAGATGTTCGAGGAATGTAGCTGACATCCAACCCTACGTATAGTACACTACATTCAAATCAGATTTGGATAATTGCAAATCTAATTCATGGACCATTTTTCATGAGGCAAACTGAACAGACCCACTTAACAGTCTGCCAGGAAGTAGTACAGTAGTTGAAGATCTTACACCATGGGTGCGATTTCTACAAAACTAATTCAGCGCAAAGCAAAAACGTCGTCATGGGCAATGTAGAATTAAAAGTGTGTGGAATTTTAGTAAATATTTCAGCAGAGAAATTGACCAATATTTGCAGCTGTCGATTCTGAAACTGCAACGACCTCTTTGAAACAATGGAGTTAGTGACGTAGAGCTATGCATTGATGCTATGACTTATTGCACATAATCTGTTGCCAAGGTATTATTACAAGGGAGATCGATATTCCTAAATATACAAGAGAATACAATCAGATATATCCAAAGCAAAAATCAGCAGAAATTGCTGTATTGCTTAGCAGAAGTGTCCTTTAGACAATATTAATTGTAAGTGAAAACAAAAATGTATGTTCAGCTTTGGTACCTATATTGATAAAAGACTACACAGTCAATTTAGAAACAATTCCAAGTCCATTGACAAGAAAATAGCTTTAAGTTTAACTACCTACAAGAAGTCTGTGGAAACGTAGTCCAAATCAGAATTTAAATTCAAAAGACTATGAGGACACGCAGTCATCACATCATGTTCGGATATGTTACGATGTTATGATACGTCAGGGATACATATTAAAAATCATTGGAATAACTTAGGCTAGGGCACATATTGTATAGTAAGGAATCATAAATCGATCAGTATCATGAGTCGATCACTGCATTCTAAGCTGCAGCTAGCAAAGCATATGTAGATGCGATGCAATTTCAATGTAAACATGACCTGTAATGTACTCCAAATTCCTCAAACAATATCAAAAACAATTATTTGCCTCATTATTTTGATGTTCAAAGCAAATAAGTTACTTATGGTGATATTTTTAAGTTTCTGCTTATAAGTATGGACTAAAAAATTTGCAACTGGAGCATGCAGCAAAAGCCACTTAATCTCAATACTTCTGATTACTTAATGTTCCTTTGTAAAAGACATCCTGAGTATGTAAGAAACGGTTCAATTGTCACAAAGAGATTGACAAGGAAAATCAGTGAAGTTTTGGAACTGGTTGATGTATCTCTTGCTGACAAAATATTAGACTTCTGTTACTTAGTTCACTTGCATGCCATTCACTGTTAACCCTGGCACTGTTAACAAAATAATGAAGTATATAAATGTATTCATTTATGTCAATTAAACAGTTGTTTCAAGTTTTGCCTCACCTTCTCTGAAACTACTTGAGCAGCGTAACACCTCAGATTGTTCTGCATTGTTCTGAGCGAGCTATTTGTGTAAGAATTAGTTGACTTAAAGGAAGTTGCAAGGTGCCAGTGAATGTTGTTGAATGTGAATCACCTAATAAAATTTATGAAATACTGTTGACCTAATTGAACAGCTTATTGTCACTCGATTTGGTGGATCTTAGAGTATTAGTATGAAATTAAAGGCACACCTGGAATCTGGCATGCTTCTCTTGAACTTATTCTTTCATGGCATTCTTAACATCATTCTCCTTTTGAAGTTGAGAATACACACAACTGAGTTGAAAACCTCAATACCACTCTGTCCTTTACTATTACACAATTCAATCACAGTAAATCAAAAGAGGAGCTTAAATCTGCTACTGCCAGGGCCCACCAATCCAAACAAAGGATCAAAACTTCTATAAATTACACAAGTGCTGTGGGTAAAACTATAGGAGAAGATCCTTTTCCAGGTTTCAGGGTCTTTTTTGGTCGATAATTTGTAAAAAAAGATGTATTAAACCTATTTTCTTCACATCTTAATTAGTAACATATTTTGCTTACAACGCAAAGAAACATGATGTCAAAGTTTGTTGCACTTTGACAATTGATTGAGGCCCTGACATTGTTTCCAAAGAATATTAGAATTTCCAGCTAGCGTGCCAATATCTCGTATTGAAAAAAAACTTACCATCATGGGACCAAAATGTCTTTGATGAGGCTTACAGTAAACTTCTAGAAAGAAAAGATATTCATTTTGTTTATAAACATCATTATTCTTAATTGTTGTAATTAATTGTTTTCTTTGCTCATCTTTTGGTAGAGATTGACTCAAGAGGTGATTTTGTTCACATGTACTGTATACAACACAGTACTTATGAACAACGTTTAAATGAACTTTAATTTATGAGTCACTCTGCATAACCAGTGTTACACACAACGTGGCTTTGTATGCAAAATTCTATATCCCTTTGGAGTATGATACTGATTTTTACATTTTAAACTTCATGTTCTATTCATTATGTGCTACAATATTTCATCAATTAATCTTGAGATCCCTACCGTTACTGGTCTTTGAATGCAAAAATACAGTATATTGGCATCCATGTTAATGGCGAATCAGTCAAGGAATCTCCTCTAAGCCGCCTCCCATTCTCTCCCACTCCCCATCACCCCCCCCCCCCACCCTGCTTCCTAGACATTTGCCATCCTTTCGTCACAAACATTTAACAGACATCAGTTTGTGCTCTGGAGAAAACAACATATGGGAAAATGCGTAAAAACGTTTTTTGCTACTCCGTGCCATGTTATGCATTTTTAATTAACTATTAACTTTTAACTTGTGTGCTTCAATGTAGGCTAATTTGCTAGCTGCCTTTTCCATTACAGTTCCTTGTTCTCTTCTTCTTTGGGTGTTTGTATTCAATAAAAGAAAGTAGCCTACTTGCTATATCAGCAATGAATCTGTTGTTCTCCTAAGTGATTCACTGTGTGATCCACTCTGTCCCATGAGGTGATTCACTCTGCCCCCCCATGTGGGGCACAGTGGATCAAATGTTTAAAAGGTCTTATTACCAAATATTAATGAAAGGAAATGTGATATTCTGATTATTGGGTATTCTGATGTAGTAATCATAGCTCCCAACTTCCGAGAGGCTAGATGCGGGTCCACACCTAGCCTGTCCGATGGTGAATCACCGCCCCTTGGGGAAGGGGTTTAAGGGGTGCAGGTGTCCCCCTCAAAATTTTGGAAGTTTAGGAGTGTCCACATGGTAGCACTTTTTGGGCAAATCAGTCAACATAATTTCTCCAGGTTGCCACCCAAAAATCTGTTCTGTAGACTAACTCGATTAACATTAGAATATCTTGTTGTAAAAATGCTAAACGCTAAGTGGATATGTGGTCATATCATTAATCTATATGTAATTTGTAAATATTTTTTGGAGCTAGGCTATTAGTGAATCAATAGTTACGTGGGTGTGTAACATGCGCAGCCCATAGCCTGTTAAAAAGCAGAGCTTCAATCTCACAGGGTATTCTGCAATTGTGCCCCACCTTGTTCTTGCTAAGGCTCTACAAAATTCGTTATGCCACTCCACTTCCCTAGGGCTCTACTCATAATCTTTACATGGCCTCCTAACTTAGCCTCTTCTGCTTAAAAGTTCTATTGCAAATGTTATTTGTTAGGCCTCTTGTCTTTGAGAGAGCTTAAAGGTGGGGTGACATGCTTCCAGAAAAGAGCTCCCTTCATGCAAACATTACAAAGTAAAACCCTGAGTGAAAATCCGTTGGAATTTTGTTTGTATCTATTACCATTTTTGAGATATGACTTTTCAAAGTTTGAAGAAAATGCAAAACAGATGACGTGGAGTGTTGCACAGTGTCAGTTTTTCTTTTGTTAACCCTACATATTTTGCCTCTTAATTACTTAATTACTGTGTTTCACACTGGTAAGTGATATCGATATTTTTGAAGGAGAAAATACATGTTTCCAAAATAAAACCCTCTGGGCATATAAAATTATCAAATGACCTTGAAATAAAGGTTACATAAAGAAAGGATTTACATAAGACAAATCCTTGGAGTCCCTCCCATGACGTCACAAATTTGCATATTTAGCCAATGTTTATTCATGACACAGCTGTGAGACACTAATTTGCCTGTAAATTTGTCAATTTTTGACGGATTTTGACGCAATTTAAGGCTATTTTCAACATTTTGAATGCCTAATGCACCCAGTACTGTACCTCAAAATGTCATTTTCATGTCACCAGACCTTCAACTTAAAGTTATGCCTAAGTTAGTTCTTGATAAAGCTAAAATCGTTCAAAAGTATGTAATCCTGCTAACATATTATTTGTGCGTGAGTAACATGTTTTTTTTTAAATTTATTTTTCCTCTTTTTAAATCAGCTTGACTATGAGTTCAAGGCATCCATTGCTGTAAGTTTGTGTGACAATGGATAGGCCTGCATACTGTATACAACATTTACCAGTTTCGCGAGAACGACTTGGGTTTCATCGAGGAATGCTCTCAAATTGTCATCCTCTGCAAAGATGTCGACCACACTGCAAATCTCGATTTTTTCAACCCACTCGTTTACTTTTATCTGGTCCACTAAGGCCATTTTTATAGGAATGGCAATTTTTTTTTTTGATGGTTTAGAGAAATCACACACAAAAATCAGGTAATTCGGGACGGCTCATACTACGAACAGCACACAAATAAATCATATCAGGCAGGCCTCACTCAGTCTGGTATAACGAACGACGAATAACAGCAGGCATGTTACATGCAAAATAAACGAATTGTTTTTTTTTTTGTTTTTTTTTTTGCGTGTGTGTTTTCATGTGGTTTACCTACGTTATTGCTTTTTGCAAAACCCAATAAGGTTTTTTTTTTTATTTGTTATATTTTTAGTTGTTAAACTTCGATCGTTTGTTCAATTGCGTGCTTTAAACAAACTACCATTCTAAACAGGCCTAGGCCTATTAACAGAAAAAAAAAATCATCAACTTCACGTCTTATTTTCCTGTTTATTAATTTATGTGAAAAGACTCAGTTCAGTACAAATTTTTATGTTAACAAAATAGGTATAGTTGAAGATTTCTCAAGAAAAAATTATATCGTTAGAAATTGAAAGCTATTGAATTAATTAGTTTTCTGAAAATGACAATGACATAAATATTCTAGATAAGATCAGTCTCAATTATTACCATTTTCCATATGTATTGTTTTTATCGTTAATTGAGAAATTGCCAACATAACATCCAATTTTAAAACTGAGCACATGGATCAAGTACACTCGGGAAGTGCCGTCTCCTCAAACTTTCCTGCCACCTGGAGTTTTTGAAAAGCAAAAATTTTCTTACACGCTTCACGCCAACCAATGGTGCCGCTTCGCTTAGATAGTAATCCCGCTAGTTAATAACAAACATAATTAGTTCAAGCAGTCTCTACCTCCCCCAAGTGTTAGGCGCCGGTGCGCCAATTGTGTTCATCAAAAAATATTTGCCAAGAACTAGAGAAAAAATGAAAAAGGATGCATACTTAGCTTATTATGATTCTTATCACCTTCAAACACTGATTTGAGATTTGCATTACCATTTTTGTATAAATTGATTTTCTTTTCGCACGAACTGATTACTACTGCAGGTATGTTATCTCCATATGCCAAGGAGTGGGTACGTCCAGCCAACCAATGGCGGCGCCCCGCTTGGCAACCCCGCTAGTTTGTCACAAACATAATTTTGGGAAACAATTACCCCTCCCCATTAAAAAAAAAAAAAATTCTAGGTCTATCTACCGATGAGTTAATGTGTTAAAAAAAAGGATTTGTCAAGTACTCACAAGAAAAAAAAATAAAAGGAGAGGATGAGTAATTCATTACGACCTTTGTACCGCTTAAAAAAAAAAAAAACACGACATGTACCACTTCCTAGATTGATTTCCTTTTCACATGAGTTGAGAAATTGCATACAGGATACCCATATTTCAAAGATGGGTACATTCAGCTCACGTACACCGCCGAGCGCCAGCTAGTGGTGGAGCTCCACTCAGCCTAGATAGTAAAACCCCTTTGTTAGTCAAAAATGTAATTCGGGAAAACAATACCCCCCAAGAAAAAATGTTACAAGCACCAATTAATGCGCCAATCTGTTAAAAAGAAAGGATTTGTTAAATACTCAACAAGAAAATCTTAGAGAAGTATGCCCTCTCTAGATATTTGAATATGAAAATTGTCATTACAGTTGGCCTTAAAATTCAGACTCTACATGAAGCAGAGCAGTCACCCTTACTTGAAATCAAACAGACCAATGGAAATGGATATGAATATTCGTGTATGCAAAAAAATGGGACTTGGTTTTTTTTCTTTGGTTATAACATATATTCCGTGGAATTTGGCTTTCATTGAAAAATCTTCAACTGAAAGGCCAGCTTTAAACAACATGCTCATGCTCCTAACATCTTGGACAAAATTGTATTTTGTCCACGTTTGTAGGTGTCTTTTCATATAAATCAGTTACTGTCTGTCATAATGATTGTAATACGTCTGAAAAAAATGATGATATCTTATGATTCTGGAAACAGCTTCAAAGGCAGAGCTGTTGTGTCACAACACTAAATCGGCCACCATATGTCGAGACATTGTATATCAGTTTTACCCCCCCCCCCCCCCACCTCCGCCAGCAGCTACATCCAGCAACACTACACATTACGGGCACAGTGACATTCTATATCTAAACTCTGTCCATGATATACCAGTGATTTGTTAATGACCCCCACCCCACACGCTCACTGTGGTTAGCCACTCAGGGACCTTAACGTGGGAAAACCTTCTCAACCCCTTCACCTCAAAGGAAGTCGAATTGAAAGGCGCAAAGCAGCGCATTGTTGGGCAGTAAAGGAATTCTCTACCATAGCTTTTGATACATAGTAGGCCCAAAAGGTTTTGCTTTTGCTTGTTTACCAGCCAAAATTTTATCTTTTTTGCATCCGAAACGTTAGGCCTATTGTCTAAGGCTTATTGTGCCTTGATGTCGGTAAATTGATACACCTGATACCTGATGAGGAGAGCGGTCAGGGGCTAAAACGTTTATTGAACATTTTAACATTTGCATTTAGATTTATGCAAATGAGGGAGATTTGCAACAAAGAAGAAAAATATCTTCTTTGTGCTCTTAAGCTGCTTAAGAATCTAGGTTGTAAAGGATCGTTTTATACTGTATTTAGTAAGACTGCAGGGAGAAACAGATGGTTAAGCCTTTGCTATTGAGAAACATTAAACTGTCGGGGACCTGGAATTCGATGACAAAAAATTGAAAGGGCTGAAAAAAAAATCAAGAATAATTATTTCAAGGGGTATTTGACAATGATGGTTCTCACCATTCAGACAAGCTACATGTTCGGGAACCCCCCTTTTTTGCGAGATTGTCCAATCAGAAAGAAATCAATGTTTTATTTTTTTTTACTAGAAAACAGCCCCCCAGTGTTATTCCTATTGGTCTTCGCCTTCGCATTATATATTTCCAGTAGCCTATCTGTCTCAGACGCCATCTTTTTAGTGAATTTCAGAAACACTTTATACAAGGTTGGATACTTGGACGTGAATGTGTGCAGTTCTGTTTCCACTTTAGACGTTGACGAAATATTCTTAATATCAATTCTTACACTGTTTTTTTTTTCATCGCAGTGCAATAATTGTTTAAATATGCATGGAAGAACGTGCAGTTTATATACATGGAAAGGACTAAAAAATGGTATTGCTTTATTCTATACAATGGGTATAGACTAACTTCAGTGCATACTCTGTGGACAGCTTCACTCTCTGCACGTGTTTATAAAAAATCACGGAACTTACGTAACTCTGGCTCCTTAAACTGACATTGATAGTGGCCGTCGAAATTTCTTGAACTTCGTTAAAGATGGAAAAGTTTTCAATTTTTAAGTTTCAAACAGTGCTAATATAGGAACTAGACAGAATGCAGTTCACCAATAGCCAGGCCTATAACCGATGGTGGGGTCGGATGAACAAACATTGACATTCAGGCTTTAACATTCATTGGAACTAATTCATGGAGATGTTTCCTTTTCATTGGATTTCTTTTTTGTGAGGATTTTTGTGCTAGGAGTTTTCAATTGGATTTTCGAAAGGAGTTTTGTGTTTCGAAAGGATTTGTCAAGTCAGATGTGTACAGCATGTAAGATAACTTTCGTTTTATTTACTAAATTTGTGAGTTCACTGTTTCAGTACACTCGTCCCTCAACCGGCCAAAAAAAATAGCCCACAATAGCCCAATTGGATCATTCGTCATTTCAATCCCTTAGTACCAGTGCTTAAATATATTTTAATTGGCAACAGATGTAACTTGGCCTAATATCGATAAGGCCTTCCCTTCATTGCTACCCCCCCCCCCACATAGGTTATGAAGTACATTATACTTGTAAAAGTTCCCCCACTGAGCTTGGAGACAAAGCAGCTCCATTCAACTTTGTTTTTTTTTTACCGACAGATGAATATGTAAAGAAGATATAACACAGTCAGCAGGGGGTGAGTCCTAAAAGACGGTTACACCAATCGGCCTGTAACCGCTGTTAAAGGATGATTTTAGTGTTACGTCTACAACTAAACTGACAAAACTGACAAAAATTGTGAATGTACCTTTGAAACGTTCCTCTGTGCTTCATGAAACTTACTTTTCGTTTGTCCTCTTCATATGTAATTAAACAGAATGTTGCAAGATCGGTATAGGCTGATTTAGAATCCGTAACGCTAGACAGTTTAATATTACACTTATGGCAAGTTTGACTGAGCCGACTCACGAAGCTGGTACGGGTTATCTTGAGAATCCGTATTTTAACTTAGTGTAGATAACCAAAAAAATGGGGGGGGGGGGGGAGACAGGTAAACATCGGAGCTAGCTCGGTCAGTTGGTACGGATTTCTTATACTAAAATGTAGAATATCTTGTGTGAATCCGTACCATCTATAACTTGTTTGGGCCTAAGGAATTTAAACCAAGTTAATAACAAAAGGGAGTCACTCATAGCCCCAGACAGTTCCAACTCCTCCACATGTGTGATCAAAACACTGTGCCATTGGGTATACAATGTGATGTGAGCAACTCTGCAGCTTTTGAACTTGCTGTCAAAGAGCAGAACTAATTGAGAATTTTGCTTACCCTAGCCAAAAATGTAGATTGGGTGATGAGTGACTGCCTTTAAAACATCACATTCAGCAGTGCGGATTCTAAATGTAACGCCCAACAAAACCAAATATAGTAAGGAGAATCTGAAGTCATCCTTTAACATTGTCTAACCCATTGAATCTTTCCTTACAGGATCTTTCCACAGGTCACTTCTCTTTCAGGTAGATGGAAAGGTAAGTTTCCACCACCACCGTCGGACGGATACTGATGGCTCATTGCAGAGTAATCCACAGAACTTATAGGTATGCCGCCGCAAACAGACATTACCCGATGTCAGCCATTGTTTCGATAGAAACAAAGGACTTTTTTGTTGTGATCCTGTAGCATTTTTTTTTTCTGTAACGCTTTTTTTCTTTTTCTCTGTAAGGCTTTTTCCTTCTCTGTAACGCTTTTTTATTTTTTCTCTGTAAAGACTTTTTATTTTTTTCGTACGTACTTAGGATCTGTAAACGGGAAAACTGTCAAGCAAATTGATGTCCCTCTGGCTTGTTGGTATAAACAAGATGTAATTTAGTTCCTTTTGTATACTCTCTCTTTAAAATCATTATGGATCTTTTTGTATATCACATTGGAATCGCAATAAACTTTCACTAAAAATCAAACTTGTCCTGTCTTTTTTTTTCTCTTCACAAACTGAATGCCAAATGCATTTACAGTGTAACTTCAGCACATTCTCGCGAACTGAAATCAAACCATACAATTTACATGAACTGCAAGACTCTCAATGAATAAGAAGCGAAAGTCAAATGCGCCATGACAGTGTTATAGCACAAAACATGCATAGTCAGTATTAATATTTATAATTAAAATTTACAGTACCATCCAGGCGTATATATGTAAGAGCTGATGACGTAATGAAATTCACTCACTGTTTTAACAATTTTCTTTTATTCTCTTTCAGGTACCTTCGACCCTTAGATGTTTGACTATCGACATGGATTGGAAACAAAATCAATATTACCAATAATTAGGGAACAGCAAGAACAAAGTCTTCAACCATATAACCAATTAGTACACATATACTTTAACAATTTTGCTTATCTTGTTTCAGGTCTCTGGGCTCTTATAGATGACTTGCATGGACCACTCACTCGATATTAGACAGTGGAGACAATTAGTTGAAAACATGGTGTAAATACTGCTTTGAATCCCGCCATACAACCAGTTGTACTGAACAGTAATGAAATCATTAACTGAACGATTCATTTGTATGTATTTTAAGGAGTTTTCTTTTGTCTTTTTTTTGTTTCAGGTGTCTCTGCTCTTAGGTTACTTACATGCATGGACCTTCGACCCAGTAATAAGAGACAGTGAAGACAAGACTGAAAGCATGGTTGAAATACCGCTTACAACCAACAATACCGACAACATAATGATACCATGAAGTAAAAATGGCGTTATGAGTTAACATGTATTGTCCTTTTTGTTGTTTGGATGACCTACATGAACCATCCAATAATTATGGAGATAAATCCTTAATTGAAATGCCTGTTGGACTTCCGCTAGATTAAAACATTTTTTCCTTATTTTTTCTTTCAGATATCTTCACTCTCTGTGACTTGCATGGACCACCGGCCTCCATTAATAATCTAATAGTTTTACCAATAAAAGGGGACAGTTAAGCCAAGTTCAAAGCATGGACCATTCACCTAGTTTACCTAGATTCATGCAGTTGGACAGAAAGACAGTGACATATATTACCAGTAGCGAACAGAGTAACATTAACATTACATATTTTTGTCTCAGAAAGCAGAAAAGTATGAGGAAAGCCATAACTGGAAGCCTTATACTGAAACAAAAATAACCAAAAAATTGAAAGAACTTGTCTAGCCTACATAACCGATGAGTGATATTATTTTCAGGTATATTTCTACTTAGCAACAGAAATTGAAGAAAGTTGTGGATGCTACATCCTACAGGACTAAGAGCGAAATGAATAATATTTTTTCAACGTATATTAGTTTTTACTTATTTAGTGCGTAAGGAAAGCCATTACAGGAAGCCTTACTGAAACAAAATGTGTAACATAAAAATGAAGGAAATTGTACAGCGTATAGAAGCAAGAGCGAATGAGTAATATATATATCTCTATTTACCAAATGGAAGAGTAAGGAAAGCCATAACAGGAGAACCGTACTAGAGCAAAAGTTACATGGGAATTAAATGTCAGTGTTGCAGCCTGTAGAAACGATAGAGAACAAAGTAACAATTTCATAATGTGTTAGGAAAGTCATAACGGGAAGCCTTACTGAAGCAAAAAATGCGGCCACTTCAACTTATTGAACCACGAGCGAAAAGAGTAACATAACGTTTATCTGTTTTAACTTATAATTTAGCGAGTACAGTAGTGAGGATAGGAAAACCTTACTGCAGCCTATAGAACCAAGAGCAAAATGAGTAATATTTTTTTAAGTGTATTTGCTTTACACCATACTTGTAGCATAAGAATAGTAAGGAAAGCCATGAGGAAGCCTTACTAAAAGAATTAAGTGAACATATGGTTCTAAACCATTAGCAATGTGTACACAATGTCTAAAAAATTTCAGCTGTTTTCTCCCACAGATGCTCTGGGTCATCGAACGAGTTGTAGCTGGGGCCGATTTATCAGCATGTACCTTGAGAACAAGGAAGGACAATCCCCCCAGAAAGACCCTATACTGATGCATATAAAAGCTGATTGTTATGTTACGACAAGACCCATGCAGTTGAAACCATCTTTACTCATGCACATACTAGTGTGAAGCAAAATTATGTTGGATTTGAACGTGTAACACATTTTTTCTTAATTTTCTTCATTTCCAGCTTAAAACGTTTAAATGCCATGGAACATCGACTGATAGCCAACTATACATAGAAAACCTATTTCAGCCATACGGAGAGTAAAAAAAATCAATGCTTTTACTGAAGCAATGTAATAAACAAGTACAGTATTGAAAAGTTAGTGTCGTCAGGGGGTGTATTGATTGCAAATCATGGGGCGATTGAATTTACTGTACAAGGAATAGAGTACAGATGGGGATTTATTCCATACTGGCTGATGAATCACCTCTAACGTGTACGTCACTGTTTTGGCTGTAATGCAGGGTGGGAGGGTATGACCAGAATCAGTCGATGAGAGAAAGGAATGTGCTAAAATGCTCATCAATCACTGAGAAAAAAATGTTTGAGGATGTTAAATTTGTTGGAAGAACAGTGTCTAGCTGGTAACCTGTCACGTACATCACTACTTCAGTCAACGTTTTTCATGATTTTGTTTTTCCTCCAGGGTAACCACCTAGTAAATATCGGATTTTTCCTAATATCTGGAAGAAAGTCCTGGTACAGGACTGCCACGAGTGGACTAAACAAGTGCAACGTAGAGGAGAAACAGCGCTCAATGTCGTCAGTCATAGAAGCGGCGGCCTCTTCTTGTTAATGATGTATCGATGTCAGCATTTTTATGCTTATTTTCACTGTTTGTCCTTCGACCTTGATACCGGTACAATTGGAGGCCAGCTGAATAATAATTTGAATACATTATTTTAATTAGTATTAGTACTCTCTTCGTCTATTATTCAGATGACTGGCTGGACTGTTACATCAGGATCTGGACTGATGGCCAAGAAGAAGAGCATAGAGGAAACGACAGATATATGATACGGTAGCATCTCGTTCAACAAGGGTCAAGTAATCTTAAATGAAAGGTATTTATAGTTTGTCCTTTGTTGTTGTTGTGTAATGGTCTCTTGCCTTATATGGAGCGAAAAAGATCTCTAACTGTTGACCTCTTCATTAAAACCGGAAAGTCAATAACCAAAACCATTTCTGTTGTCTGTCTGACTTCAATAGGCCAACTGCAAATTCATGTCGTCATCTTTTCTTTTCAGACGGCTCTGGACTTATTACGTCATTACATGGACAGATGGCTATGGAACAGATGACAATAGAGGACAAAAGAGGACAGCACCCCGTCCAACAGCGAATCAGGAGTCATGATCAAGTAAACTTAACTGTTGATATTTATCATTTGTTCTTGTTGTACTGAAATATTGGTCTTTTGCCCCTGTATAGAGCTAAGAAGGCACAAATTGTGGACCTCTCTATTACCCAAAACAATCTTCCCTACCCTAACCAAAATCCAAAGAGCACCTATCAGAGAAAGTGCCATTCCTTAGATCAAAATCTTGATAATCAATGGGGCCCTGAATTGTATTGACACCACATTTGTGGTATAAGATTAATGAATTAATTGTTAATTTCATTTGAATAGATCAATTCAAGACAATGGATCTTTCATCAAAGAGAGGAGAAATGCATCAACCTTGGAACCGAACTCTGGATAGCTGAACAGAACTATTTTTTTGTTTTTGTTTTACTGATACCAATGGAACTCATTGTATTTAACGTTTTAACGGTTTTAAGGGTTTAACGGTTTTAAGGGTTTTTGAAATGTATTGAATTGCATCGCATTTCACTTACAGGGCCCGTCATACATCCATCTTCATTTCATATTCATTCATGTACTAACACATTCATGTATGTTAGGGTATGGTATTTTCAGTAAGGGATATTTAAGAAGTAATTTGTAGTATTTTTATGTATTTGATTTCGTTTATTCCTTATCTTTGCATTTATTTGAATAAATCACGCAATTGATTTTCGTAGTCTCTTGTTTTATTGTGCCGTGTACTTTATGAAAAACATACAGCGATTTTTCACAATTATGAAAGAAGCTTGCCTGACAAGTAGTACGTGAGCTCTTTAATGTAGGCCTAATGAATTTGACAGTGCTGATTAAGCGTGCCACCATGCCTGCCTGCCCTGATACTTATAGCTAATCATATGTAACATACACACTAGCTCATTGTGAGGGCGTAGTACACAAAATACCCACGATTCTTAAAAAGGGGTCCCAACATTCAATACTTACACAGGTGCATCATGAACATATACCGAGGCCCCATTTGATTGAAGTCAAATACGACACTAGTTGATTCGAGGGAGGAGGCATGTTAAATCTACCATTAAGCCATAAATAACTTGATAAGCGGTTATGGTAGACATACATGTTAAATAAAGCAGTGGACCAGGTATACATATTGCAATATCAAACCATGTAACTTGATGAAATACAATGCCAGATATGCATAACAAATTTGAAATGGCCATATCAAGTCAGACAGAACGCTTCACATGTATGTCGAGTAGGATATTAATTAATCAAATTTCGCAACCAGATACCACTTGATGAAAACTCCGATAAGTTTTATATGGGCCATTTTAATTTTGATGTGTATCTGACATTCTTTTACATCAATTTATATCACCATATTAATATTTGTTTTGTTTAGGATTGGATTACTCTTTACCCTGGAAAGCCTACATGGGAAGTCAGGATTTAGAGCCCTGACGTAGAATGTATTGAGGTATTCCCCAAAGAGAGATAAGATACAGATGAGAGAGATTCTTGCCGACAATTTACAGCATAGTCCAGGAAATCACTAAAGTCAACCAACTGTAAGGGTAAACAAACATGGCCGACACAGGGTTCACAGTGGCAAACAGACGTTACTCTACTCCTGTTTACATAGAAGTCAGTGAACGTTAGGCCACTAAACGTGATACTGTACCACCAGGGATGTATTATCAACACTATGGGTTGTGGTAACTTGAAACGTTAGGTGCAAGATTTGGGGAATCTGTAATGATGTATAACCACGGAATATTTACCCAAATAGTATACATGAACTGGTTGATAGACATTTGATTTGCTTCACTCTAGACAAAGAAAAAATAAACAAGCATGGGGGTCAATTTTGGGAAGGCGGGGCTGTCCCCTAAAATTTTTGGAGAGGAGGGGACACTACCACCACTTTTTGTACCTTGAAATTGTTCTCAGTGGAAATGTAAATTTACCAACTGGTGTTAAGTAACAAAGAAAATTTACCTGAAATTAATACGCATATAGAATAAGCATGTAAAGTGAATCGAACAACCATCAAAAGACATCGTGAAAGCCTGCGTACATAAAACAAGATGTGTCTTGCCTATACGGCTTTGATGTCACGGTTCTCTGGTCAATTTTCAATTAAAGTTCAACATACTAGTAATCCAAGTGGGTCTATTTCTGTACAAACTAATCTTTTACCTCGTTAATTGTGTTGAGCAGAAAGGCGCAGTAGTTAACGTGTTCCTATTCATGCGCGTATGAAGTACGTTCTAAGAGCTACTGCTACTTTGAAGTTCATTGCTGGAGGTATCGAGTTAAACAGCCATGTGTTGGTGGACTAGGGTCCAAACGGTATCTCTGTTCGATTTCTTGTGATTTCAAAGCTTGAAGTAAACGTAGGTTTTTGAAGCTCGTTGTCCCCTTGTTTTTATCTGCTATTTTCTTACCGCACAGGATATACCTAGAAATTAAAGATTGCTGAATGCATTTCCCTCTCCATTCTGTACGGCTAACTGCTATTGAATAGTATATGGAAAACTGAGGATGCATGGAACCTGGGGTTGGTGGTGCTGGCAGCAAAGGAGCGTCGGTGGGAAATTGGAGTCCACTTGGAGAAATAAGAAATTAAGAAATAGATAAACAAAAATACAAAAGTATATACATGTACAACAAATAATCCCGTTACCATTCTGTATGTAAAGAACAGTATAGATAATTTTTTTTATATGCATTAGTTCTGAATTTTGGTGTCATTGCTTTCTAAGTTCTCAGGTGATCCCGGATAGTTTTTGTACTATGTTTCCTCCACATTTCTCCCACATTCGTCTAATTGGTTACATATTTGTACCTTTCTATTGACTTGATGATGATAGGGACTTATTGTTGTATATTCAAACTGCCACTCCTTGCTTGACTACCAAATTGAGCTTCATTGTCTGAAATAAACCCTTCTGGTTTTCCATGGACTGAAAATAGCATTGCAAGTTCTTCTACTATGGTTTGGCTGTATGGTTCAACAACCTCGATGAAGTCTGCGAAATAATCAGCCACTACAAGAAAGTTGGTTCCTTCACTCTGGAGTAGATCTGCTGCTTCAGGTTGCCACTGGCGAAACGGAAGTTAACTAGGTTTCAGTGCTTAGGTTGGTTGGTTACTCCTGCTTTGGCAGTCCGAACGTCTGCTCACTATCTATTCTATCTGACTGCTCCAGACATTGCCATTAGACTACATCCCTTTAATTTCTCATCCGGCGTAAGTCCCACCACTGCCTGATATCTGCATCAACTTGAATGAGTGTCATGGGATGTCCTTGCCATACAACATCTCTCAACTTAAAAGAAAAAATCAAATAAATGGTGGCTCTATATGGCATGTCTTCTCCCTGTCGGCGATGCGCACATGATACCATGCAGATCGTTGATTGCACCCTTAAATACATGCAAGAAAAAATGAAGCAAGAAAAAAAAAAGTTTGTGGTAGGAGGTAGAACACTTTAATGCAACATGGCCGGCTACCTTTTCTTACAAGATACGGTAGTGATCCCCATAAGTATTGGCCAAAGTCTGTGTAACAGTTTCAAAGGTATTATCACCTTGCTGTAAGTAAGCTGGTGACTGTTCCCCTTCCCTTTAAAATCCTAATGAAAATGTTGAAAATCGGCTGCAAAGTGCCATCGCCTGCCACCTTCTGCCATCTGGCGAGAATTTTTGGACAAAAATATTCTCGCACGCTACCGGCCAACAGATTGTGCCACTCGCCATGTAGATAACGTGAAAGGTGCTTTTTTTAAAATCAAATTTCCCCATATTTTAAATATTGATTTTTTTTCATTAACTGAGAACTTGCAGACATGTCCCTATATCAAGCCTGAGTACATGCAGCTTAGGACAGTGCCATTTCGCAGGGAAATTGGTGGGGGTTTAAAGCCAAATATTTTGTTGTACACTTTGCTACGTTGTCAGTGATCAACCAAATAGTCATGACTAAAGCATACTTCCTTTGTCTTGTTGGAAGAAACGTGTGGTTCAGTTGAATGAAAACTGTCAATTACATCAGTCGGATTGTGTACTTTTGGTCATTTTTCTATGAGAATTTTAAATGATACGGCCTTGAGAACTATTTATTTTTCGCAATTGTTTGAATGGTGCAAGTGACAGATATATTTAACTTTTAAAACATGAAATATTAAAGTTTTTAGATTTTGCACGCACACACAATCACTTTTAAACTCTATTGAGACCGCTTATGCTAAAATGATCTTGCTACGTGCCATTCTGGCAGTACATTTTTTTAGTTCTGGTACGCTACACATGAGCATATAGCCGCCTAGAAAGTTTGGGAGGTGGAGATTTTTTTGTGATTAATTTAGCAGGATTACTACCTAGGCAAAGCCCCACCTTAAATGAACATTTTATTTTAAATTTAAAAGTGAGGATCAGGAAGCTCATATGCGGGTCCGCAAGGATCCTGTACCATGTTGATCGTGGATGAACACCGGCGAGGCCCCCCGGCTCTTCGATAAGTGTCCAGAGAATACTGAGGCGGGAGTTTAATCAGACAATCGCCAATGCATACCAATGCAACCCCAAACCTGCCCAAGGGACCCCCATTTAATGTCCCCATTATGCGGACGAGAGTGTATCCCCCAAACCTTATCCACTTTCACAAAGGTGGGTGGGGGTGTAGAAACCCTGACCAGCTCAGCAGCCCACCAGCTGTTCTGACAAGACTTAAATCGACCAACATCAAATAAAACCCTCAGAACCACTGTAAAAAGCTTTACTGAACAAGTCAAAGTCATCCCCAGAAATTAGCTCGAAGCGTATAAGAAACTTTTAGGTCTAATCCCTCCCTTAAATCCAAGTGGCTACAAACGGCATTTTGTGAGTGTTCTCAGCTGTATGTACCCCAAAATGGTAACACATATAAAGAAATTTTCAGTGAAACGTAAGAAATCCTCAGCGAAATTTTGAAAAAAAAAAGAACTTTCGTCGGTTGGGCAGAAGGGTGAATGAGAATGGATTGTAAGAAGTAATTACCAAGGACGAGGCCAGGATCAAATGATGAGGTGGCATATATTACCATAGATCATTGATTTGCTATAGAGTCGTTTTTCATTTTTTTTTAGCAGGGAACAGGGGTCATCCTAAGGGCGTAGCAATTTTGAGCGCATCACACATGCGGAACTTTCTGCGGTAAGTGGAGCACCACCATAATGGTTGGCACACAGTGTACTATCAAACTCTTGGTTTTAGAAAACCTTTCTTCTATAGACCGGAAACGGCTCTTTTCGAAAGTCCTGGGCTGCGTGTATCCAGCCTTCATTTAGGGATCTCAAGTTTGCACTTTCTCAATTAATGAGAGAAAATTATTCTATAGGGAAATATACTTTGGTTTGTTTTTATCTAGAGTATCTACGGCTATTAAAACCTCATTCAGGATTTCAGTTAACCACACGTTAACCATAAAAAAGGATTTCGGCCTGAGCAAAATATAGTAGTCTTCATACACTATCTATTAGCGGAGCACCATCATCAGTTGGGAGTAGGGTGCAAGAAAAACTTTGGCTTTATAAACCCCAGATATGGCCGGAACGTCATGGGCTGAATGTATCCTGCCTTGAAATAACGAACTCATATCTGTAATTTTCTCATGTCTTTCAATTTCATTATTCATTATTTCGAAGGATTGTTATTCCGAATCAAACATTAGGGTCATTATTCCGAAGGTTCAATATTCCGAATCAACATGACGGTCAGTATTCCAAATCTAACATAAGGGTCAAAATTCCGAAGGGTTGTTCTTCCAAATGGTCAAAAAGAAAGAATGCGATGTCACTTTTTATAAATTTTCCTTTAATTCATGATTTTGGAAAGTTCACTAGGGTCTCAGTGTCTACCACTTCATCTAACTCTCTTTCCCTGTTACACATAAATGCTATAAAATGCCTGTAAACATTAGGAAAAAAAAAAAAAATAGCGGACCCTAAAATTGCACCAAGCGAGCCTGAAGGAGAATTTCGAAATGAGGGCTGAACTTCTTCCTATCAAAACACTCGGAAAGTGCCGTTTCCGGCAATCGGGGAGGGGGGGGGGGGGGGGAGTAGAGAAGCCAAAAATTTTCGTGTGCACTCCTCGCCAACCGATGGTGGCCCTCGATTAGCTTAGATAGTCGACGAACCCCCCTCCCCCCCCCCGGGTATAGGCTGGCTACGGGCCTGCACTGCAACGTACTTGTGATTTAGTCGGGCTTTATCCATAACAGTGTTTGAAATCGTTGCACATTCCTGCATAATATGAATAGATCTCAAAGCAATTTACCTGGTTATTAAGGAGGTTCATATTCACCCTGTTCTCTAAATGGCCTGCAACTTCCTTCAGAGAAATTATCGGCCAGGAGTATTGGGTAAGTGTGAATATTCTCTATACATTCTGTTTACTTGCAGCCTGTGCTTCTGAGACCATACTATGCATGTACTTTGCAAGACGCTTGATTAAACAATATTAGGGGTATATCATGCATTTTCTTGTGCAATTTTGCACTTAGCAAAAACTCTGGGAGGGATAATTAGCCTATTGCGCACTTTTTGTTCAACCCTTCTCTCACAAACTCTAACCTATAGCTGGTCGGTTATATGTTAGTGCGAAGAGCAGATCTGTTTTTTTTTTCAATGAAATTATTTTTATAACAATTAATGACAGCACGGTATGTGTCAAATTTTCACAAGAAATTTAATATGGAACTCCGCTAGCTGAGTGCGCAAAATTATGGTGTTGCAACGAATTAGTTTAGTTTAGGATTTGAGGATCAGAAAGTCTGAAGAATTATCAAGGATCCTATATATTGTATGATGTTGATCGTGGATGGTCACCGGTGAAATTCTCCCACTCTTTTCAATCTGCAAAGTACTTATAGGAGGTAAACCAGGGGTGAAGCAGCAATCCCATATAAAGCAAACCTGCTCACGGGACCGCCATTTTACGTCCCTACCTGAAGGACGAGAGTGTATCCCAAAGGCTGGGATCTGCTCAGCTCAGCGGCAGCCCACTGAGCGGTACCGAGCAACCTGAAGTGGGCGAAACCTGAATCGAACAACAGGAACCTAAATTGAAATCACCAAATAACCCAGTCAGAACCACTGTAACAGCTTTACTGAACAAGTAATTTTGAGTCTCCATAAGTTTTACACACCGCCTACACTTTATGTGACTCCTCTAATTTGCCTCTTTTTTCCACAATCACAGTTCCCACCATCTTGCATTTTGTCCTATCCAGTGACGTCATGGAACAATAGTTGAGACCCGAAATCTGTATGGCAATATAGTTTCTCATTATTATTATTAGTATTAAAACACTTATAAAGCGCCAACAGTACAAAAAGTATTCGATGGCGCTGTACAGAGACAATTAAACACTAAAACGGCACAGAAATAAATAAAAGATACAAAAAGAAATTACGTAAAATGCAAACGATAAAAGTGCGTCTTCAAATTCTTCTTAAAAATTATGAGCGAATCACTGTTACGAATGTTATCGGGGAGACTATTCCACAGTTTCGGGGCCACATAACTGAAAGCTCTTTCACCCAATTTAGAATTAATTCTAGGGACAGCAAGGGCGCCGCGACTGGAAGACCTGGTGTTACATAAAAGATTTGAAATGTACTCCGGTCCAATACCTTTAAGAGCATTAAAAACAAGAGTAAGAACTTTAAATTACACACGATAGACAACAGGCAACCAATGAACTTCTCTGAAGAGGGGAGTGACATGGGTACTTGAAGGAACTTGGAATAGTACTCGAACTGCGAAATTGAAACCGGGTACTACAACACGAATCGAAGGGAACTTTTAGGATCATACTCGGAAGCTATTACGTTAAAACGCTGTTTTCCCTGAATATTATCACTGAGGTTATCGCAAGGAATCAAAAGGTTGCATTTACCCGGTGCGGATACAGGAAAGGGAAGGGGAGCAAGCAATGTCGGGCAAAGACCAACGAACGATCACCGGAAGCGTGAAGCCATGACCGGTGTTCAAGGGTCTTCCCTCAAGAAAATTTGAGTTCTGGATGCGCTTAGATGAGAGTTTTCAGCATCTTATGAAGCATATTTTCCACATTTACCTGCTCATTAAGGTAAAAGAAAATCGTTGGTCATTGAAAAGGGGGGCCTGCGCGTGGCCCTCTCCTAGATCCAGGCCTGTTAATTTACCCAAAGAAACAAATTCTCGGGCTCGACGTGCATTACACATGGTACGTGGTGATGAAAGCAGGGCTGTTTTGTTAGAGTAAGGAGTTGTTAGATAGCAAGGACGGTGTGTTACGTTCGGCTTCATTTGTTTAGCGCGTGTAATCGTAAGCCTGTCGTTTGTGGCGCTTGTTGCCCTATCGAAGTATGCACCAAATTCTCTGAGGTAAAACTCTTAAATGAAGCTAAAGCCGCAGCTATGATTCGCTCGTACAACACTTCCCTCTCCTTGAACAAATAACTGTTTCCCATACGTATGCACAATGATATGTGCACACGTACGTATGACACTCAGTATCAAGGGGCTTTTAGTATATACCACAACGTGCGTACATGCCGGCTGTGCTTTGTGCATGTCCGCACAGCATACTTTCTCTGTACTAAATTAATGTAGACAGGTAGATACATCGCGTAACTTAGTGTCTGTCTTGCAGTGTAGTTTCTCAAAAGGGAAGAGCGAAAGTCAATCTATCTGCAAGATGTAAGTTTCGTGTTTGTATTCCTCTTGATCAAAGTAATCCTACGTTTCCCCGGCGTAAATGTTTGTTGCACTTAGATTAGAATAGGCCTAACGTTAGGTTTCGGAAGTTTGGCTTGGAATAATTAAAAACGAAGAAACAAAGAAGTGACTCTAGCCCAGCCTAACGTTAGGGGCAATTAAATTGTTTAGAAATAGTTAAGCCTAAGTTAGGCCTAAGCTTATGATACGACCACACCAAGGGACTTGTTTCTACATTAAGAGAGAATAACATGTAGGCTTTATGACGGTCGTCACATATTTTAGTCAGAAATTTGAGGAGTTAGACTTACTAAACTAAAGGCACGGTAGGCGTAAATGTTAGGCGTAAAAGTAGGCTAGACTGTAGCCTAACACAGTAACAGTACACTGAGGTTACTACATAGTATCTTTTAGTAATATTATTAGTTTGTGAAGACAATACTACTGGCCCTAGCCTAGTAGTATATACAGTACCCCGTAGTCGGCGCGCCCCGAGATTGGCGCTTCCTTCAAAAATCACTCGCTATCACTGTTGCAACGTTACTGAGTGAAGTGAGTCTAACCTTCTTGAAACTAACCACAATTACGGTACGTATTCCACGATTATGAACCCATTTCAGGTACGTTTCTTCTAAATAAGGGCTCATTTGTGACATTTAAAATATCGGCGATGGATTCTTAAATGTGCCAATGACGGGGTACTGTACATACTTTACATACTTTACTGTACAGCACACTATTACTAGCAGTAATAGGCCAAAGTGCATTCCATGTCAGGCCCACGCCGGAGTTTTTTAAAAAAAAAACAATAGAAGACATAAGGAAAATGCCAGTTCCATGCCGAAGATCTTCAGTCCTGAGTGCACGAAATGCAGACTGGCTAATAGGGGCTTAGACCAGGCCTAGGCTGCCCTTATTCAGAGAGCTTGCAAAATGTGCAGGCAATGTGTATCTGTTTCGTGTGGCTGCTCACTTATGCTAATGTCTTTGCACAGGGATAATTCCCTCCACACTAAGCTGTAGCTGTATATCAGTATTATGGATAATGATACGTATTTTGTGCTTCATGGAATATTTTGGATATCCACCTTTGAACAGTATTGATATAGAAGATACTATATTATAGAAAATATCGATAATATCGACTGCTATCTTCATAGATAAATATCATCCTTTCATTGTACATGTAAACATGTTCCAGGTTTACTGCAGAGCACAGGCTCTGCAGTCAGCACACACTCTAAACAATTGCCTTGCCATGTTGTTGAAAACAGCTGTAGCTCTGGTATGTGTGTTCACAGCACTGATTGGATGTACTTTGGAAAAGTCCGGCCTCCAACGCTTTCACTCAACTGTGTGTATATGATTGATTTCTTCTTGTAAAACATGTGTTTGCCCCTTGGACAATGCCTGGGCAAAACCATTCCATTTTACTGTGTGTCTTTCTATTATGTGCCACATTTCAAGATTTGACATAGGGTACTAGATTCCGAAGCCGTGGATGTCAGCTTATGTGCAGAGTGGCATAAGTGCTTTTCAGAACCAGTTTGCTTGTTTCCACCTTCGAGTCCGGGCGCCCTGTTTTATTGCGTTACTCACATACTAAAGAATATGCCCAATATATACTATTATGCAGTTTGTGGGGAAAGATTTGTTTAATATTTTGTTAATGGCTGTCAAATCATAACTTCTTGACTGTTCAGGTATAGAGATTATTCCAATATGCATAGCTCTTGTGTGCTAGGAAGTTTTGTCATGAAAAACATGTAGTCTTAGGCAGTAATGGTATCGATGAATCCGCATGGGCTACTAATGTCCTTTGGGACTGTATCCTTACTATATATTACATATATGTCATATACATTGCAAGACGCTAAGCACAAACCCATGTACATGGGGTTGTATAGAATAAAAGGAATATATTCAGAGTGTGTTTTTTGCTTTGATGGTATTGTTGAAAGATGTCAGAATGTTTTGGGCATTTTACAGTTCACCATACTTGAAGGACTATAGAGAGAGAAAGAAAATGTTATCAGTGTTCAACTTATGAAGGCTGTTTTGAGTAGAATTGTCGGCTATTTTGTCCTCTGTTATCACCAATAAGTGTTACCTAAGATGTGGTGTAAATTGTGATGTGAGTGGGACCTTTGCAGAAGTGACCGATCAATGCAAATTTTTTATCTGCATTCATAAATGTACAATAAATGGTAAATGATAAATGAACATTTTTAGATGCACACACACACACGCACTGCTAAATTTAAATCTGCAATTTGGAGGAAAAATCTGAGATATGTCTGTCCTCTGGATATATAATCTTAATGCTATAAGTTAATTGTTGATATTTTAAGTGGAAGAAAAGATTTCAGATCTAAGGTTATGATATAACACTTAACCTTGATCATGCAAAGTAGGACTGTGTCTGATAAATGGTTAACCGTGTAACCAACCGACCCATCTGTTAATTGTGCCTCTTTTCTGTTTATTATTAACTGTGTTTGTTAGGCTAATTAGTTAGCAATTTTGAGAAAAATTTTGAGATATATCTGTCCTCTGGATGTATAATCTTAATCATATAATCTTAATAGTTGATATTTGAACTGAAAGAAAGAATTCCAGGTCTAAGGTTACAATGTAACACTTAACCTTGATCATGTGAAGTAGGACTGTAAACGTTTAACCACTAAACTGACCCAACCCATTGGTTAATGTTATGCCTTTTCCGTTCACTATTAACTGATTTTGTAAGGCTAATTAGTCAGTCACCACAGCATGGCTTCGTCAATAATTTCCCAAACAAACATCACACAATAGACAGCACAAGCTTCTTTGCAAAAATTGCTCAAACAATGAAAGGAAAAAAAAAGAAAGTAGCCAGCGGCATACCTGATTTTTGAGTCAACTAGCCCAGGTCTTTAATTAGATTTTGGATTAATAGGGATTATCTCTTATTCTTATTGATTAAGAGATAATCACTTATTGTTACATTCCTTGGCAGAACAAAACACTTGCATAACGAGAAGAGACTGACAGAATTTCTTGAAAAGCAACCTGTCTAGCACTGACTACCACAACTAGTGAATGGGCTAATGTTACTACTGGTTTTATCTTGACTATTTGCTCTTAGAAGCTAAAGAAAACCCAAAAATGGATGTTTTGTAGTAGCCTAAGCAAGTAAAGTATGCAAACAAAAAATCATATTGTAAGGCTTCATCGATTGCAGAATTTAACTTCACCTCTATGTTTAATGACATCTGCTTATAGGGCAACCCAAACACCTGGTAGCATATGGCAGGGTTGGAAAACCTTGCAAACCTGTTGAACCTGGTTCACGGGAAATCGGCGACGCTCGCGGGAAATCCTGCGTGTCTAGACACATTTTTTTTTTAATGAAAACCGGAAAAAACCGGGAAATCTTCAGAGAAACAAAGTAAATGAGGGAGAACAGGGAAAATGCTGTTAAGCAAATATTTAAAGAAGCTCTGTTGATCGCTATTGCTTACGATACTCACATAGGCAAATAGCTGCATGTTAACTCTATGCTGATAAACCACGATGTCCAGTATATCCTCCACGAACACCCAAGTAACCAGAAATTATCGCCAGTTTGCTTTTAGGCACACTTCAGCTGCCCTACACACCCTATGAACCACAGTGCCCAAGGATGATTCGCGTGGACCTCGTGCACAATTTCATCTCTGTCGGTTTCAGTGTTTTTGTTTTATTTTTTTATTTTCTCCGAACTCAGCACAAGATTCTCTGTGCAATTAATGAGAACGGAGTGCTTTCATACAGTAGGTTCGTGTGTACACAGCATACACACAGTACATAGCGGCGCAACAGACCCACGTGGCATGGCTTGACCTTTGTACCTTCTTTACGTTTACAGTCATACACACAGATGCAATGGTAGCGCCAAACACCTTTCTGGAAAACGTAATGTTACACGCAGTAAAAAAATTGCCTCGATTAAACCATTTTGAAATATGGGGGACGACTTTTGTTTTTAACTTTTTTTTTGTTGCAAATTTCTGCTGCCTGTTAATGGTTACAGTTATCATGGATGAAAAAGTTGGGTACAAATGTTGTAGCCGCAACAGGTGGCTGAATTTGAGTATTATGACTGCGATAAATGGCCCTTTTGGGACAGGTGTTGACATTTTTGCAGTGAAAAACTTTTCTTGGAAACATGCCAGGATTTTTACGGCAAACTCCCAGAGCTGTTTGTAAGTAGCACAGCTTGTAGTAGTTGACAGTGTATAGTGGTCTACGATCAAGTCATTTATTCTAGGCCTATGGCACATCTATATAGCGTAATATCGGGCTCAAGTTTCACTCGTCTCTGACATTTTGTAAGTGACACTTCTTCACATTTGAAAAGGTGCTGTATATTGCAACAATGCAAATAGCCTAACGTTAAGCTTTCGTGATTGATTTTTCAAATATTGTGGCGAGTTTTCAGTTATTTTTTTTGTGCTCAGTTGCACAATTTTACCCCTTCGATGTGCTAGAAACCCCAATTTTCCTGGAACTTGCCCCTGAACCCCCCACCAGGGGTTCCACCCCTACACAAATGTCAGTCGGAAATCGGGATTTTCTACTGTGTTCGTGGGAAATTCAGCAAGGTTTTCCAACCCTGGCATATGGTAAATGTGCACACTTCCATGTGAACACTGCTGCAACAAAACTTTTATGCAAATGAATTTCCTTCAGAAATTAGGCTATACTTGGACAAATGTACCTAGTTTTTATAACTCGCTGCAACTGTAAGAAGTGTAACCAGTCCTTTGGTGTACTTTGGATAATGCAGGAATAACAGCACATCCTGCTTTAGCATAAGCGGTTAAATGGATGCAGTACAGCTTAAGTTCAACTCCCGAAGTCTACGTGGAGGAAAGCAGAGATACGTTGAAACAAGTTCAACAAAGTTGAATCAAGTAAACAAAAATTTCTGCATAGACACTGTGTATACAGTGCATATTTCGTCAATGTTCCTCTACTCAGATAAACCACATTGTGTTCGCACGATAGGCAGAATATCGATCCATGTAGGTTTGATTCCTCTTTTCCAGTCGTTTTGAAAATAATGCATGAGTGCTGCTTCATTTAATTAATTGATGTAAAAACCACCCAAGTTGTGTTTTTGGTACAAACAACGATCAAGGGAATCTACTGTTGGGAAGGTTCTCGAGACCGAAAATTATTTAACTTGAAATAGTACTTAGGTTGCTGCAGGATTTACCTATGGTGGCAACGTTTGAATTCAAAGCACAAGGCCACGCCATTAAAAAACAGCTGTGATAACAGAGGTCTCATCTGGCATACATGTAGAAAAAGGTGTTTTGTCAAAAATTCCATTAAATAATTCTCAATGATAACATATTTCAATAGAATCTTGAATTTTTATGTTTTTTTGAAAAAAAAATAACAAAGCAACTTAAATTGGGAATTCTCACTGTCAACTAAAAATATACATCAGTGTCTACTGTATGAACCCTTCAAAAAAGCATACAAACAGACAAAAAGGAAGGAAAGATTTTGGAAATCTCTGAAAGCTTACAATAGTATCTTAACATGGTTACATGTATTGCAAATACTGTAGACTAACCAACTCCATGAATGCGCACAAATGTCATCGCTCGTGAAAAAGAACAGCTGACTAGTTGTAGATTATTGTACCTGTCATCTTTATTATCAATCCTATAGGCTGGAAATATTTAAAATTTTAGTAAATTTGTAGGCAGACAGCTACACAGAAGTGTTCATTTTAAGTTTCAGTGGCTACATATAGTCAGCACCAGGATCATGGGGACTCTGTTGATCAAACACGGTGAAAGCTGATGTGTTAACTGGGATAGACTTGCCTAGGGTACGTCTTACAACATGCATTCTATTTTAATTTTGATATCAATGGCAAAATTACTCTGGCAGGAAACGTAAATCAGTTCCACAGCATGTACATTTTGTTGCAGCTTGTATTTTGTTGATATTTTTGTTTTATCTTAAATCCTATTTTCATATCTCCTAACAAAGTCAGTAATTCCCGTGGGTTTCCATAGAAAGGTTCAGCTTTTGTTTTTCACATGATTGTGGAAATGGTGGCCCTACATTGAAAATAAGTCTAAAATGTAATGCAAATTGGAAGAATGGCACTGCTTTGCCAAGCCAAATTAGCCATTTTGATCGACTTTTGTAAACTGAGGACTAAGGCCGATATACTGTGTGCAATGCAAGCTCCAGTGGAAGTAGCAATGTACGGTAGAAGTATTGAAATAAGATAGTTTGAAAAGTAACTTCAATTTTCTTTCACAAGACACTTTTAGAATTCAAACCTGATAAACCAACATACATTTACATGGTATCTGTTGGCAGTTTTTAGGGAATATTTAGAAAATTTGTGATATTCTTTTATTCAAATTCAAAAGGCCTCATCGCTAGTTATGAAAAAAGTACCTTCCTTTAAGTGGACACTTCTCTTTGAGTAGAACTGTGTAATGTATTTGGGATTTGGAGCTAAATTACTTATTTTTCCAAGGAAATGCAGGTTTAATATTCAATTACCAAAAATATCTCTTCAAAAAGTTATAGTTGTTTCAATAATGTCTCAAAGTATCGTTTTTGGGGTTGTATCAGCATTTTTTACCATACCATGACAAGTGTTAAATTATGCAACTTACTCTTACTAGTTTATTCAGGAGAGATCTTCCTTTTTCACCAGTATGGTAAACATACAGAAACGCCTGAAATGAAAGGTGTAGGCTTGGTGAGGTCTCTAGTACTATAAGTAGCCCACGAAGCAAATAATGTTTATTTTTTTCATGTTCAGCTTATCGCTAAGAAAACAATTTGGGACCAAGGAAAGTAACACAAAACGACTGAAAAATTCCTGCGATCAGGGATTATAAGTCAAAGACTGGTACCTATAGTATGGTGGACTTGTTAAAAAATGGTAAGAAATGCTAGAGATTTGTACATCAGACAGTGACTGAATTATATATCTCAAGTAATGGCTGATATGAGTGCACTGCACTGCACATACTGACATTCCTTTCACGTACAACATTTCTGTGACTTATTCGCTGTTGTGTCACTCACTTAATGAAAATATGACTATTCATCCTTGTTTCATAGAGCCATTTAATATATATATGAATACTAATTTATCTTGCAAAATGCAGGATTCAAGTAAATGAAAAGGCGACAAAGGTTAGCAGACTCTGTATATGTACTGTAGTGTATAGAAAGGGTGTATTATGACTACAGAGAGAGCGCCATCTGCATGGAGGCTCCTACAGCGTCTGATCTGCAGGCTAATCCACCCAGAGTTACTTGGAATCAGGCTTGGGGTAATCGTAATCAGTAATCATAGTCGATAATTGATTACACTTTTTAAAAGTCATTGTAGTTACGTAGCCTCACAGGCTACGTCTCTGGAATCGTCCTTCGGGTTTTCCGCGCCGGTTGACACAAGATTCGTATACTTGCAGGAAAAATAGATCCTTTAACCACACAATCGGTGGACATGCGGATTAGAACACAATCTCAAGTACTGTACAGTTCCGGTTCGCCCCGCCCCCACGATTCATCATAATAACGGTAAATGTTCGTGAGCGAAGGGAATAAAGCACCAAGACAAGTATTACGTTTCAGCAATCGAGCCATAAATCAAGATTCTGGCTCAATGAAACTTCTCAAAATTTCACAGAGGGGTCAAGGGGTTGTACCCTTGTTTTCACAGTAAAAAATCCAATTTGGAGTACTAAGCCCCACCCCAATTCAATTGTAGCAGATTTACAACAGCTTACTGAAGCTAGCGGGATATGGCCAGGCTCGCGACCAAAGAAACTGCAAAAAATTTTTCCATACTTACACTGTGCATTTCTTGCAAAAGCGCAATGTTAATACAGTGCGTGGTGTGAATATACGTACATGTATTGACATCAGTATAAAATAGCTTTATCGGTCGCTGCGGGGATGCAACTTTTCGGAGAGATGTCGTTGAAAGTTCACCTAGGATTATCAAAACGACTGTTTATTGAGACCTCAAATATTTTTGGATGTGTTCCAGTGAATTTTTCTTAAACTTAATTGGTTTTGTTTGATTCATAGGCCTTATTCGTAAGTGAAGTGGATAGATCCTACCCATCCTGCTAGTCCTAGACGTTATAGCTGAGTTTGTGTTTGATTAGCCCACTGAACATCAACCAGAAAGTGAGAGAATTAAAAAAAAAAAAAAACCTCATTTTCTATTTCTTCCTAAACCTGTGCATGTGTGATGGTATATCTGTTACATCTATTTTATGCTACTTTCATAGAAGATAACACAAGACAACTTTACTAAATCTACAAGGGAAATTGAAATCTGTGGTAGAGCAGTAAGACATTAAAGCACAGAACAGGGCAAAAAAAAACTTTCAAACTGGGAAAACAAAAATAATCTCATATACCATATATATAAGTGGAGAGTGAGATCATGTCTGCGTATGGTTAGGGAGAAGGAGGTCAACCATCTACCACTTCCATTTTCAGACTTTTTTTTCTGTAAGATCATAATTTTCAAAAAGTACCCTGTTTACGCTTAAACATACATTGACCTTGAAAATCATATAACAAGAATGATGTTACCTGGTCAACTACTAGACCTAACCTAGTACACGAAAAAATTCTAGGGCCTAAGTCAGTAGTCCCAAGTGGGTTATGTCATAAAGTTTTATTGCACTCTTGCCTGTCTTGCTGGAATGGACTATTTTTTTCCCCTTACGCTTACATAGTGTACTTGAAAAAGGTATGTAAGAATAGTTTCTGCTACCCACAGACGCTAGTTAAAAAACTCAATTATGGTTATGTAAGGGGTACGCGCCCCGGGGGTCTATGTGACCCTTAGTACCGATGACTAAACTTGGGGATGTCCTTACTGATGTTAAATATTGGGGGTCGTTGGCCAAGCCTACTGGGTATCAGGCCAGTAGTTGTGAGGCAAGATACAAAGTATTCAGCTCCTGAGGGTAACATTACTACGTTCGACGGATGGAGGGGACTTAGCCAGCTCCTACTTGCAACATAGCTGAGTGCCTATAATTAAACACAACAATTGCCTCTCATCATAGATCCTAAGGGACGACATTTAAGTCTCGGCAGGGTTGTCCAACTTCCCTTATCTATATCCTCGGCAAACAAACACAAAGACAAATACAGGTGCATAGAAACTGTGTCGGTAATTAAACCTTTCTCGTATGAGACTGACACACAGAACTATCTCGGGCTACTCAGAAGTGACGGTTTGTCTCCGAAGAACAATAGCAAATCTCTAACCTAGTTTCTTCTGCAACCAACACTAGAGACATCAAAACACAATATGACACAACTGTCTATGATTTGAACCTCCCAGTTTATTAAAACCCAATTACTAAAAAGGAATGAAAGGAAATAAAATGACTTAAAGAATACTTTGTACATTACACACCATGTACAGTAAACCCAGATTTGGATACACCCCTGCTTTGTGTCTGCTCACTCCTAGCTTTCAAGACACATGAGAGAAAATGTAAACTCTTAACCTCTGACCCACTGAGGTCGTACTTTAAACAATGTCAACACACCAGGCTAACACTAGCCAGCACACAGTGATCTCACATATGGCCATATCACCGTTAAGGTAACAACACACACTTGGGGAACTACACGTCGTTAGCCTAACACTAGACCTCACTGTCACACACACTTGGGAGCATAACTTTCAGAGTATTACATCGTAACATTATACCTTACTTCACATAACTCACATAACTCATAGTGATGCAGTAATGAATACATTAACATTAAATTTCATGGCAATACGAACTGAATGGTCAACATATGAAATAACATTAATTAGCCTACGGATCCATCGTGGACGCGACGTGGTAAGGTACCTGATTCAACTGTAGTGTTAGTAGAGTTGACTTCTAGCTTCTCGGTAGTAATCATTGCTAATGTTCAGCTCATAAGTAGTACTGCAGTCATCATTACACGGGGTTAATATAGTCTGTCCCTCACATCAAGCGTGGCTGAAGATTTCGACCTGCAAGATAGCGGCCACACGCAATACACAGTCACCTGTACACATTTGTTTCAATGTACAGTAAGAAACGTTCTGGAACCTCACAGGTGGTTTGGCGCTGTGAAATGGGTTCTGACAGTATCGGAACAATTACATGATTTCTGACGACAGTTCCAGGAGCAATTAGAAAATGGGATGACGACGAATTAGCAACAAAACGCCGGAGTCAAGGAGGTGACGTCTGCACAGGCCAGTGTGCTCCTCCAAGACTAACGCGTGCACCAGAGGGGTTTCTGCATCTCGAACAGAGGACGCTTCCGGTGTTGGGTTTCTTGGATTAACTTCCAAAGAACAAAGGAACTTTCTTAAACTTTTAAAATGAGGGCAGCATACTCTCAGTTTCGCAAAACTGGTATCCCCGACAGCTATAAAGGTCTAAATTTATATGAGAATCACCTAGTAATAACATTTTTATGTTATCTTTTTATGTTGTCTTTTGTCAATTAGAGGCTTGGTCTTGAACATCTGATTGTAAAGTTTGACTGTTCATGTGACTTTTAATTGGTTTGCGGTTATAGTCATGGTGAAAGGTTGTTAATAGTCATAAGTAGGTCAAGTGCTAATTGATACGGCACAAACAAACTTGACCTTATGTCATATAAAAATCATAACAATGAAGCATATGGCAATATCCTGAGCGGTTTAGGACTTTCAAAATCACCACAAAATCATAACCGCGCAATTTTTTTTCCTCCACAAAACATTGGATGTGGGGTAACAAAAATGATTTCATTCACATAAGTTATTACTTGATTGCTTTTGGAAGTTATCTATGCCCTCTACAATGTTTGACATCTCTACCTGAAGTGGATAGTAGGCTGATTATAGCAGCTTCCTGGACTATACTAAGAATTATCGGCGAGCATCATTAGAGCGATTTACCCAACTTCAGTTTTTTCAAGCCTGTCTCTCGCCGATCGTGGCTACGTCGAATTTGCCATGCAAATTCAAATTTCTAGTTGTAGTTGATTGGATTTTGAAAATTGAAAAGGAATTGTAATTGTAATTATAATTGATCACATTTGGCAAAGTTATCGTAATCATGGCTTAATTATGATTACATTGCGTTAAAAGAAATATAGAAAAGCCAAAAGTTAGTACATATGTTTTTCCAGTGCCTATTACTTGTTCTGGAGTGACTATAGAGTAGTTAAGGTGATCCTGTTTTCTTAAAGAGGCTTACTGAGTTGGTTCACAAATTTCATGATACACCCGTAGAGTATCACTCAATAAATAGTCAAACTAAGAGACATATGACACACAACTGAAGCAATAATGATAGGGTAATTAACAATCAAAATCACTGAAAACCTGTGACCAGACAGTTTTTACTATAATGTATTAACCATAGGCAATTAGTGTTCATACAAATAGTACCATTTCTCACATTTTCAATAACTTTAGAGAGATAGGCACATGAATAATAACGAGGCTAAGTGGAAGTATTGGCAAATAATTGTTTTTTTCAAACTTGCCACAAAATAAACTATCAGCTCAATGAGCCCATTCAAATGCTCCAGCAAGGCAGCCTGAGTGAGAAGTGCAGGGGATTCATAGATGTCCCCTTTGCACATTTTGTTCTTTTGTTGGTATAATCACCAATTTGTTTTTGGTTACGATGATAAGAGAAACCTATGTGTGGTCATAGTAGTGTGTGTATGCCATGTGTGTGTGTGTTTGTGATACTTAGCTTGTGCACATGATATCTCCAGGTAGGAATGATGGATACTCTTCATACTTGGTGTTTATTTTTGTCACATTGAGAAGAAGAATGTTATTGTTTTTGGTGGATGTCAAAGGTCACCATAGGTCAAAATACTGAAAAATGTGTGCACACGATATCTCCAAATACTGTAGGGAAAATGGGCACTTAGTTTGTGGGTTATCATAGTGAGAGGGAGAACCCTGTTCTTTTTGTTGGAGGTCAAAGGTTATTTGGGGCAATAGGGGGTACTGAAACATTTTTGACTAAGTATGTTGCACATCATCAGCTCATGCAGAACAGCAGATTTAAAATGCTCATAATTGAATTATTGAAACCACATTGCCTTTTGACTTTTTGGTTATTTACTAGTACATTGTGTTCTCCCAGCTACCCTCAACCGGAAGGCGTCCTTGTTTAAACAACTCGGTTGACTTTACAAATATTAAACACATAATGAACCAATAGCAACCTGATCAAATGCAACATTTAAGTTGAAAGAAAGGTTGTGTGACTTTCGTCTAGAAAAGCCCCCTTCATTCAAAGGTTGCAAAGTAAAACCCTGAGTGAAAATCTGTTGGGATTTTGTTTATACTGTATCTTTTACCATTGTTAAGGTTTACTTTTCAAAGTTTGAAAAAAATGCAAAACAGATGATGTGGAGTGTTGCTCAGTATCAGTATCTCTTTTGAATTTGAATTTGTTAAGCCTTGACAAGTTAATGACTGAATTACTGAGTTTCATGTTGGTAAGTGATATCAATATTTTTGAATAAAATACATGCTTCCAAAGTAAAACCCTCTAGGCATATAAAATTCTCATGTGTCCTTGAAAATACTCTGAAGGTTCCGTAAACAAATGATTAACGTAAGACATATTACATACCGCGTTCCCACAGAACCGGGCTTGCCCCGACCTTGGACTCCCTGTTTAGCCCGGTGTTTTAAATCTGTGTTCCAATGAGTAGGTAGACCACCTCGAAGCAGGGCAAGAGTTCCCTACGTGAACCTGTACATTATACGTCTCTGCAGTGTTTACGTTGACCAATTGATGATGATGAAGCTACAGACTAAAGTGATTGCGTGTGTACTGAAAAACCAAAAAGATAAGATTACATTTGATCTTAACTTTTTCATTTTTTATTTTTAAATGTACATGCGAGGTTGTACATGAACGGACTATGTCTTTCTATGAAGGAAAATGACAGTAACTACTTCGAAAATCAACGGGATTGGCATAAAAACAGTAAAAAACAGAAATCAGATTTGAAAATTAACGGTTCTTTAATACTATAACCATCTACATAATGAATATGCAACAGTACAGGTCTCACTAGTGTATCAAAAACATTCTACTCAAGTCGTCGCTCTAAGGAATCCTTAAAGGTCATTGTGGATAGACAATGCAGGGCAGAACATTTTCTATCAAAACACTCCAGAACTTAAACTTTATCCAGAACTGTAATATTTATCTCCTCCCTATTTAAATGGTGTAGTTCAAAAAAGACGAAAAAGCCAAACACAGAAAAAAAAAACAACGGAAAGTGATAGGTCACTCAAGCATGGATTAACTTTGCTCATGAGGCTAGTAACTGCTGTAAAGGTTTCCATATGTGCAAAATGGTGCTAAATTTGATTTGAATCTGAACATATCTTTCATAAATTACTATTTATTTTGATAGCGAGTTTAAAAATCACCAACATGGCATGCAAAGAAAATAGCTTTAATCATCGTTATACCATTCAATTTTCAATTACTCGTTAGTGCTGTTGTCCTTAACAATCATCCAGTTAGTACATACATGGCAAGATATACGGACGCCTAGCCTTAGCAAGAGTGACAGAAAACTGTAAAATCTCCTGCAGCCAAAGTTTACTTACGCACCGCGGGAGTTGAGTTGGGCAAACTCCGACTCAATCCACCTTCTGAGGAGGATTGAGAAGCCCTGACCCAGCCCAGCCCTAGCCACTGTTCCCACGCTAAAAAGAGTGAGTTGACCTTGCTTTTATTTGGTTACCGGGGCAAGTCGGGGTTCGTGGGACCAGCATAATAGGTATCCATCTCTTGACAACACAAATTTGCATACTTGGACAATGCTTATTCATGATGCAGTTGTGAGACACTAGTTTTCCAGTTAATTGGGCAATCTTTGACAGATTTTGGCTTTCTTTAATATTTTCAGTGCTGAATGCACCCAATACTCCAAAATGTCATTTTCATGTCACATGAAATTTAATAACTTCAATGATAAAAACTTGCAGGAGCATGAACCTAGAAATATGAATCCTAGTAGCATTTATCTGTACAATCGGTTCCTTGCTGGTATTTGTATGGTGGTGTATACAATGTGTGTTATTAGTATGTTGTTACAGAGTTTTAAGGAGGGGGAAAGAGTTACAAAAGAAGCGCATGAGTGATTACTAAGCGATTGCCGGGGAGTGATTCAACCTTCTTGCAAAAAAGTTTTGATCGTTATGATGCAAAATGGTGCCACTTCGACACAGCTATTTGCTCTTTTGAAAATGGTAGCAGCGTATTGTCCTTTTCAGCCTAGCCAAGCTTTTGTAACTGAACAGTATTTTTAGGGGGGTATTCACTTTTTGAGGAGAGCAGTAATTTTCACTTGGTTGGCAGGCTGCCGCCCTCGAATAACCACCCTCTCCCACCATAAAGAACACTGCACCTAAGTATGTTCCAAATTGTAGAGATGTATTACTGTTTAAATCAGAACAACAGGTAACCTCTAGAGTTGTCTGTTATTAAATTCTGTGCTGTATATATGTCTTCTTCTTTGTATAATTTTATTATTTTCTAGAGATGATTAAACTTACAGATATATTCAAAAGAAGACATAAAAAATGCCAATATGATTGCAATTATGATTACAATGCAATGTACTCAAAATTGTCTAATTGATAAATATTTTAGCTGTAATCATAATGTTGGTAAAATCTGAAGTATCTTAATCGATTACATTCAGATGTTATCGCCCCAACCCTGCTCAGAATGGACTCAACTTTTTTTACTCTGCATCGACGCATCCACGTCGTATATGCTTCAAATGAACAAAAGTACAGGCAGTTCCACATGTACCATAAAGCTGTTCCTGCAGTTTCATAGATCTCTATGTTCTGGTCTTCTGTGCGGCATTGTTGTCAAAGTTCGCATCCAAGTATCCAAGCAAGGAATGATTTCAATAGAGTGCCAATGGACTACAACATGCTGAGAATTAGACTTGGCATGCACACATCCAAATGCTCAGATATAACCCTCCAGTGGCCTTGTGTTCTACAGTGACTCCCAAAATAAACATTGTTTTATTCCCCCCCCCAGAAAAAAAAAATATTGTTTATCATTTTGGGGGTAGAATGTACTGTATAATATTAATTAATAGGCTATGTGAAGAACATACTGTAGCTTGGACTGATGTTATACATTGATCTTACATACAGTATATGCCTAGCCAAGGCCTTTGGTTATGATGGTGGATCACACTAAGTTGAATATTTTGTAATATGTTGTGGTGTCTCATTTGATGTTTTTCATAGCACAATCCCTTTTGCTTTTGTAATAATTGCTTCAAGCAATAAGGCTAGGCTTTAGGTGTATTTATGAATAATGGTTTGTTTTTATGATGTATTCAATATTTTATTGTTTATGGGTAGTAATGAAACAAAGTTGAATACTGTATCTTTCTAAGTAATTATTTAAAGAGGCTCATTGAGTTCATATCAGGAAAGATTGCGGTGATTTTGAAGTATACAAACACACGACAATACTCACAATTAGCATAATTAATCAAGTTTCACATCCAATAGTTATATGAAAACTGTCAATTTTTTCGAATTTTTGACCGTTTCTTGCTCTGATTGTGTGCATGTGAATGTACTTATGTGAAAATGTCTGGTCACAAAGTTTCAAAAACCAAATTTAATCGTTGGTTACTCACTCATTAATGTTCCAGCGTATGTAAAACTTTGGGATCCTTTTAGTTTGACTGTTTGTCATTAGTATGTGAAGGAAACTTGACCGGTTTAGAAAAATTGAGTGAATTTCACTAAACAACTCAATGAGCCTCTTTAAACAAAAGAGAGATTTCCAAAAGTATACTTGAAGCAAAATGCTGTATGCTGTACATATACAGTAGTGTTCAGCATACTGTAATATGTTCTTTAAGAGCATTTATGTATCACACGTAGATTTGAACGCAGAAAATAGAATGTGATACTCTACAGATTTGTTTGAAAGGCTTAGTAGATACGTTCCATTCTGAATGGTCAATGCAATGTTCATTAAGTGCTGTGTACCATGAAGGAAAACTCTTAAAATTCTTAAATCTCTTACTCTTGCGTTTCAGACCGTTGACTAGATAATGACTTCTGAATGATAGATGCAAAGGATGTCATCCAGACCACCATCTAATCAGGGGGGTATGATGGAACCCAGTACCCCCATGGCGAACCAACAGCAAATGGCTAATAATGCAATGCAACAAGGGCAGAGTCCAATGGCAGCACCTAGTCCAGCATCAATGACTGGAGGTCATAGTTCTAGTCCAGCACCTCTACGACCTGTGCCCAGCCCCAGTCCGATGCATGTTGGACCTGGCCCAAGTCCCGGTGGAATGCATGGTCCTGGTCCCAGCCAGAGTCCTATGCATGGTCCTGGTCCCAGCCAGAGCCCAATGCATGCTCCAGGACCGTCCCAAAGTCCAATGCCGATGTCTCAAAGTCCCGCTTCTATGCAATTGGCTCCAAGCCCTGGGATGCAGCATGGACCCACTGGTGGAATGATGCAAGGTTCCATCACTTCTGATGGCAATGTACTGCATAATGCTAGTCACATGGGTGGTCCTCATAGACAGATGATGCATCAAGGTCAGATGCCCAATCAAGGGCCAGGAATGTCTCATAACACACCAATAGGAGGTCAAGGACCATTGCCTAACCAAGGAAACCCAATGCAACAGTTTCAATCACAGATGGGAGGAAATCAAGCTATGATGCACCCTGGTAGCAGAAATCCCATGCCTCACCCTAACCAAGCCTCAATGCCACCAAACCAGGGATACATGGTAAGTCAAGGAGGACATATCATGAGTGGACACAACCAGACTCCCATGCCACCAGGAACAATGCCAGCACAGGGTGGGCCTCTGCCTAATAACCAGTCTTCAATGATGAATCCACCCAGTGGGCCACCAATGAGTGGTCACCATGGAATGATGCCAAGTCAAAATAACATGGGACCTCAGGCTGGTAACTACCACCAGGGACAGCCAAATTCTGGTTATCCTCCCAACCAATATAACCAAGGTCCAATGGCTGCTCCTCAAGGCAACATGCAGCAGAACCAGGCAATGAACCAGCCAGGTGGTCCAATACCAAATCAAGGGTACATGCATGGACCTGGTACTATGCCATCAAGCCATGCTGGTCCACAGCCCCAACAAGGCCAAGGTTTCCCACAAGATGCACAACATTATGGCTTATTACAGAGGGTGCGTTTCTAAGTTTCACTGGTTTCTGCTTCAAAAAGAAGCAGATTTCTGTTTAAAGGTTTTATTCATTTTTTTGAATGATACTTGTAACCTTTGTAATCATGATTGTATGTACAATATGTATGTATGTGTGTACTGTATGTATGTGATGCCTTGCTTGTAAACATGATGTCCAAAGAAGGGAGGTTTATTTAGTGTGAAGACCTTTGAAACACATTGAGAAAAAGAACCTTTCTGCTTCTGATTGGGGTCAAAGGTCAGTTGGGGTCAACAGGGGTCAAACTGTGAGAACCTCATAAATACTTTATCTCAAGAAGGGTAGCTGGGATGAATCCCATATTTGACATGTAGGTGTACGAAACCTGTTGTTTTTATAATGGTCAGAATTCATTTGGGCCCAGATTGTGCAAACGCTATAAACATGATATCTCAAGAATGGAAGCTGAAAACAAATTTCATAGTTACAATGTAGGTGCACTGCATTGAGTACAAGGTCCCTATTGCTTTTGGTGGAGGTCAGTGGTCATTTGGGGTCAACAGAGGTCAAATAGTGAAACCTTCAAAACAATATCTCAAGAAGGCAATTGTACTGAGCTCATCTTTGGTTTGTTTTTTATCCAGATTACAAGATGTGCCCCCAAAACTCTGATTTTATTTCCTAACTATGGTGCTAAACCAAGGACAGTTGGCATGTTGGTATGGATGTCAAGGCCTTAGCTGGCGATTTGTCTTGCCAACCTTGAGGTGGACAGATAGGAATGACAATGGCCACATACATGATGAACTGCTCCTGAGAGGACTAACAAAATGCTTGGCCTAGCCCTAAATTGTGTTTGAATTTGATTAAACCTAACTTGGACATCTTTCCAACTGTCCTTTTTATGACCGTGTGGATAAAATTTCGGCCTTTAGTGTGCCTTAAATGGCTTGGGTTTCATGCTTCCCGACCTCATGCTTGAGACCATAAGTAAGGTCCCAGACCCCATCTGATGAAGGCACTAGAGTGCAAGACTCCCTGTTTTACAATTCTGACTAAGGCCCTGATGGAGATCCACCTAGACAATGCTAACTGTCATGAGCTAATGGGTTACATCATTCCATTGTATCAATTATTTTTGTGTTGTCAAATATTACAACTATGTTTAGAATTCTATTTACAATTAATTATATATTGTACAAATTGTTTTTGTGTTAATAGGCACTAGAGAGCATGCAAGAGAAAGGTCTGCAGAATGACCCTCGTTACAGCCATCTCATGTACATGGCCAGCAGAGCCAAACCGTATCAACAGCAACAACAACAACAGCAAGCAACAACAACAGCAGCAACAACCACCACCACAACAGCAACAGCCACCACCACCACCACAGCAACAACAGCAACAACAGCAACAGCAACAAGGACCCACTCAACAACCATCAGGACCTGGAATGAATTCCACCCCAGTACATAGCTCAAGTCCAGCAGGAATGACTCAGGGGCCACCAGCAACAGGACCAATGACAGGTCCAGGGCCCAATCAAGGACCACCACCACCACCACAGGGTAATAATCATCAAGGTAAGAAAATTAAAGTGATTTCATCATCACTGGTCATCACCACCAATCTTATTGATCTTCTTTGTCAGCTACCGTGATAAAAGTCCTTCACATGTTTTATATCACTCGATAGCTAGAGAGTGTATTTACACTCATGAGGCAAGAGGGAGGACTTAACTTGTGGAAGCTTTTTGGATAGATCGTTATCATTTATGGGGTCGCAATGTTGCAGATGCCATCAAGGAAAATCAAAGCAGGGTCATGAAATAGAAGGGAATCTTGGGAGAGGTTCAGCTACAACAGTGTGCTAAATTGATGTAGCATACATTTGATTTCCATTGATCTACAGCATACAACTTGAACCTTCATACTTACTCCACTTAGTGCGTATGTTCACATCATTTACAATGTTTGTTACAAACAGTATGTAAATTTTATATGTACTCTCAATGTGGATGGTAACATCTTTCTTTTTCAATTCATTCCTATTTAGCAGGATTCACCGGTCCAATGGAGGCATCTTCAGGTGGTGGTGGTGCTGCAGGATCAGGAGGTACTCAGCCTCAAATGAACTCAATACCACCCAGTGCTTCATCTTCCCCAGGGTCCCAATCAGAGTCAGCGACAGGCTCCTTTTGCTCATGGACAGTTGCAGCAGTTGAAGGCTCAGATACTAGTCTACAAACTTCTTGCCAGGAACCAGCCTCTACCAGACAACTGGAGGCAGGCCATACAGTCAAGACCAATGTGGGGATCAGGAGCAGCTCAGTTTCCTAAACCTATGGGTAAGGTAGAGTTGAGCAACAGAAAAAAAAAAAAAAAAGACAATACAAATTTGCAATCTGTGCCACAGTTATGAAATCTCCAGAGTGCGTCTCCTTGTTCATCAAATTTTCTCCAGTTTTCTAGTTTTGACAAACCATTACAAGTGTCCTGAATTAAGAACTTTATGTTAACTTGGTGTTTAGTACTTTTAGTACTTTTTGACTTTTTCTGTGTAGATAGATTTAAAATGCTGCTCATCTTTCATGCAAACTGGTATACAGTTGATATGAAAATTCAAACTAGACTTTGGGTAGTCACTGGCTTTAATAGTAAGAAGAGATGTTATCTTTATTGTTATGATCTGTTTGACAAAGTCAACCGCTGGCATAGCTGCCAACACTGCTGCAAAACTTGCAAAATTTCAAGGATACACATATTTTGACAAGCCCAATGGCAAATTTTGGTACATTTTGTAACATCCCAAGCACATGTTGTGGCACTCCTCTTGCAGATAGCAGACCCTTCCTCAGGATGGTGTTTCACTACTTACAACCTCATTTTAATTTTTTCTGTGCTTTTTAAGTTGCCAGTTATAATTCAGGAATACCAAACCAAGCTTCACCAGGTCAATCAGTTCCACCATCTAGTGGTGGTCCCTCTCAGTGGCCACCTTCATCACAGAGCCCCAGCCAGAATAGCAACATAGTATCGCATCCTCAACCTTCACCACAACACCCGTCCTTTGCCCCTCAGAAGAGTACCCCACCTCCAAAGACACCAACAGTAAGTGGTTGCCCCTTCTTGTATTTGACTACATATTTAACTACCAATGTATTGATGCAAGGTTTGCAAGATTGTAGATACATGGTAAAACAGGATGTCAGTTACTACCATTTAGAGAAAAACTTAAATGTGTAAATGAAAGGAATGAAGTGAAAAAATTCTGCTCTGGCAAAGTGGTTCAGTTTGTTATTGGTAGACAAAGGTGTGTAAACGTTCGTTGTTTCTGACACAGACCTCAGACATTGTTTAATGTAGATTTTGATTTTCTCTGTCAGTTTGATACCCACAACACTGGTATATGCAGAAATTGTTGCCAATAAATTGAGCAAAATGGATTATTGATTATATATTTACTGACCTGTTTTTATTTTTCCATTTTTCAGAGCACTGCAGTGGCCCAACCATCTCCACAGTATCAGAAAACCCAGTCTAACATACCAACAGTGATGATGCTGCAGCCAAAGCAGAACAAGCTGGTGCCAGTGGAGAAACCAGATGGAATCGACCCTATAACTGCTCTTAATGAAAGAGAAAACAGGTTACAACATTTCTCCTTTGGCATTGATGATAATCATAACCTTTGTAAATTATAGTGTGTTTGGCTTAATGCTGGCAGCCGTCGTTTTTTTTTTTTTTTTTTTCTGGCTGTCAGTTATATGTCTAGAATGTCTCCATGTATGTACTTGTGTATTTTGTTGGTTATGTTGATGTACCCTAGGTTCATTGATTTGATCATTATAATCAGTAGAATTAAAACATCATAAGATGTAATTGTTATCAGTGGGTATTCATTTGGTCGGTGCCAGTTTTAATCTTCACATCCTCAAGGGGGATTTATTTGTTCGGTGCCAGTTTCCACATCGTGAACATTTCCGCATCGACGACACGTCATTCTGCTGATGCAAACTCTATATCACAAAAGATTCGTGGTAGAGTACACCCTGGTGGCATCATTCAATGGCTGTTGATTTAACTGTATTTGATTCTTTAATCTGTGGTATGCCATTCTGTTCTAGGTCTTCAGTACAGTGGTTTTACTACTTACTTTTCATCTACATTCTCAGGATTGCTTCTCGAATTGCTTATCGCATTCAAGAACTACAGGCGTTGCCTGGTAGCTTACCAGAGGATTTGAAAGTTAAAGCCAACATAGAGCTTAAAGCTTTACGATTGTTGAACGTCCAGAAGCAGGTATGAAATTAATTTTAATAGCTTTTAGGAGTCGTGGCAATGGGTGCATGTTTGCATAGTGAAGGTCAATATGTGGCTAAGAAAATCTAGAAGGAGAGTTTCATGATGCCCTATGCAAAAATTCTAGTTTAAAAAGGTAGGCATTTACATTATTGTAAATGTATGCTAATATAATACACTGTGGAAGTCAATGTAGAGCTGTGAGGGTTGCAACTGTTACTTCATGCCTTGCAAAGAGGATATCACTCGCTGTTAGTTGTGAGGTCATGCTGCTATCTTACTTTGTGCAAGTCATTAGATGTAGTCAAGTGCAGAATGTCAGGATCAGGGTTTGACCTCCAGTATCATTGTTAGTAGGTTGAATCTAGTGTTATTTACACGCATCTTAACTTCTGAGATCAAGTGTACCATTGAGTGCATCATAAGTAGCTGATTGATGAGACGAAGATTGATCTGTTGTGTTGCTGCTAGATGTACTCCATGTATGCTTGTATTATTGTTAAAGACATGTGAATGGTTAAGAACATCCTCCACACTGGACCCTTAGAGATTATGTAATCAATTGAATAAACTTTAGTAGTTTTATTTTCAATTGCTCATTAATTTTCGTGAATAGTGAGTAGTGATTGATGTGGAAGTAGTCTTTTATCATCTTTGTGTCTTCCTGGATTAATAACAATGATCAGTTGATTCTTATGGTCTCTGGTCTCCCTAACAGCTTCGACAAGAAATTGTGACCAGTATGCGGCGTGACACAACCTTGGAGACAGCCCTAAACTCAAAGGCATACAAACGCAGTAAGAAGCAGACCCTGAGAGATGCTCGTATCACTGAAAAACTTGAGAGACAGCAAAAGTTGGAGCAAGAGAAAAAGAAGAAGCAAAAACACCAGGTAGGGACTTGTTGATTAGTCTCTGATGCACAAATAGAGGATTCTTTGGACATGAGTAACATGCAGTTTAGAAGACTCATTAAAATGTTTATTAGTATAGAGGGATTGTTGAGAATATCTGCAGTTGTAAACTAGTAGGATGTAAGCAAACTTTTGTCAAAACAATCAGGAACAATGTTGCCAAAAATAAGTATGTGACATCATTAGTGGTGTTCCCATGTTAAGCAGCCAATGTCAACAGTTAGGAGGTAGGGAAGAATGTCACATATTTCGTTTTTCTTATTAATTTTTACAGTTAAATTACTCTGCAAGCATTTTCAGTAGATATAACTCTGTAAGCAAGTCTTGTCATAAGCAAGTTGCCATGTAACGTGTGACAGTGATAGTGTAACCTGTGACAGGGGGTGCTACTGTAAAAGGTGACATTGACAATTGTGCAAACTATGTGTGAGGAATGTTTCTATGATGGGCTAATGTTAAAGGATTTTAAGTGATTTGTGTTCAGGTGTACTGAATCTTCTTCTATTAAGTGTTATCATCAGTCAGCTGAGATGCCCCTTTCATTCACATCAGTCTGGTTAACTATTTGCTTTAACTTTTTTCAAAAACAGGAATATTTGAGTCGAGTTTTGGCTCACGCAAAGGAGTTTAAGGAGTACCACCGTAGCATGCAGATGAAGATATCTCGCTGCAACAAAGCCGTGATGGTGTACCACCAGAATACAGAGAGAGAACAGAAGAAGGAAAGCGAACGAATGGAGAAAGAGAGAATGAGGCGACTCATGGTATGTTTCAGCACTCTCTCACTCTCTCTGCCTTCCTAATGGCCCCTAAACTTCTTCCAGTTAGCCTTAGTTTATCAACAACATTTCCTGTTTAATTGTGTTGTGATGATTTTTAATGTTTTCTCTCATTGTAATCTATACTGCATTGAATCATATTTTGTTGCAACCTACTGTGACAGTGACATATCATAGGTGATCAGAATCAGCCAATCCTCGCATTCACATCGTTGACATGTACTTACCCCTTGCCTCGCCAATGCATACATTTGACCACACGCTCAAATCGTCCTCAAAACCAATTCAAGCACCACGCCCTAGAGGTATATTTACTTGTGAATACCCACACCAGGAAGTTGTGGGGAATTCATAGGTGATCAGAATCAGCCAACCCTCAGATGATATCGTATACTACTAGGTATACCTTATGTCAGTCAGTACTTGTAGGCAATCAATGCATTCTTAACTCTAGTGAGGCACTGGTAATGCAAAGGGATTCCAAACTAAGCACCGCATGCATTTTTTTGTGCTGTGTAATTTATGGTTTCCATGGAAACATTGTATTCACAGCCAAGTTTTTAAATTCAAGTATTATGTATAACTTTCATGCTTCAAATGGAACCAAAATATTGACCAGGATGTCATTGATGAAACTCTCATTCAAAATTTTGATAGTAAAGAAAGTATGTTTATTGCATTTTCACGTTGTTCTGTATCAGTTTGATAAGAAGCATTATTTTGATGGATCTTATTCTGCAGTGATTTACTCAGTTAAGCATTGTGTTATGTACGGCCTCCTGAAATTCAGAACCTCTTTCCAAGGAGTTACTCATTTTGAACACAACCGAAATGGTAGCAGAATCATAAAAGCACACTAAGGAATATTTACTGTATGTAAATATTGTAAAAATATCATGTATATGTAAAAATTAGATGTATTTTATATTTCATATTTTGCAATCAAAATGTTTGTTAGTTGATGGGCTCATGATACCCCCAGTCATGATCCAAATTTTATATTTGTATCAAGTTTCATTGTTATATGATTTTGGCACTTAACCAAATATCCTACCCAGGTAAGGTGTATGGAATAATCCTTACAATTATTTCCTCTCGTAGGCTGAAGATGAAGAGGGATACAGGAAATTGATTGATGAGAAGAAGGATAAACGTCTTGCATTCCTACTCGGACAGACAGATCAGTACATTGCTAGTCTCTCTAAGCTGGTCAAAGAACATCAACAGCAAGTACTTAAGAAAAAACAGGAGAGAAAGAAGAAAAAGAAGAAGAAGCCGTCCCTCCCAGATAGTATCCAGGAAGCTGTAAGTGAAAGTACAGCTACGATTAAGTTAATACCCTAGGATCCCCATAAGTGTTGGGTGTTTAACAGATGGTCATGTAGCTATACCATGACACAGGAATCCATTCAACTTAAGAGGTATAAATCACCTTTGTCAAAGGTAAATAACATTAATCTTGATTTCTTTTTCTTGCTATTTTTGATAATGGATATAATGGTGAGATTTTATGTTGTTGGGTAATATAACAGGTGTGACCCTGTGAGTAAGTAACACTTATGTGATGTCATCACATCTGCAAGGGAATATGAATACATTACACTATCTTCAGACTAACTCAATAGGGAAAAGTCAGATAAAATTCAAACTTGATATGTAGGCTTGGCATAATGAGAGAGTGTGCTCTGTTGATTTTGGTGAAAGTGAGAGGTCATATGGGGGGAAGCAGGGTAAAATCTTGCGATGATTACACCTGTGGTTGTTATGTCTTTCCCTGTGTACTCTCTTGCTGTCATTAGTCTGTGGTCATTAGTCTGTGGTCATTATGTCTTTCCATCTGTATTCTGTGGTGTCAGTAAACTGTGGTCATTATGTTCTCTTTACTTTGATAGTTACAAGATGAGAGCAGTCAGTTGAGTGACATGCCCGTCAAGGTGATAAGTCTTCAAACTGGCCAGATACTGAGTGGAGAGGATGCTCCCAGGGCATCTCAGCTGGAGGCGTGGCTGGAGATGCACCCTGGTTACCAGGTTGCTCCTCGTGATGATGCAGAAGAAGGATCCGAGGAGGAGGAGGGTAGTGGATCTGAGATGGTTAGTATTGTTGTTGTTATTATGTCAATAGTAAATAGTGTAATGGCCCAGCTATATGGTAAGCACCACTCAGTAGGATAATTTTTACCAAAGTCATGTAATTTTCCTCATAAATCTGATGTTCTCTCATTTCCAAACAAACGTAATAAATTCAATTTTAGGGTAAACTTGAATTGATACTTTCCAGAACAACATAATCCTATGCACTGCCTGCTGTATTGTGGTAGTGATAAGAATTTAGTATCAAATCGATGCAACAAAGGTTAATTACTTTAGCTTCTGAGAACATTTCCTGGATCTAGTTTTGTGATGGTTGCATTTTCAATCCACTGAACGTGCTTGATTCTCATATCAAATATTGGTATTTTCATCTCGGTTTGTTGATCTTTAGGAGGAAGAGGAAGAAGAGGAAGAAGAAGAACCTCCTCCCCCAGAACCAATTGAAGAGGAGAAACCATTGGAAGAGATGGAGGTACCAGACATGACCAAACTGGTGTAAGATATGATTCTTCAAATTTAAGAAATCAAGTTGCTTTCTTGATGATTTGTTGGTAAATATCTCAAGTTATTAGGACTTGAGTTTTGGAGCTGGGTCACGTGATGAGTCAGTCTTATGCGTTATTGGGGGTTGGAGGTCTTATTGAGTCAAGTTTGCGGACAATGTGAACATTAACTTAATGACACAGTGGAATAGAGATAATATCCTTACTGACTTTACTAGATGGTGGAGTTCACTGGATAAATTACTGGCCTGTACAGTGCTGTAATACTGTGGTAGTTCTCTGCCTGGTAAATGTTGGTGACTTACATGATTTAATTTTCTTATTACTGACATAAACATTTCTTTTATTGTTAACAGGAAAGCACATGACGATGATGAATACAAGGCTAGTGTTGGAAGCTACTATGCGGAGGCTCACAAGAACCGAGAGGTTATCCTCAAACAGCCAGAAATGATGGTGAATGGTACTTTGAAGGAATACCAGGTTAGTCTTCTGGTTTTAACTAAAGTTTATAAAGCTTTTTAGGAAGCAACAGGTTAGGATGATGGACCCCTACAGGATGTTAAGCTGGCCCACTTGACATATTTAATTTACAACAATGTTGATGTCTTGTCCATTTGATCCATGTTTGAGAGGGCAGGGGTTTGAGACAAGTCAGTATTTGGTATCTTTCAAGAGGCCAAATCCAACTTTGATTTCACCAAAATTAGAAATTGGAGTTTAAACCTTAGAACTGTATCACTGGTTTTTGTTGCCCCAAATTAGTAGTCAATGTTGTTATCTTAGTATCATTCAGATCTTCTTTCTGTCCATCAGATTAAAGGCCTGGAATGGATGGTATCACTTTACAACAACAACCTTAATGGAATCTTGGCTGATGAAATGGGACTTGGTAAAACCATCCAAACCATTGCGATGATCTGCTATCTTATCGAGAAAAAGAGAGTCAATGGACCGTACCTCATCATAGTCCCCCTCTCGTGAGTGTAGACTTCTTGTTTTCTGCATATTCTTTCTTTGAACAAGGAGGTGATGTGCAGTTTTACTGTATTAGAATTGATGCCGGAAGAGACGTTTAGTCCTAATTTATCACAAAGCCAGAGTCTCTGATGTGTTTGTCTTCTCAGACAAGCAAAGACTTTACCTGGACTTCAACCTGGATTGCAGAGCTCTATTACAATATACTTAAACATAACCAAGCAAGTCAGTGTAAGCTTTACCCTGGATGCAGAACTTAATTAGAATATATTTTAAGATAACCAAGCAAGTCAGTGTAGGCTTTAACCTGGATGCAGAGCTTAAGTTGAACATGTTTGGATATTTGATTATATTTGAATATATGTCAAGGTAAACAATGAAATCAGGCAATGAATAATTCAAGTTTGTGTTGCAGGGTAGAAAATTAAAGTTCACTTTCTAGTGAAGATGTTGTATGGACTTTTACCATTTGTATAAATTGTGTATTTGACAAACTTACAAGATGAAAAGTATTAAATTGTAATACTAAATGCAGTTGAAGTGTCAAGGTCATTTCGTTTCGTTTTGGATGGCTGTTCTTCTGATCCAGAACGCTGTCAAACTGGACTCTTGAGTTTGACAAATGGGCTCCACTCATTAGTAAAGTGGTCTACAAAGGCTCCCCACAGCTGAGGAAGACCTTGGGGCAACAGCTCCGTACCATGAAGTTCAATGTACTCCTGACAACATATGAATATGTAATGAAGGACAAAGCTGTCCTTGCCAAGGTATGTAACAAATATGGACAAATAATGCAAGTCAGTGGATATACAGGCCATTTCTCAAATGTTTAATTGAAGGTTTTGTCAATTTAAGAGAATGCTGCAGAAATAATTTGTCATTTTGAAAATGAGGAAAATGAATAGAGATTCAAGTGTTATAATACTAACTGAGCACTGTTTACTATAGTCACTGTTATAGCAAGGGGAAAAGAACTGATTATTTTACAAGTTTGTGTGCAGTTTTTCTGAATTGTGTGTTTGCTTGTCTTGCAAATTCCAGCCAGTTGATATGATTTAATGAGGTTCTTACTCATCTCATAGCAGTTGCTGGAGTGTTTGTGTGCTTCAAGGCATTCTAAGTCAGTGAATGATGTGGGATTAAGCAAAGGCACAGACATTGTTGCATATTACTGGTTCAACACCTTTGTAACACATCGTCTTCCTATTGGTAGTTTTTTTATGATTTGTTCCATAGATTCGTTGGAAGTCTATGATCGTCGATGAGGGTCACAGGATGAAGAACCATCACTGTAAACTAACCCAGGTGCTGAACACTCATTACTCTGCACCTCATAGATTACTTCCTGACAGGGACACCACTGCAGGTAAGATAGTCAAGATGATAGTACAGATAAGAGCAGTCAATATGATGGAATAAGGGTAGCAGGGTGGAAGGGGGGTCTACTGAATAAGGGTAGCAGGGTGGAAGGGGGGGTTCTACTGTCAGAAGATGAGTTGTTGAAAGTTGATGTGGTTGGAGCATAAGAGATGTAAGTATTCCACAATATATGATATACTGATCGCTATCAAATGGAGAGTATTATTTTGTTTGTTTTTACGATTTCTCATTTCTTTCCTCATTTATAGAACAAACTACCAGAGTTGTGGGCATTGCTCAACTTCTTGTTGCCAAGTATATTCAAGTGCTGTTCCACATTTGACCAGTGGTTCAACGCTCCATTTGCTGCGACTGGTGAAAAGGTATTTAGTGATTTCATAAGCTCAATCATGGCTGTTTTGTGCACGTCTGCTATGGAATTACATTGTTATGGTATAGCTGATTTCATGTCAACTTAATTTTACTGGTCTCCTCATGAACTTGAGACAGAATTGAATGAAACGATAACATTAAAATGTTTCTACTTGTGTAAAGTGTAAAAGGAACGCTTACGCATCAACCCTGGCTCAACTGAGTTTGTGAAGAAATAAATTGACTTTAATAAAAGTTGTTTAAATGGAGGATATTTTGAGAAGATAAAAGTTTGGATGAAAATTTTTTCTTGACCAGGTGGAACTAAACGGTGAAGAAACGATCCTGATCATCCGCCGCCTCCATAAAGTGTTGCGTCCATTCCTGCTGAGGCGTTTGAAGAGGGAGGTCGAATCACAGCTACCAGAAAAGGTGAATATCCATTCAATGGAACTGAATCCAAAAGAAACTGGTTCTTGACTTATGGTAGCAGGAGAAGTCAGATACATCTTTGGTATTGTGTTATGCAAGTAATTGCAACGGCAGGCTTTAAAACAGTGTACATCAGTGGTTGCATGATAAGCTGACTTGTGGAAAATTACAAACTGAGAGAAGAGATATGTCAAAGAATCAGAGTGGGATGTCAGTAACAAGGGATGTGCCGTGGGATGTCAGTAACAAGGTATGTGCCGTGGAATGTCAGTATCACGGGATGTGCCGTGGGATGTCAGTATCACGGGATGTGCCGTGGGATGTCAGTATCACGGGATGTGCCGTGGGATGTCAGTATCTTGGGACGTCAGTATCAGGGGATGTGTCTTTTTCCATTTCAGTATCATGTTTGCAATCAGCTTGTGATGTATTTGTCTTTCTGTGGTAATTGACTGTAAAATTCCAAGCTTTAGATTCACAAACATGTAATTTCTTGTTTGCTTGTTCTTATTATCATGCTAAGTTTTCATGTGTGCATTGGTCGTAGAAACAAGCAGCAAGTGTTCAGTACTTTCACAAGTAAAAGGAAGTTTTTAAACCACCAGTATTGTCTTTTACAGGTGGAGTATGTGATTAAATGCAACATGTCAGCTCTCCAGAGACTGTTGTATCGACACATGCAGAGAGGAGTCATGCTGACAGATGGATCAGAGAAAGATAAAAAGGTAACAAGATCAGTTTATATCCCTGTTATGGTCTTGATTCATGTTATGGAGTGTGTCATTACTTTGTCTTACATTATGTAACATTCCCCCATAAGTGTGGTTAGCAATTAGGTGACAAGTACTCAAAGTGTTGTTGCTAGTTGTTTTTCATTTACAGGGTTTGTCACCTTTAAACATGTCTCTCCAAATACAAAATTTGTATAAAATAAACTGAAAACTAGAGTGTCTGAGTTTCTGCAGGTGATAGTGAGAAGGTAAAGTTCTGTGAACTTGTGAAGCCTGATGAGACAAGTGACTGATGTAGTACATGTTGGTTTTTATCTTTAACAGGGTCGTGGAGGTACCAGAGCGCTGATGAATTCCATCATGCAACTGAGGAAGATTTGTAACCATCCATTCATGTTCCAGCACATCGAGGTATATCAACATACTTTTTTACATAATCCAGGCCTTTAATTTTGTTCATAATATGTCCCAAAGAGGAGGCAAATTTGCCCTGCGTACCTACCAGAAGGAAATCTTAAAGGTTTAGCCGAGTAACTGGTGATGAGTTTAGCCTATAGTAAATCAAAATACCAAGAGATGGTCACCATCAGTATAGCACATCAAGTCAATTACTGTATTTGCTGTGTTTGTTTCTTAATTTTGTATTTTCATGTATATTCCTATGTCTGTAGTTGTCTTTTGTGTGGATATCTGAGAGATGTGGTTTGTGTGCAGCTCAATGTCTGTCTAACATTGAGTTACAAGAAGAAGTAGCCTTTAAGGAAACTTTGATAAAAGATGCCACACAACATTGTCCTGGGAGCTATGATGTTAGTGATGTCTGTTGTGGTGCTAGTGATGTCTGTTGTGGTGCTAGTGATGTCTGTTGTCATGTTAATGATATCTGTTGTCATGTTAATGATGTCTATTGTGATGCTAATGTGTCTGTTGTAATGCTAGTGATATCTGTTGCATAAATGTGGACTTTCTCAATTTGGCAATTTTAGGAGGCATTTGTCGAACATCTGGGATACACGGGAGGTTTCATCACCGGGGCTGACTTGTACCGTGTCGGTGGTAAATTTGAGCTTCTTGATCGTATCTTGCCAAAGCTGAAGGCCACCAAACATAGAGTCCTACTGTTCTGTCAGATGACAAGTCTCATGACCATACTTGAAGATTATTTTGTCTACAGAGGTGAGTTTGTTTCCTTCAGACTAGAATCATAGCTTCATCATACTGTGTTGATCATGGCATGGTCTGGAAAGGAGTTTCCCTGCAAACCCTTGCAAGGATGTTTGTTGGTATTACAAAATCTTTACGATTAAGAAGCCAAAAGTGAAAATGTTTCTGATCCGTGATTTATGTGGTAAGTGTAATATTCAGTCATGAAATTTATGAAGAAAACTTTTTTACTGCAAAAAAATTAACATAAATTTAAAATGTGCAATGAACTTAGAGGTTATGAAGGCACTTGACAGGATGGCCTGGAAGTGTCATGAGGCTTTATTTTCACTTTTCATGTTGCAGTTCCAGTCTTGACATGTCGTAAAAATGGCAGGAGTCATGGAAAAGTCATGAAATTTAGAACAGACTAACAACATACTACAAGTTACAACAAATTACTTTACAGGCTTTTAAGTGACTCCTTCTGTCCCTTCTTAAAAATCCTACATTATCTTACTTCATTGACTTCACACATCTCAGTAGGAAGGATTGAATATTATGTTCTTCAAATTGAACGTTATTTTTAATTGTGAGCAGACTACTACTCTCTTAACTTTGAGAGTGATATAGATGAAAGCAATATTTATTATCCATGTAAAGTGAAACTGCAGGTACTGTATAGATAGTGAATTGGGAAAACACATTAATGTGTACTATTGCCTCTAATTGTAGGGGCTCAGTTCTAATTGTGCAATCTTAAGGCCTATCTAATTACCTATAGTTTTGATGTAGTTCCAGTAAGTGAAATATGGCTGAATTCTTCTTCAAGTCCTGTGTCATATAATCTCACAGGATCCTATATCTGCCACATAGATCATACTAATAAAAAAGATGGTTGGGTAGCTATGCATATCAGTAAAAATATTAAGCACAAGGTTATAGTTGGCATAGAAATTATATTTCTTTTAAATTATGTTTAGTTTGCCAGAAGAATGTCATTAGTTTCCTTCACAGACAACTTGGTTTTGCTCTTGATGAATCGACCAACACCATGCAAAAACCATGAGCATTGATATTGTGTAGTGTCCCATACCACATTTGAGTGGAGAATGCTAAGACATCTGTGTCCCTCCCACTTTTTGTGATGTTACGGTAAAAACTACACTTTTTTAGTGGAAAGGTTGCCCCCACTTGAACCCTTTGCTTCCCCCACCAGAAATTTTGTAGACGTAGGGTGAAGTTACAGATTTTACCATTAATCATATCATACCACAATCATGTCTGAAAACACATGGCTTATATACAGGAATAGTGAGTGGTGTGGTGATATCAGGTTCAGGGTGCTCCTGCAACACAGGAAATGGAAGGACACTACTACAAAGTACTAGTTTAATTACACCTGTGGTAGGTGTTGAATAAGACCTACTTTTTATCAACATAATTCTAAATATCAACATAATTTTACCCCCTCCTGCTTTCTCCTGGGTCCACTCAAAAGTCTGTTCAATTACAATTATTGTGTTTTATCCATTGATCAAATTTTTTTTCTTTCTTTGTCAGCAATTTGGCCATAAAATATAGTCATGAAAAAGTCATGGAATTTTTTTTTTCTTATGGTGCAGGAACCTTTATTTGAAACACGTAGGTCAGAATTTTTTGTCCAGAGCTCAACTGTCCAGTGGTGCAATGGTGGAGTATATGATAGTAATTGAAGTCACTGAGATTACATTATGACACAAACTGTGACATTAATGTTTTTGTAAAATACGTGAGTCAAATGTGGCATTCAATTCCTTAGAAGAAAGTGTTGGTGGAACATTGACTATAAACAATTCTTAATCCTGTCAAATATAGTGTGTGATACTGCAGGTAGTAGCAATATATGTGTTATCCACCTTCATTGCACCTATAGATGTTGTTGGTGTAAACTGACAACAGATCATATAATATGTACTTCTTGACAAAATACATGATTTTATTGTGTAATGACAGCAATATAACTTCCATGATATGATGCCCTCAATGTGTAATTGATTGCAATGTTAGAGTGAGCATAAAGAACTTGTTCTTAATTCTCTCCTGTGTTCTCCTTCCTGTCTCATAGAATTCAAATACCTAAGGTTGGATGGAACAACCAAAGCAGAGGACAGAGGCACCCTCCTTAGTGAGTTTAATCAACGTAGCTCTGATAAATTCATCTTCCTACTCAGTACCAGAGCTGGTGGCCTCGGTCTTAATCTGCAAGCTGCAGATACAGTGGTCATCTTTGACAGTGATTGGAATCCTCATCAGGTATTCTATCAAAGATTCATTGTGATGCTAAAAGTGAACATAAGTGTCCATGGCAAAGCTCTTTCTGTGCTGTTGTTGTTGGGTTTCCAGCTGCCATTGATACAACAACAACAGCAAAATAAGGGTTAAAGTCACTAGCCTCATAAAATGCCATCAGTACCATGGTGATGATGAACATTGGCTTAAATAGATAAGATCTTTTGTATATGTCACTATGATTGTAGGCTTCCGGTAACTTCTCTGTCTTATGTGTGATTTGAAGCCAATCTCCAGATGAGTTCCTTCTCTTGAATCTATCCAGGACATCCAAGCCCAGGACAGGGCCCATCGAATTGGTCAGAAGAATGAAGTACGTGTTCTTCGCTTGATGACGGTACAGAGCGTGGAGGAAAAGATTCAAGCCTCTGCCAAATTTAAACTCAATGTCGACCACAAGGTCATCCAGGCCGGTATGTTCGACCAGAAATCTACGGCATCAGAGAGACGAGCTTACTTGAAGTACCTACTAGAGCAAGATGGAGATCAAGATGAAGTAAGTCACTGTTCCTGTTGATGTAGGAGGAGGGTGGTGGGAGGATGTGTAGGGGATATGTTTGTTTGGTGGATGGGACAATTGGAAGGTGTTTTTGTAGACTATCAATTTTGTTGTCAGGAGATTGTTGTGTGGTTCACCCTCTGACCATTTTCTTGTATCAACATTCCTGTACAGAGTGAGTGGATACTCTATGTACAATGTGAAGGTAGGATTGTCCCAGTATCATTAAATACAGATCAGTATCATCAACATGAGAAGTTTGATAGTTGTAAATCTGAATCAGGGTCTATTATTATATTATTAATATCAGTCATTGTTTCACTATTAGTGTGAGTGATACCCCATAGCCCAAGAGATATCCTGTGATCATGGAGTGAGAACGACTAAGAAAAGTGATATTGGTTCTTTAAAGCAGAGTGATAACTTTCAAGGAGTAGAAACTTTTTAATATGACTGATAATCAATGCAGATGATTCTAGTAAGTTAGTAATACCTTACTAACTTAGTTAGATAGTGAGAGTTGTACCCTGTTAATATGAGTGGTGCTTTATCATCAGCAGCATGAGTGGAACCCTACTAAGATGAATGGTACCTTATTATCATTAGCATGAGCATTGACCCTATTAGCATGATTGGTACCCTACTAACATTAATGTGATGAGAACCCCATTATCTTGAGTCATTTATTTCTTTTTAGGATGAGAATGAAGTTCCAGATGATGAGACCATTAACCAGATGATTGCAAGAAGTGAAGAAGAGTTTGAGATCTACCAGAGGATGGATATTGAGAGACGAAGAGATGAAGCACAAAATGGATGTAAACCTCGCCTCATGGAAGAAGATGAGCTTCCTTGTAAGTAGTGTACTCTATTGGAAGTATTCTTTTGAAATAGTTAATACTGGAATTATTGTACGTATTCAGTTGTGAGAGCTCTTTTCATGTAGAAAGATATCACAGAAACACACAGGGGGTTCATTTGTTACTTTGATGGTGTATCAATGGCAGAATTATCTTGCAAGAAACTAATATGCTTTATGATACAAGAATGTTAGCATAAGCCAAAGGCTTTGATAGTTCATTGTAGCAACAGTAATACATATGGAGAGGCTAACATACCCTGTGGATAATAATTTAACAGCTTGGATGCTGAAGGACGAGAGTGAAGTGGAACGTTTGACATATGAAGAAGAGGCAGAGAAGCTATTTGGTCTTGGCAGAGGATCAAGAAACAGGAAAGATGTTGACTATAGTGATGCCCTTACTGACAAAGAATGGTTGAGGGTCTGTATAAATTACCTTGTTTTGTAAAGTTATTATTAGAGTCATGTTAGTACTTAATTGCTGATGATATGGTCTATATATGTTGATTTTGTGTACTAAGGGCTATGTGATGTTTATGTTATTGTTACAAGAAAGTGGTTGAGGGTGAATTAGTTGTTGTAGAGGGCTTAACACTGCCTCGCAAATCTAACCCTAGAGCCCCCATTGGATGAGCCATTGCTACCCATGTAATGAGGACACTAATCAGACAGTAATGAGTCACATGCCACTGCACACATCTCTTGGCCTTCGTCAGCCCATGAATGCATACTACTCCCAGAGTGATTTTTCGCTCTCTTACCAGCATGCTGGTGTGAACTTATGTGATCACGTGGCATCACTCTATCCTTCTATCTGTCCTCAATTGTTTGAAACGCCTCTCCTCCTACATGCTCTTTTGGATTGTTTTAAACTTACACACAATGTTCATTGGGTAGTGGACCATTTGGAGTGTTCAGAAATTTTGCACCTAAGGGCCCATGCCCTTTAGCCCATTTTATGAAATTTTGTAAAATGTCTTGCCTCCTACAGATTGTCTTGTAAAATGATTTTTTTTTTTCATAATGATACTCCAGTGGTGATGCCCTCAGAGTGTTCAGGAATTTTGGGTGCAAGGTCCCATATGGACCCTTTGACCCATTTTATGAAACTCGGCAAAATGTTGCTTCTTCTTCTACAGATTCTCTTGCACCATGTTGATGGGTTGTCATAATGATACTCTTATAGTGGCAGCTTCATGGTGTTCATGAATCTTGAGTTCAAGGTCCCATGTAGACCGTTTGGTCCATTTTATGAAATTCTGCAAAATGCTTCTCCTCCTACTGATTCCCTCGTACAATGTTGGTGGTTTGTCATCATGATACCCTAATAGTGGTAAAGTACCTCGAGGCTGTTCTGGAATTTGGTTGCAAAGTCCCATGTGGACTCTTTGGCCCATTTTGTGAAATCCTTCAAAATTCTTCTCCTTCAGATTCTTTTGTACTATGATAATGATTTGTCATAATGAAACTCCATTAGTGGTGCCCTCAGGGTGTTCTGGAATTTTGGTTGCAAGGTCCCATGTGGGCTCTTCAGCACATTTTCTGAAATTCTGCAAACTGCTTCATCTGCAGATTCTCTCGAACAATATTGGTGGTTTGTCATAAGGATACTCTGTTCAGTGGTACCTATATGGTGTTCAGTGGTTTGGGGTGTTCTAGGATTTCACATAACCTACAGACATGTTGTTGAAAGTATGCGCTTGTGCACCATTAGTATTCTAGTCACACAAGAGAATGAGATTTCTGGATGGATGAAATAGCCTTAAACGAGTATAAGTTTGAGAAGTTTCCCAATATATGTGCACTGTACACAGCTTATGTGGTTATTATATCATCTTAGACTACTAGGTTTTTTCACCTACTGAAATGCACAGAACACTGTTGCTTGGTCCAAGGATCTATTACAGCTCCTTGCTCTGTTGTTTGTTTGGTGACCAAATTACTAGAGTAATAATTCCATGGTCTGACACAGTAAGCATAGCTTAGGGTTTCTTTTTGATGGCTGGTTGTCTATATGTTTAGTTTCCATGCAACCCAACTTTTGTAAAATTCTGTTGCAGTTTTGGCATTGATGCTTATTGGGTATGGAAAAATTTTGACCATAGCCTAAGTTGTTTTCCCTTGTCAACCCACCAGATATACTGTAGCTATCCTTGTAGGGCAAGACTGAAAGTTTGATTCATCGAAATGTTATCCTAAACCATACCAATGTAAGGTACCATATCAAAAGTCTGCTATGCGATATTCTGCGTCTGTACGGGTAATAACACTGCAGACAATAGCTACCTGTCTTCCCGCGTGATTCACCGTTTGGTCCGCGGTCGGATTAGCACTAGCAAGTGCACACCGAAAATCCCCACGGACACAAAAAGTAGCGCGTGTTCTGCACACAGTCATTTCTTAGCCATTCTGAGCGGCTAAGCTGGTAGATACTTCCGCGAGCTTACTTAGCGATAGCGGAGACAAAGAAAGTGAATAGCGAGTGAAGGAGAACAACTGGACATTGTTAAGAGGTTTCTGTAGGACCGTATGTGTAGGCTGCTAAAAGAAACTTGACTGGACAGCGGCTAGGAATATGTTTTCAGCTCCTACTTCTAGGATCATGGCAGCCTTGTGGCCGTGTTCATTGAATGTATCACGTAAGCTACTATTGAGGGGCTATATGTACGATATGCATTTTTCGACAACGGCGATGTTTTTTGCACCTGCATTTTGTCTTGTTAACTTACAGATTTTTGTGTACGGTGCAAATAATCAGGCTTACCTACGCTTGTCACAAAGGCACGGTAGTAAAGATTTAAGTTATACAATAAACGTAGGTCTACATACATACTTAGCAAACACTGTTAGTTCTGTAGGTCTAGCCTAACAAAAGTGTTCTATCGCTCTGGGGTTGTCAGTGGCACAACTTAGCGAAGTAACGATGTGATTGTAAAAAAATAGCTTCATTAAAAAAAAGATATCGATAATTCGATGCAGACCTGCACCCATTTTAAGACGCATTGTTTGTCCCAAGTGTTACTGCAGGCAACTCTTGTACTAGGCCTAGGGGCAGAGAGCATTTTTATCAGCATGATCATTTACTTATGTTTGTCGTTATAAGCTACATACTGTTGCATTAATGTGTGTAGGCAGCCTAGGCTAACCGAAGCATTTTTAGGCTAGCACATTGGTCATGAGCATGGGGTGGACTTTGGTATCAATGTAATTGTAGCTCTAAAACTGTAATATGCACCCAGCCCTCAGACAATCTGACATAATTAATTTGAACTATCATTACTGATTTTAAATTATATTAAAAGTAATCAGCCGAGTCCAATGGAAAATAAAACAAAAGCAATGAAAATCATCCTTTTATTTTGAGGTGGATTTATTCCCACAGGTACATACACTTATTGTACACCCTGGCCACACTTGTCGTAAGTTTCAAAATAAAATCAATGTACAATCAATGTGAACAAATACAACCAATGTGAACAAGGTAAGAAATCTATAGTCCAGCGTATTATTAGAGTAACAACACTGCCAGCAGTCAGGTGACCTTTTTTTTTTTCTGTAGGTGTCTGCGGTCTATTTAAAATGATCTAAAGATATGAATTCATTATAAAATGACTGATATTTCTTGTGCTCATATTTTTTGAGCCCTTTTGGAAATATAATGCACACCTCATATGTTTTGATGAAGACTAGGTATCAAAACAGAGCCTGATTCTCTTTTTTCTTTTGCATCAAGTGACAATTTGTTTTATACTCTGACTATGTTCTTGCTAAATTTGTGCTATGTTAATTGTATATTTTGAATATGTAATAGTTTGAAATATCCTGAAAGATATGTGTAAGGTATAAAAGAGATACATAAGGTTTTGCTGATTTTTAAGGATTAAGTTGTAGTGGCTGCTTATTCCCTGTCATATAAAGGATACACCAGTGTACATACAGCACCTAGGCAATACAAATGGACTGTGGGCGGCTATGCCATCAGTGTAACATCAACAGACTTAATGACAATGAGCATACACTTGCACTACTGCAAAAAAAAATCATCTTTCACAGCATTATCAAATTTACTACCTCAATATTAATAATCAAAGGATATTCCTGTGTTGAATTTGAATTGTTCTTATTACATAAATAACACTTAAGGCTATCAAGGGTGAAACATCCGCATGTGTCTTTTCCTGTTTGACTCTGAGGTAAAGACATCGCACCTGCAATGTGGACATTTGCCCAGCTATTGTTGTCATGAACACAAATAAGTATACTCTCAATTTATTCTCCCCATTTTTTTCCAATCTGCCTGATAGGTGTATGCTTAAATAGAATGGTGTATAGCAGTAGCCTAGCTTACTTGATTAGAATCAATGTTTTATTCTGTAACACCCTACTGGCGTGGGTCCAGGTGGGATCTGGGGGGGGGGACCCACACCCACCCCCTTCTCTGTGGCATCTTGCATCTCCAGCTCACTTGATGATACCCCGCCTCTCCCCTTCTCAAAATCTTATATCCGCTTATTAAAACAAGAGACTAAACAATGTAACACAAGGAGCTTGATTTAAAAGAGTACAGTATTTATTTAACCTAACTTCACCTCTTGGGGTGAGCAGGAAATGGAAAATATAAAATAAGTATAAAAATAGTGAAATATTTGTACACAGTATACAAAAGAAAGGAATTACGCTGTGATTGCCATACTGACGTATGCAAAACTTGAAGGGGGGGGGGGGAAGATGTTAAAAGTCAGTAAAATAGTTTCAAAAGTCAGTAAATAGTTTGAAAAAAAAAAATATTCTAATACAGCTATTAAGAGTAAGATGAGGTGGCAATTGTGTATGCTTGTCAAACATTATATCAAAACTTAAAGCACACTCTGTAAATTCTCACCTCCCATGTAAATACAGAATAATACCAAAATTGAAATAATGAAGTATGCTAACAGGTTCTGACATAAAATGCACTATAATCACAAACTGAGCATATGGTTTGGACAAAACATTTTAAAGCACACACGGAAGATCACATTCACAATTCAAGTCTGCATACAAAAGTAAAGGGAGTTATGCAAACAGTTCTCGACATAAACTAAGAATCTCATTAAATCCTGAAGGGAACTTACTTGTTAATACGTATAGCTTAATATCAGCATAAATTCAGTAAAAAAACAAGTACCGTTCTCATCAGTATGTATATATTTGAACTAGAAAAATTCTCTAGAAAAAGATTTCTTGCAGTGATCCATTTGTGGCCCCTGAATTTCACGGCTGCCAGTGGCTCATCATCTCCATCTTCCCAGTCATAACCTGTGAAAAAAATAATTCAAGCATGTATTACTATGATATAAAAATTTTCCCATGAAAATGGCAGAAACACTTGTAGGCTAAGCAAAAATCCCTTCCTGACTAACAGAAAACAAAATATGATACATTAATTGCAGTTCCCACTCATCCCGAATGTGTGTATTTTGTATGTTTTGGCAAACAGTTTTCATGACTGTGACAGTTCTTTGACAGTTTCTTGACGCTTATCGAGCCGTCGACAATGTATGGAGATATGCTGGAAAATGATATCTTTCAGCTCATGAAACTTCAAAACACAATGACGTCACAAGACCAACGCATAAAAATGTAAGGGAAGGAGGGTTCTCTTTCTGTGTTTACGGATAGCCTTACCGTGATGCCCATCAATTAGTAGTGGGAACTATTTATTTTAAAGTAGAAAATTTGTTACCATGCCTGTTTCCATTGCTTCTACTGATTTTCCTCCATTGCATGATATCCCAATACTACAAGAACCGATCCCATAGGCCTCATTTAAAAGTAAAATACATCTAAACCTTCTGTAGTTCCCCATGTATGCAATCACAATTGAAATTAGGGCAAGGGCAAACGAATGTATGTAAAGTTAAAGTTTCCCTCGGACCTACTCAAAACCCTCCGTAAATTTACAGGATGAATAACTCTCCACTTCCAAAACGCAGTTAGTAAGGTATTTGCGCAAATTAACAATCGTGTAAATGTAGGCATGCATGCATGATGGAAATGCAGGATGGACAAATGTGACTGAAAAACAATTTCGAATGCATGATGTAAACTGAATTACTTCAGTACAAAAACTTGAGACGAGTGTTCGTTTCCATATGTGAAACAAAGCTTGTGACATTTTCTGTTCGTGAACTTTTTTTTTTTGGTCTAGTGTCGATCATGTGAAACCTAGCAATACGCTATTTCCATCGCAAATTGAATGGAAAACTTATGACGTAGATGCGTATATGGCCTATTGCAGTACTTATTATACACTCTCAGGTTGTTGCAGTTCCATGTGAGCGATGATGTTGATGTTTACTCAGATAAAGTTACTGCTGTTTCCACATCACATTAGACCAACAATCGTCACAAATTAAAAGAACCAGTGTAAATATGAATAAGTTAGAACTTACCATGCTTGTCATCGATTTTCACACGGTACAATTTCCCCCTCCACAAAGCTCTTACTTCTTCGCCAGCCTAAATTTTTCCGCGAATCCGACCACGGGCAATCTTTTCCCTGAAGCCGAAGAAACTTTTGGCCATAGCCATTCGACACACACGAAAGTTGAAGACGCCATTTTCACAGATTTGACACTTCACTAAAGAAATGGTTCCAAGATAAGTCATGGCATCTCATTTCTGGTTCTGTTTTTATTTCTCAAAATAAGCACTGGGCCGTTTGAACTTTTGGGGACCCATGTGATGTCCCGACAATGGACAATAAAGGTATCTATGATTTAATGGATTAGGCCCAACCTGTCAGATTGTGGTAGTGGATCAAATCAGCTTAGTGTTATGCAGACATGTGGCATTGAAAGTAATTTGCAGACTTCTCAACCTCAAAAGGTAAAATGTTTCTCGCAAGTAAACCTGGAAATGGCAAGCCTGGAGAATTTTAAACGGGTTTATTTTTTATGAAGAATATTTTTCAAGTAAGAAGATAATGATTTCTTCTTCACCTGCTTCGTAAATCACATCTCGTGAAAAAAAAAAAAAAAGCCTGAAAAGTCTGCAAGTCTAAACGGTGGGCAGAATGTCCTTTCCTTACTTAAGGGGAGATGCAACAAGAAATTCCCTGAATGATTATGTTAGGCTAGACTTCTGTAAAATATGCATTTAGTAGGAATCTAATGAGTTGGTTAATTGCGGCAAAATAAAGAGTTTGTTAAAGTTGTTAGTTGCCAACAATGATTTTAAAGAAAACTCCTTTCATGATCAGCAAAATATGTTAGTCAAAACAATGTCTGTTAGTCATAAAAGCTGTTAAAATGTAAGGCGAAGAGCATGCTGGCCTTCTTGTTTTTTTTTTTTTTTAAGTGACAGAAGGCCCAGTGTCCCTGTCCTGAATTTCCAACAAAAAATCGCTCGTAACTCGCAACTGAAGGAAGATAAAGACTTTCAGCTGTGTGATGAATCTCAAAATGAATTTGGAATAAATTCTATCCATATGTGTATTTTGGTTCATCAGATCATAGAAATCGGAATCCTAATAGGCTAACTATTAAAAGAATAGGCTTTCGATGCATTAGATTTACTATAACGGAATTATGACATGCTGTACCACTTCCGCGAAATTGAAAAGGGAATGTTTCACACTGTTGAAGGAGTCGAAGTCGGATAAATATGTATCAGATCCGTCGGCATGTAACTGGGCGTATTAGACTTTCCGCAGCTAACACCAATTTTTAACCCAATGAAGCGTTGCTTCATAAGTGCCCCCCTAAATCAGCGAAAACTGTTTCATGCAGTACTTTCATTACAAAGAAATGATACGGAAAAACATCTTAACGAGGGCCTATAAAATGATCAATACAACTTTTTTTTTCTTATGGAGGCATAAAACAGTAAAACTCAGCATCATTCGCTCACTCGAAAGCTTGCAAATATGGTGTACAGCCGCCGTACTGACCTCGTGTTAAGCCTATATTCAGTCTGTATGAGTGAAAATTCATATGTGTCCCCATATTTTGGTAGAAAGTTTAGGCTAGTAAGGTGAATGCAGAACCAGAGATCATTTGTGTAAAGTTTGATAAGAAATTGTGGCTATTTGTAAACGTAGACTTACGACCCTGGCGAGGGTCGGCTAATTGATTAAAGATTTATGTTTGCAGCGCAAGGGCCGTGATGTAGAGTGTAATGAGCTTAGGCCATTTAACGTAATACACGACCCTGTTCAAGGGCTAGTGTAGACTGTTTTAACTTATATGTCTTAAGTTAGGCCTATAGCTAGCCAAGACATACGCCAAGTAGCAGGGCTGCCTACAGTAGTCCTGTAAACATCGACAGTTCTGCAGACTCTGAAACAATAGCTCATCTCTATTCAAGTCATGCTGGTGTATTCCTGCGTTCGACTTAAGCAGGCTTCGGCACGTAAGCGGATTACTATTGTTTGCATCAATGAATTGCCGCTCTGAATGCGCGAGGCTTATGATCTTGGGCCAGAGCTGTGGGAGACTGAGCAAGAGCAGCTGGCAACAATAGGAGCGTGATTCCGCGGTAAGATTAAAAACCGTGCCGAACAGGGGCGCAGTATAACGCATAGCAGACTTTTGATATGGCTCCTAAATGACTTGCAAAACTAATGCAGGTCTGAAGCTACTTATGTGGTGGCTATGTATGCAAACTTTTGGACTGCCAAAAATAAAGAGATTTCCCGAAAATCATGGAAAGATCTCACAAATTGTTGGTCTCTGCAGACACCCTTTGTTCATAACATGTAGGCCAACTGTTACACTTTGTCTACAATTGACCAAAGCACGACCAGTCGATTGTCGAGGCATCGAAAATACACCAGTTGGTCAAGAATGCCAAGAAGTTGCTAAGTTGCACAAAATTCTGCAACTGTGCCTAGCTACTTTACAGTCAATCTTATTATTGTCATGCTCAGGCTCCTATGGTTTTTGATTCCTTGCCGAAGGCGGGCAAGGAATCTTTGCGATGGTGATTCGGTTTATGTGCGTGCGTGTGTGTGTGTGTGTGTATATATGTGTGTGAGCAAAATCTTGTGAACACTCTAGCTTTTGAAGGAAAGTGCAAGGTGGGTCAAAGTTGGTGTGTTGATAGAACATATGAAGATCTCAGCTGGGATTGTTTTCGGTGAAGGTCAAAGGTCATCTGAGGTCACCATCAGGCAGAATGTGTACAAACTATGTTTGCAGTATCTCAGAAACGACAAGTTGCATCATTTTCAAACTTGGGTGGTATGTACTGCCCTGTAAGTAAGTGAGATTGTGAGGGTATTCTTGTAGGTCAAAGGTCATCTGGGGCCATCAGAAGTCATAATGTGAAAAGCTTGTGAAAACTTTTGAAGTTTGCAGTACCTCATGAAAACGTTGCAGAAACTTTGACCTTCGAGGGTATGTAGGACTTTCTAAGTAAATAAGGTGAGAGTGTGTCTTGTGATCAGAGGTCATGTGGGGTCATCAGAGGTCATAACATGAAAAAAACTTGTAAACAGTATTTACAAAGGAGGAGATAATTTCAATATTTACAAAGGGAGACAATTTCACAGTTGTTCTTTTTAGATAGAGTATATAAATATAATTACTGGTTTAAGTTTTGATGTGGATCAAAGGTCATCTGAGGTCCTTGAGTACAAAGTGTTAAGACCTTTGCTGATGTTTCTCTCCTGTCTTTTCCTATGGGTGGAAGGTATTTGAGCTCCCTTCCAAGCAAAGATCAGCAATGCTTGCACATTTAGGAAGTTCCAATTTGAAAACTTTTACCTGTCAGTTAGGTAATAAAGTGTAGTTGCTGTACTAATTTCACAAGTCTTTGACATATAATGATGAAACTACATCTATGGATCTTCAGCTGGCATCATGCTGGTTTCTGTTGAAATACTGTGTGTCTGAAAGCATCTGTAAAGTATCTAAAAGCCCAATTTGGTTAATTAAGTTCAGCAGGTACAATACACCTTTGAGTTTCTATTTAGTCCCCAAATCAGCTGTACAGTATTTGGTATCATGCTTCTTTTATTTATTACTCTTGTTTTGACAGTTAAAAGTGCTCACTTAGTTTTCAAAGCCATAATTGGCTTTTAATTCCATCTGAGACATTTGCTTGGTCTGAAAATGGTGATTGACCAATGACCTCTGTGGAAAATGGGAGAAAGGTTGACCCTTATCTTTCCCAGAGGAATCATTATCTGAGATACAGCGCTCCTTCTGTCATCAAACAATGTAGAATAGATTTGTTTTCTGAAGTGGAGACAGTTGCACATTGGAAGATTTCTGTTAGGGAAAAGTCTTATTGTGCAATAGAGATAAATAAGTTATTACTTAGTCATATGATGGGGGTAGATGGAGGAATTTATGTAGTTTATATAATTGGCAGTCATTTCAACTGTCATATGAATATATCTCTTCTTCCTGGGAAATTTGTACTGTACCTAGGCTACCACTGTGCAGGCTGGAGAATTCTTGGCCACCAGTGTTATCTTACATTACATGCATACAGCAAGTAGTGGAAAATGGTGTGCAGTATTTATGGCAGTCATCTGGTATATCCTGTGGTTACTACAGTAAACTGCAACTTGGAAAAAAATTAATGGAAGTGCATGTATTAGTGGCAAGGAATCACTAAGCCTCTTGGCTTCCTTGTTGTGTTAAGGGGTCAGTCACCAACTTATTAATCACCAACTTATTGATCTCCATCCTAAGGAAGGGGTATAAGGGGAAGTATGTGTTCCCCTTGGGCCGTTTGTGTTTAATGTAAGATGTAAAATACAGATGTTACTATCTGGGGTTGATTGCATGTCGACTTGAGGAAAACCACTGTCAGTTATTTACAGTGCTTCTAAACCCTCAAACAATGTTACGGGAATCAAGTTACTTAGAAACAAAAAAAGTAGCGCACATGCAATATCTTACCGAAACATAAATCTACCGTTTTAATCCTCTCTGAGTAATTGTAGCAACTGAACCAAAGTGTCTGGATTATCCATTAGTGTGCCATTGTAATGTTCCAACCACTGACTAAAGAAGACTAAAGTAGCACTGTTGTTTACAACAATAGTCCCAGCTTTATGCATGTAACTCAGTGCTCATTAACTGTTCAAATGTTCTGTGGCTGTGTGCTACTTAGTGTGTGGGATTATGCAGACTGCACAGTGAGTAGAACAGCGAGGCTTTGTGGACCAACAAGCCCCTCTCATTAGATTTGCGTGGCAGGTCTTAAGTAAATTAATGTGAGCAGATCATGCTATTGTATTGGAGTAATTGGCTAGTGGCACTCCTAAAAGAAAGATAGTTATTGTTGAAGGTGTATCTCCCAGGTAGAGACTTCAGCTAAACTTAGTTGAGGGGAAGATATTTCATTTTTCGCTTCTTCGTATATAGGCTGTAGAAGATGGAAACCTAGAGGAGATGGAATCCATGAAGAAGCTGAAGAAGGATCGAAAGAGGAAACGTAAAGAGAAGGAAGGGTCCCAAGCAGATGAAGAGAAAGAGGAAGAACCAGAAGGAAAACCAAACAAAAAGAAGAGAGGCAGACCACCAGTGGAGAAGCTTCCTCCTAATCCTCCAAAACTAACAAAGATTATGAACAAGCTGATGGATATTATGGGAAAATACAAAGATGGGTAAGGAAACTTCAAGGTATTTGTAAATAACAAGATAGAAATATAGCTATGCTCAGTGCTGCAATGAGAGCATACCAGGGAATACATGAACCGTGAGTGTAATTACTCCTAGGGTACGAGAGTATGTGTGTGTACACCATGACCAAGTACTTTAACTTGATTTTAAGAGATTTGCAAAAAATATTATGCTTGGGAACCTGAGAAGCAATAGAAAGTATAGAATTTGAGGATTTGAAGTGTAGTGAGTTTTACTAATTTAGAGTTCAATACATATGCAAATTAGCTTATTAGTGAAGGAAAAAATCCTAATGAGTAATTATTTTCTTTTAGTGCCTTTTGATGTTTAATTAAGATTCCCTACTAATTTCCTTTCATTTGAGCCAAAAATTATTGTTTGAGAAGTGACGAAAATATCATAATTTGTAGCTTGAACAACGCTAATTAGTGCAATGCTCACGCCCACGCTGTTCAAAATGCCGCAGACCAGTTCCTGCGAACGTTCCACTTGGACATTTACCTCAGTGCTAACCCTGACGAAAATTCTTGCTTATTCATACTTTGGAATCATACTACTGTTTAACTTACCTCTTTTACACGTTCTTTACTGGCATCCTCCAGGCTTTGGGTAATCCCAATAAGTAATCCATTACAATCGATTACATTGTTCAAAATAATCGTAATTGATTCATAATCATGGTTTACTTATGATTACATTCAAGTTAAATTATAAAAGAAGTGCAAAAAAGTAGAAAGTATTAAACAATATTTTTCAGTGCTTGTTACTTCTGCTAGAGTGACTACAGTTTAGATTTTGCTTGTTGGATGCTCCATCAGGGCAGCCTGAGTGGTACAAGAGATTCAAGATCTCCACTTTGGTGTACTTGGTTGTGTGCTTGTACCAGCAGGAATTTGATTTCTTGCACATTTTGTGCACTCAGCCACTCCAATAAAACTGGTTGACTTTATATTACACACAAGTTTAGTAAAACAATAGCTGTCAACTTGATCAGTTGCACAGGCTTTCTACCAGCCCTATAATTCCCTTTAACTCCCCACATATTTTGTTCTTACTACAAATCCCTCCTTTGTGCCAAGTTTGCAGTATAAGCCCTTTTTTACTTTCCATGTTTTCTTTTTTTTTGTATGTCCCTGAGTTCAAGAATGGTGTGATCCTTGTTTGTAAAGTACAGTCAACTGATGAGTACACATTCCTCCTTATGGTCTCTGGTGTCATTGGAGCACCATGGCACATTTAGCTTATATGTATCCATGATGCAATTGTGAAAAAAAAATGTTTTTAAATTGGTCAGTATTTGATGGATTTTCATGAAAATTGTGGCTATTTTCAACTTTTTAATGATTAATGTGGTCATTATTCCAAAATGTGTTTTCATGGCACATAAAAGAGGTCTGAGCATATTGGGAGTATGTAGCTGTTGGGTCTACACAGTCAGGTTCTGTAGACAAGGCACTGTAGCCTATGATGCATCTGCTATGCCAATGTTAAAACTTGGTATGAAGAACCCATAAAATCCTGTATTTGCTGTACAAAACAATCCCCAGAAATCCCTATTTTGCGATGGAAATTCCCTACGTACTGTATTTACTCCTAAAGTATGCGAACAGAACCTGAAATGAAAAATGGAAGTCTGAATGCAACATATAAAGTAAAAATAAAGTTAATACTAGTTTTACAGATTTATATAAAAGAGAAGGAATGTTAGCACTTTTGACAATATGTGGTAAACATCATTACCAAATTTCACTCAAGTATATTGTTTACTTTGCAAGATAGTGCAATTTGAATGCTCATTAAAATTAATCAGGAAGATGCCATTTTGAGATTGTGATGACATAACCTGACCAAATGTGGTTGAAAGGCTTTCGTTTTTTCAATATTTCATCATCAATATATTTTAAACAGTAACTCATAAATTCAAATCAGAGTATTGATGATTTGATTATTGCACGGCACCTCCGTAATTCAACACAAAACATGTACAAATGTGTGCAGATTTATGTAAACTATAAGTAAAGAAAACAGAGAAATACATTAAAATTCATGCTCTCAGTGGTTATAATGTGACATCACAATTTAACTCACTCAAGTGGGGTTATCACTATTGTAATCATGATTACATTGCAATGTGATTGTACTCACAATCTATTACTTGAATTTTAGCTGTAATCGTAACTGTAATCGTAAAATCTGAAGTAATTGCAATCAATTACATTCAGATGTCATCGCCCCAACCCTGGTATCCACGTATAGTTTGAGGTAAGAATCAGTTATAAGTTCAAAATGTGATGAGCTTTTGTGATCATGATTTATACAGTGAGTGTTGAGTATGTTCACGGAAGCATGACCATAGCTCAATATACCTAAAAGGCTGATTTTATTCAAGTATGGAGGGTGCTTATCCAAAATGTAACTCTGAAATCGTATGTAAAATTTGCTGGCTTTGTAAAAGGTTTATCCCTAGTGTGTGGTCAAAAGCCAAGCTAGGATTTTTAGACTGGTGGAGTAATTGTGTCGCATTTTTGGAATTTTGATGAGTTTTGGCGACATTCTTTAAAGCAAATCAGAGAAGGAATTCTCTACAGCCCTAATGTTTTCAGGGTTGGTCTGAAGTATTCAGCTTATTCCAAAAGGTATGTGTTATTTGTTGGATACAGATTTTTTTTTGCAAGGAAGTGGTAATGTTTTCCTTATTTTGCCAATTTTTAAATGTAAACCAACATTTCCAAAAAAGTGCTGCGTCACACCGCCCCAAATACTTTGCACTTTTGAAAAGATCTGTCTCAGCTTTTCAATAACATTTAAACCAAGTCAGTAGGTTGAAGCTGGGCAATTTTTTGAAAAACCTAGGCCTATTTATCAAGCAGGGGTCCATGTTACTACAATCAGTGTTAGGCTAGTTGTGTCATTGTCATTGAGTGCTTGCAGAAAGGCACTTCCCTGTTGCTGTATTTTGGAATATGCTCCCCTTTGGAAGAAAAGTGGGTTGGCCATCAACAGTTCTTTCCTGAAATGAATTAGATTTTCATCCTGCTCCAGTACGGTTTGAGATGAAGTTGCATATCACAAAGGGACAGTCTTTTTTCCAGATCGGGAACTTGTCCTCTGTATGATAGCATCTGTTTGAAGTCAATTACACTCGCTGCTTCCTGACAGGGATTGTTATTTTTCTTTTGTTATCTTCGTGCTGATAAGAAACTTAAGTAGAGGCTCAGCTAGGACTACTACAAGTCTGTCCTATTCATTTTTCCCTGTAGGTGAAGTCTTTCCAGAGATTTGTACACAATGTATTCGTCTGTTTATTATGCTACTCTAGAATGAAAAAAATAAAAGTACCTACAATCTCAATTAAGAGAAAGACAAAACATGACTGTGTTTTCTTCAATGCTATAGAAATGGTCGTTCACTTGCCCACCCGTTCCTTCAATTGCCACCGAAACGAGAGCTTCCTGATTACTATGAACTGATTGAGAAACCTATGGACTTCAAGAAGATCCGTGACAGGATCAAGAACCACCGTTATCGATCCTTGGATGACTTAGAGGTGGACGTCACACTGATGTTTTACAATGCACAGACATACAACCTGGAGGGATCGCAGATCTATGAGGATTCCATCGTTATGCAGTCTGTGTTTACTAATGCAAGAGAATGTTTGGAGCATACAGGGCAGCTTCCAAACCAGGCAGAATCTGAAAGTGAGGAAGAAAGCCAGGAAGACAAAAACTCAGAAACTGACTGTAAGTGAACAAAGAATCAAGTTCTCTACCATGACGCTGAACTATAAGTAAACAAAGAATTCAACATCAAAAGATAACTTGTGATGCTTACCAATGACACATTCTCTCTTTGGCCAGTGATCGTGTTTCAATGCAGTTATTTGTGATATTTCTTAACAGCAAAATCATCAGTCAAGGTCAAGATTAAGCTAACTGCTAAGGAGAAGAGAAAAGATAAGGGGAAGAAACCAGCCAAGAGAGGGCGACCTCCTAGAAAAGCCGTCGTGAGTGATGACGACGATGAGGAAGAGGAGAACCAACAAAAGTCTGAGAGTAGTGATGTAAGAATAACAATCATCAACAATACTGAATGATCCAATGTCCCTTAGTAGTGATGTAAGAATAACAATCATCAATAAGGAGTACCAGACAGATCAATACTGAATGATCCAATGTCCCTTAGTAGTGATGTAAGAATAACAATCATCAATAACGTGTACCAGAACAATACTGAATGATCCAATGTCCCTTAGTAGTGATGTAGGATGAGCAATCATCAATAAGGAGAACCAGAACAACACTGAATGATCAAATGTCTGTGAGTAGTGATGTAAGAATAACCAGCTTCAATAAGGAGAGCAAGAGCAATACTAGATCAAATGTCCATGAGTAGATGTAAAATAAGAAAATTTTACAATTTTTTGTAGTTGCAATGTATGACAGTGTTTCCTGAGGTAAAAAAAAAATAGAAGAGATTGTGTAAAACCACAGGCATTATTTGTGTGCCATACACATTACTTCTACTCTGCTTTTTGATACCATTTAGACAAGGACCCAGTGTGTGTTCTGTGCAGTAGGTCAGTGTTTATGTGTGTAGTAGTAATTTATTTCTGTTAATCTTTTCTTAATTCCATGATGTGGAGATTTGTCATCTTCTGTGTGTTTCTGATCTGCTTATTTTGATTTTCAATGAGCTCTTTGATTTTTAAACTTTTGTTTAGTGATTTCATACCCTTGCACGGTATGTTATTACCCTGATTCAAAATTACTACCTGGGTTCATTTGTAACTTGAAAAATGACACCACTGTGTGAACACACTCTGTCAGATTGACAAGTTTCGCCAAATAGTTCAAAACAGAATTTTCCACTGTGTCTCTGGAAAAATCAAGTCTTGTTAATGAGAAGCTTTAGGCGTGTGTGTATTGCAAACACTTAACATATCTCCATGCACGTGTGATGTATGGCACTGTGGAATTTTCAATGTAAACGTTACATTCCATATACCGGTCGGGTAGGAGAACATATACCAGGTGCCTATATCTGGGAAACGATGTTTTCTAAAATGATATGGACAAACTGAATGGCTGGAGAGCTACTTGAATCTAAGGCTGGGTGGCCCTGCTGGCCTCTTGTAAAACAACTCAAGTAGCAATACTCATTGGTCAAATGCCCATTGATCTGCAACCAGTAGTAATATAGCACTGAAAGCACTGATGATGTATAGAACCAAATGAAAAGTGGTTCGTCCAAGAACAACCAGCAACAAAATTTGGTTGTCCCCTTGGCAAATATGGTAATAATTTTAAGTTTTTGTTTGTTTGCAGTTAAGTTTTAATCGTAAAGTGCTACATTATCCAGTCTTGTAATGCTGTTGGAGGAATGTGAGTCCACAGTTAAATGTGAAACTTCTTCCATATCATCTTCATTCCTTAGAGACAGTATTTCCTTTTAACTTACAAAGAATTGAATCCAGTTGTGATAAACAGAATCACTTTGGTAGATATGTAGGTCTGCCAGATGATCATGCTGAACAGCCCTGTTACCATGATAATGAAATTCCTGGGGCACTTTACTCACTCAGGGAAATTTATGCAAGAGAAATTTTTAGTAGAAGCCTCTCATGTGTTACAATTTGTACAATAAATAAAAAAGGTGTTCAACAGAAAGTTTGGTTCATCACTGCTCGCAGACTGAACTCCCTGAGCTACTTGCCATGGAATATCCATATTTTAGAAATTTGCGGAATATTTTGGAGTGGTCATGGAGGCCTGATAACTTGCAAGTGACTAATATTGTGGTTTTTTTTTGGTTGTCCCGTCATTGTGTAGACTTCTCGTAGTGTGTATTTGCACTGATTGTGAAGGGCTAGTAGAATTTTAGTTACCTGTTTGTGATCCTCCTGTACTTTGTAATTGTTAGTGGTTTTACTGATTGTGAAGGACTTGTTCTTGTCTGTTTGTGATAATCCAGTTGACTGACTGAGTTTTCTTTCACAGGATTCCTCTGGTTCTGATGGTAGTGGCGATGATACTGCAGACTCATCTGGTCCATCCTCTCGAGGAGAGTCACCAGGTCCCCGTAAAGGGCGACGATGAATCCCTGTCAGCAGCAGTGTCAGCTATGACCACCATTTAACCCATAAAATAGTCTGATGGGTCATTAATATCATGTTATATGTGATTTGTTGTAATATATTTAAGTGGTTATCGATACGGAAATTTTTTGTGCTCATCCAGTACATGTTGTTACACATCTGTCTCCTAAGCGTTGTTTCAACAAGTTTTGTTTTTTTTTTCTTGTTTGCGCTTTTTCAGCTGGAGGGGTTGGTATTTGTATATGATTCATATTGAAAGAACTTGCACAGTGCACCATGCTATGGCCATGCATGTTCATTGCAGTTCACTTGGTTAAGTTTAGTGATGCTAGAAGATTGTTAATTGTTGAAAGTGTCTACTTTCAGTCTAATACTTAACTCTGAGAATGTTATAGTTGTCACAGTTACTGTACTTGTTGCAGTCAGTTTAATTTCATGTGTAATGGGTTCACTGATATGATGGTACTGGGATAGGACATCTTTAACAGGAGAATTCTTCATGTTGATTGGCATCAATATTGGACTAAGTTAATCTTTGTGTAGTGGTTAGCACCGTTAGTTCAGAGAAAATAAAAGAAAATTAAAAAAAAAGGGAAATAGGAATGAACTCAACAGTCAACAATTAATAATGTTGTAGTATATGCATTTTGATTTTATTATAATTTAAATAGTTAAGAGTACACTGACAGGTATATACTGTTCTCCCTCACTTGTTAATCTTGCAGAAATAAAATCATCTTTCAAGACCAGCTTATAATCTTAGTATTGTTGTGTTTTATCTAATAACTGGGCCATCAGAAAAGGATTTCGGTTGTGGAAGCAGTCCAAAGGGCTTTACTTGACGGGGTGTTCATGAACTTGACGGGGTGTTCATGTCATGAGGTTTGTCTGTTGGAGGGAAAGGAGGAGTCATTTAACAAGACACTTTTTTCTTCCTAGTTGCTTAACCTGATTCGGGTAATACCAGCTGACTAGTAAATATCAACCAAACTTACTAACTTTTCTCTTTTAAAATGGCATATATGATGATGCTGACAGGTTCATGGTTGAGCGTGCGTGTATGATATGGCTGTGGTTGTTTTAGCATAGCACATTTCAGGAGAAATAATGAGATATTTGAAACTTCGATGTAGGGATTGTCGCTTAGTGTTTAGTGACTTTAAGACGCAATGCATTTTGTAAAAAGGAAAGGATGGAAGCTTACACTTGCTCCGTTTGAACATTACGTATGGCCATGACTATTAGAGAGAAAAGTGTATTGTGAGTAAAATACAGTGAAATTTGAAACATTGCTAAACTGGTATTAGTTCATGCAGTATGTCTGCAATGCATAGGGATTGTTTAGCTCACTGTACTGTTGAAATACAACATGTTTCGGTTCTTAATAGCAACAAGTGCAGTTTACAGTGCAGTTGACGGCCAGATGAATGACAAAAATGTACAATTTTGGGGGCTTTGACTTACAAAAGTCCTCCAAAACTTTACAACAGGATTTCGAAAATCATTTTTTGTTTAATTTGAGTATAGAACTTGTACCTGTTGCAGACGTTACATATTGTCAATATGTTGTAGAAAAATGAAAGGTAGCCTTACATCTTCATGTTTTTCTGTAAGCATGTTCCATTTAAATATGTACAAAGTATAAGTTTTCTTGCAGATTAGGTGTTAACTTGTAATAGAGTACTTGAAAGGACATCTTTTTGTTCCTTGTTTTGATGAAAACTTTAACAGCACCATGTATGATACTGTACAACAAAGAATTACATTAATAGGTGCAGATTACATCAACTTAACACAATTTCCAATTCTCTAATAGTCTTTCATGTGAAAATTATAAACAGCCTGAAACCAGTTGTTTTTATTCCAAAATCCATATTTAAATTCAACAAGGTGTTGCGGAGGTTACACAGTGTCAACATGAAGGTATGCCCCAAAGATCTGTAGAATAATGTTGCATAATCAGTTTTATTCCAAAGCTTGTTGTAGTTCTTGGAAAGATGGTCTACAGTCAATAAGTTATAAGCACTCAGACTATAGCTCAGGTTTGGGCGATGATATACACACTAATTTTTAAAGTGGTGAACTGCATTATACAGTAATGATAACACTTTTAGATTGAACCTGATAGCATAACAAATGATAGGTCTTTTAAAACATCTCAATTTCATCATAGTCAATTTCCAATGACCATTTGTGTGGTAGTAAACTTGGATTTGAGGAACAAATAATTTAGATGTACTTATCTAATCTTAATGTTGCAGACTTACATATTTCCCTACTATGAATAGGTGAATGATTCACAGACACGGTAACACAGTGCACTTTAAAACTGATCAATGTGCAGTGAGTGCAACAAATGAAAGTTACGAAACTGGTTATGTTTGAGGTCACATGTGTGTAATACCAATAAAGGTAGACATACGTACTCTCTTTAGCAACAATTTGTGCTGGGAACGAAAACATTGCTAGGCAGCTGTCTAGGCACTTGGGGGTGCAAGAATAGGACTCAGTATTTCAGTCATCACCACTCCTTTAGTATCAGGATTTTTAGGCCAAACATTGCAACCCCCACTTTACCTGGCTTCATAAAGGTTATCTTGCCCACGTCATTTTTAGTCTCAAGTACAGGCTGTATTAATCCAGGCCACCATCCTATCATCATAGTTGACTGCAACCAAAAAATTCATATTAATAACTGAAGTTGAGCTTAGGAAAATACAAGGCTTGTGCTGAGATAAAATCAATAAATTCATGTTCAACATCATTTAAATTACTCTTTTTTGGGGGACTCTTTTTTTGGGGGGGGGGGGCAGCACAGAATGTCGAGTGAATTTAATTCAACCAGTATTAATTTGCAGTCAGTGCAATCTAGAGTATGCACAGTATACATAATGTATGAGAAGCAAATAGTACACTACTGTAGGAGCACCAGTACTATTGTACATGCAGAACAAATAGATCAACTGAAGATTGCCTGCACACTGTTGTATTGGTGTAGGGCTATAGGCACACTACAACAGACACTCCAACACATTTTGAACACTCAAAACTATTACAAATGTGGACCTGAATACACCATGAACTGTATGGAATTGCTTGGACAGAATACTAGAGGTACTGTAACTTCACATTCAGCAATCAACAATTGTACCTACAGTAACTGAAAATTTGAGCAATCATTTAAGTCCAGTTCAAACATAAAGCCAATGACAGTTCACAGGAGAGATATAGTCACTAATTTGTAGATCTGGACAACTAAATAGTTGACCATTAGAACAGTTTGTGTGCTCCCTCCTTATCATATTCAGGAGCAGGGACACCAATTGCTTTTCAAATGTGGGGGGTGGGGGGGGGGGGAGGAGTGATAGGACCAGGTGAACCAGGTGACATGAAATGACCCCGACACTTGAAGAATGGGGTACACTGCAATAGACTGAATCATGTACATTTAAACATCTCCAGGGGATCCCAAATTGCTCCAAAGCGCTGATCATGGAATGAATGGTGCAAAGCTGCAGATAGGTACAAGTAGCATGAAGACAATATTGGCTAATCCTGTGTGAATTATGCCCCTTCTTTAATTTATTCTTGGAGCACTTTTGCTGTGATAGAGTGAATGAAGATGTAATATCACAAATATTACAATACTATTTTTGTTTGTTTAGCTGACTTGTTTCTGCTTGCCATAGTTGGCACAAGCTTGTATTGTAGTTTACATAGCTCGGTTACCGAGAAACTAGTAATCATGTAAATTCAGACCTAAAGTATAGTGTCATAACATGGTTGTTATAATGTGAATTACCCACACAGCATAATTGAGCATTTCACACAACTGTCCAGAACTTCTTGCTTTGCCAAAACATCACGGTTTGTTCCTCTCTTCAGCTCTTGATAGGAATGTAGGGGCATTTTGATTTTGTGTCCAATAAGAAGTGGGGAACATGTTGTGTCATGGCCATAGGTAAAAAAGTGGTGGATTGACATGTTTCCCTGTTCTCCAGGATCACTGCACAGGTTCTTCTGTTCATGAACCACCATCTATTTATAGGATTGCTGCTTTAAACAAAAATATTTCTCAATGAAAGGCCAATTGTACTTTCCTTATTTTGGCTCATACCAGTGTGCTGGTGTGAGTCTATGCGACCATGCTTGTCACTCTATCCTTGTACCTATCTGTCCACAATTGTTCAAAATGCTTCTCCCGCATGTCGGCTTTTATGGATTCGTTAGAAACTTACATACAATGTCCCTTGGGTGGTGGACCATTTAGGGTGTTCAGGAATTTTGGGCTGAAGGTCCCATGTGGGCCCTTTGGCCTATTTTTTGAAATTCTCTGAAATGCTTCTACAGATTCTCTTGTACAATGTTCACGATTTGTCATAATAATACTCCATTAGTGATGCCTTCATGTTGTTAGGAATTTGGGGTTCAAGGTCCCATCTTGTGAAATTCTGTAAAATGCTTCTCCTACATGCTTTGATGGATTTGTTTCATACTTTGACGAAATGTTCCTTGGGTGGTGGACCATGTGGGGTGTTAAGGAAATTTCAGCCTAGCGGCCCATATGAGCCCCTTGGCCCATTTTGTGAGATTCTGCAAGTACTGTCATCTCCCACAGGTTCTCTTGTACATTGTTTATGGTTTGTCATAATGATACTCTATTAGTGGTGCCTTCAGGGTGTTCAGGAATTTTGGGTCCAGAGTCCCTTGTGGGCCTTTTGGCTCATTTTGTGAAATTCTGCTAATGCTTCTCCTCTGTACAACATTAATGGTTTGTCATAACGATACTTCATTGGTGAATACCAGGGTGACCAGAGATTTGGGGTGCAAGGTCCCATGTGGACCCTTTGGTCCATTTTATGAAATTCTGCAAAATCCTCAGACTCCTACTGATTGTGCTGTGCAATGTTGATGGCATGTCATGATACTCTAATAGTAATACCTCAGAGTGTTCAGGAATTCCAGGTACAAGTACCATGTGGGCCTTTTGGCTTACTCGATCATTCTATGAAATTCTGCAAAATTCTCCTTAATATTCTCTTGTAAAATGTTGATGGTTGTGCCCTCAGGGTGTTCGGTAATTTTGGCTCATTCTATGAAATTCCGCAAAATGCTTCTACAGATTCTCGTGTACAATTGTGATGGTTTGTCATAATCATACTGTCAGTGGTACCTTCATGTTGTTCCGTGATGGTGAGTGTTCTAGAATTTCACATAACTTACAGACACTTGATTAAAGGTATGAGCTTCTGCACCCATGTGAAAAAGTGCCCTTTAATCGCACTGCCATTCCGGTTTTCACTGCCCCAGGCACATAGCAAGGCAACTGCATCATGTGAAAAAAATTTAATACCTCTGTCCATTGCTGACTGGCCTTTTTGATTCCTTGCTGCAGGCAAAAGGAATCTATGCAGTCCTGATGTCGTGTGTATGTGTGTGTGTGAGACGCTTGTTGTAAACACGATATCTCAAGAAGGGTAACCATGACTGATCTCATACTTGGTGTGTGGGTTGGTCATAGTAAGTAGATGATCCCTATCGTTTTTGGTTGAGGTCAAAGGTCATTTGAGGTCACCAGATGGCAAAATGTGAAAACCTTGTAAACACATTATCTCTACAAGAGTAACTGAGGCTGATGTCATACTTGGTGTTTGTGTTGGTCATAGAAGGTAGATGATCTCTATTCTTTTTGGTTGAGGTCAAAGGTCATTTGAGGTCACCAGAGCTCAAACTGAAAAAAATATCTCCAGAAGGGTAACTGTAACTGATGTCATACTTAGTGTGTAAGTTGTTCATATTGAGCAGATGATACCTATCGTTTTTGGTGGAGGTCACATGTCATTTGAGGTCACCAGAGGTCAAACTGCAAAAGAGTAACTAGGACTGATGTGATAGTGTGTGGGTTGTTCATATTGTGTAGATGATGCGTAGATGATACCTTTTGTTTTTGGTCCAGGTCAAAGGTCATCTGAGGTCATCAGAGGTCAAATCGTGACCATCTTATCTATACCGTATCTCCAGAAGTGTAACTGTGACTGATGTCATACTTTTTATATGGATTGTATATAGTCAGTAGAATACCCCGTTTGATTTTGGTGGTCATTTGAGGTCATCAGAGGTCAAATTGTGAAAACCTTGTAAACACAATATCTCCTAGAAGGTAACTGTGACTGATGTCATACTTAGGTCATACTGATTAAATCATCTTTGGTGAGGGGCAAAGGTCATTTGAGGTCAAACTGTAATAACCTTGAAAACAACATCTCCAGAGGAGTAACCATGACTGATGTAATACTTGGTCTGTGGGTTGGTAATAATGAGATCTCTAGTGCTTTGGTCGAGGTCAAGGGTCATGTGTGGTCCCCAGAGGTCAACCTGTAAAAATGTGTAAACAATGTTCTAACCTTCACTAATGTCTTACTTGATGTGTAGATTGTATATACTAAGTAGAAGACTCCTTTTGTTTTTAGTGGAGGTCAAAGGTCGTTTGAGGTCACCAGAGGTCCAACCTTGGTAACTCCAGAAGGGACGTCTAGTGTCACGGTCATTTCAGGTATGAGATCTAACAGTGATTTAACAGTGTAAGCGAGTGTAAGCGAGTGTAAGCGAGTGTAAGCGAGTGTAAGCGAGTGTAAGCGAGTGTAAGCGAGTGTAAGCGAGTGTAAGCGAGTGTAAGCGAGTGTAAGCGAGTGTAAGCGAGTGTAAGCGAGTGTAAGCGAGTGTAAGCGAGTGTAAGCGAGTGTAAGCGAGTGTAAGCGAGTGGAAGCGAGTGGAAGCGAGTGGAAGCGAGTGGAAGCGAGTGGAAGCGAGTGGAAGCGAGTGGAAGCGAGTGGAAGCGAGTGGAAGCGAGTGGAAGCGAGTGGAAGCGAGTGGAAGCGAGTGGAAGCGAGTGGAAGCGAGTGGAAGCGAGTGGAAGCGAGTGGAAGCGAGTGGAAGCGAGTGGAAGCGAGTGGAAGCGAGTCGAAGCGAGTCGAAGCGAGTCGAAGCGAGTCGAAGCGAGTGTGGTCGACCATCAATAGTGTTACCTACAATCTGTAAGAGAATTATTTTGCATGATCTCTTAACATACCTCAATATGGCCAATCTTCATTAGAACGTACCGAAACAAGTGTCACAGAAACAGTTCTGCCCTCAGTCCTCAGATTACCTTTGACCTTCACCAAAAACAATAGGGCACGCTTTCTCAAAATGGCAACCCTACATACTAAATTCACCTGACTTTCCTCTATTGAATAAGCGTCACAGATGCACACACACACCTACACGCCAACCTGACTACGTAGGTTCCTTTGCTGACACAAGGAATCAACCAGAAAGCCAAAAGGCTTTGTGATTCCTTGCAACATGGTTATAATAATATATCAAACATGAATTACCCCCATGACAAGAATGAGATCAACTACAATTATTGCACTTGAAACACCACATTAATCAGCCTTTTAACCCATGACATTTTACTTTCACCAAAAGCAATAGGGATCACCTACCCAGTATGGCCAACCCACATATGACATCAGTCATCATAATCCTTCTGGAGATGTTTGCAAGGTTTTCAGTTTGACCTCAAGTCACCTCAAATGACCTTCGACCTCCACCAAAAACAAAAGGATTCTTCTACTCAGTATATACAATCCACACATCAAGTATGACATGAGTCAAGGTAAGATTCCTGGAGATATTGTGTTTACAGTTTGATCTCTGGGGACCTCAGACCTCAACCAAAAACAACAGAGATCATCTAGTCCATATGACCAACCTACACACGAAGTATGACATCAGTCACAGTTACCCTTCTGGAGACATTGTGTTTACAAGGGTTTTACGGTCTAACATCTGGTGACCTCAAATGACCTTGGCCCTCCACCAGAAACAATAGGGATCATCTACTCAATATGGCCAACCACACATTAAGTATGACATCAGTCGGCGTGGAGATACAGGCATTTACAAGGTTTTCACAGTTTGACCTCTGATGACCTCAAATGACATTTGACCGCCACCAAAAACAATAGAGATCATCTACTCAATGTGACCAACCCACACACCAAGTATGACATCAGTCAGTTACCGTTCTTGAGGTATCATGTTTACAAGGTTTTCAAAGTTTGATCTCTGGTGACCTCAAATGACCTCTGACCTCGACCAAAAACAATAGGGATCATCTTCTTAATATGAACAACCCCTACAGTAAGTATGACATCAGTCACAGGTTACCGTTCTTGAGATACCGTGTTTACAAGGTTTTCACAGTTTGACCTCTGGTGACCTCAAATGATCTTTGACCTCAACCAAAAACAATATGCACCATCTACTAACTGTGACCAACCTATACATTAAGTATGACATCAGCCACAGTTACCCTTGTGGAGATATTGTGTTTACAAGGTTATCACACTTTGATCTCTAGTTCCCTCAAATGACCTTTGACCTCAACCAAAAACAATAGGGACCATCTACTCAGTGTGACCAACCCACATACTAAGTATGACATCAGTCACAGTTACCCTTCTGGAGATATCGTGTTTACAAGGTTTTCACAGTTTGATCTCTGGTGACCTCAAATGACCTTTGACCTCAACCAAAAACAATAGGGACCATCTACTCAGTGTGACCAACCCACATACTAAGTATGACATCAGTCACAGTTACCCTTCTGGAGATATCGTGTTTACAAGGTTTTCAGTTTGATCTCTGGTGACCTCAAATGACCTCTGACCTCGACCAAAAACAATAGGGATCATCTTCTTAATATGAACAACCCCTACAGTATGTATGACATCAGTCACGGTTACCGTTCTTGAGATACCGTGTTTACAAGGTTTTCACAGTTTGACCTCTGGTGACCTCAAATGATTTGACCTCGACCAAAAACAATATGCACCATCTACTAACTGTGACAACCTATACATTAAGTATGACATCAGCCACAGTTACCCTTGAGATTGTGTTTACAAGGTTTCACACTTTGATCTCTAGTTCCCTCAAATGATCTTTGACCTCAACCAAAAACAATAGGGACCATCTACTCAGTGTGACCAACCACATACTAAGTATGACATCAGCCACAGTTACCCTTCTGGAGATATCGTGTTTACAAGGTTTTCACAGTTTGATCTCTGGTGACCTCAAATGACCTTTGACCTCAACCAAAAACAATAGGGACCATCTACTCAGTGTGACCAACCCACATACTAAGTATGACATCAGTCACAGTTACCCTTCTGGAGATATCGTGTTTACAAGGTTTTCAGTTTGATCTCTGGTGACCTCAAACGACCTTTGAACTCAACCAAAAACAACAGGGACCATCTACTTAGTATGACCAACCCATACACCAAGTATGACATTAGTCACAGTTACTGTTCTTGAGATATTGTTTACAAAGTTTTTGCATTTTGAAACCTGATGACCTCAAATGACCTTTGACCTCAACCAAAAACAACAGGGATCATCTACTCAGTGTGACCAACCCACATACTAAGTATGACATCAGTCGCAGTTACCCTTCTGGAGATATCGTGTTTATAAGGTTTTCACAGTTTGATCTCTGGTGACCTCAACTGGCCTTTGACCTAAACCAAAAACAATAGGGGTCATCTACTCAGTATGACCAACCCACACACCAAGTATGAGATCAGTCATGGTTACACTCCTTGAGATATCATGTTTACAAGCAAGGCGTCACATACACACACACATCACCATCGCATACATTGCTTCTGCCTTCGGCAAGGAATCAAAAATGGCATACATATCTATGGGGAAGTTAACACTTCATACAGACCACCAAGCGTTCATGACACTTTTGTCGACTTCAGGTACAAGCGTATCGTGCAATGGGGAGCGTGATCATTACATTATCATGTACAATTAGTGCTATGCTCAGCTAACAAAGTGGCTGATGCTGTTCAAGATTGCCAATGTACACCACCTGACAATTCATTTGAAAATGACTGTGACGTAGTTTGCGAACCCCAATACTGAGGGTTGCATTACAAAAACTATGTTACATAATGCAATATCTTGTGATAATGATTGCAAACAGGTAAAAAATTTTGTTGAGAGTGGCTGGCCTATGAAGAAATCTGGCCTATCAAGTGAGCTTTCTGCTTGCTTTACATGCCGACATGAGTTTTCTATTCAGGGGAGACCATGTGTATTCAGGGGAGAGTGTTGCTGTTCCCAAAATGTTGTCGTCCACCCTTATTGCCTTTGCTCACCAAGGTCACCAGGGGAATTGTGCGTACTAAACATCTGCGTGAATTGCATTGGTGCCCAAAATGAACGAACAAATATTGCAATTTATTAAAAGTCTGCTTCCGTAAGGACTGGCCCACTTCAACCAGGCCTTATCTGTTCAGAAAGTTGGTATAAGCTTGGTATGGGCATTGTTGGTCCTGGCAACAGTGCACCAGCAGACTGCAGGTTTGCTGTGACATTGATAATTATTCTAAATGGCCTTGTTTCTAAAGTTATTACGACAACTATTCTCAATTTTTTTAAATTAGTTTCCAGTAGGAAAGGGTTACCAAAAGAGATAATGGATCTCAATTTGTCTCTTTTGAATTTCAACAGTTTTGGAAGGAACGAGACATACCACCTGCAAGGGAATGGTAAAATTGAACGTTTTAATAACATATTGAATCATTGTGTACAGTCTGCACGTCTGGACTAGCATAGTTTGAAAGATTATGTCCATGATATTCTAGCCCATTACCGATGAACCCCCATGCAGTGACCTGCTGCAGTCCAAAAGTAATACAGCATAACAGGTCAATGAGGACAAAATTTGACATTAAGGGCGTATTCAAGCAAAGTCAGGCTTCCCATCCAAACAACAGCTGAAAAACACAATCCAAAACAATCAGAATAAAGTTTATGCTGAGAAACGAGAGAAGCGGAAGTAAAGAAATTTCAAGTAAGTGATACATGATGACTGATGTGTATCACGTCTCAACATGCACAACTGCATGTTACAGTGACGCAACACCTACACATTACATATGAGATCTGTCCAAGCTTTTCTCCTTGAAATGATGTGTTTACAAGGTTTTCAAAATTTGACCTCACATGACCTTTGACCTCCACTAAAAATTATAGCATTCTTCCTTTCACTATGATAAATGCACAAGCATCCATTATTCCTATCTGGATGTCTCACATGTACAAGGTTTTTAGCATTTGACTTCCTAACCCTAGATGACCTTCGACCTCCATCAAAAACAATACGGTTCCTCTTCTCAATATGCCAAACCTACATACCAAGTATGAAGAGTACCCATCATTCCTACCTGGAGATATCGTGTGAAAAAAGGCAACTTCAAATGAGTTTTAGTCATGACCTCTGTAATAACCATAAAGCATGCATACAGTCTATCCTAACATGACCCTTTCTCTGACATTCTTGCCTACTGGAAAGTCTCACAGAACTGGACTGACAGTTGTTGAAAAATGCAAAACTACACTTTCTCTTTTCCATTATACCAACCAAGTCAGGTAGACACTTTCATCTTCCCTTTCCTTGGAAATTAGAGATATTTTAAGTATAATGTTGAATATTTAAAAACAACAATATTGAAGAGAGGCTATTATTTCTTATTCTATGAATACCTGACTCATTTAGTGATTCAATTTGGTATTTTGTAATTGCTGTTTGCAGATGACAACATACGCTTCCAGTGACGCCAACCTTACTAAGTTTGACATCACCAGTAATCAACAAATTAGAGTATAGTGATTTTACAGTAAATTTATACACATACGTGTACGTGGAGGTAATCACAAACTTCCCATTGTTTCCCTTTCGTGTAAATACTCTTGACATGCAAGTGTATATAGGTCTGCAACTGAAACGTCTTACATTTGCCAAGTACCTGACTAATTGATGAAATTTAACGCATATCAGTGAATAGGCGATTACATTTCCCTTGCATTTTAATTAAAATTAAATCTCAATTTAACACTGGATAATTTTATGAGGTGCTGGAAACACACTTGTTGACCTTTTGTAAGAAGGGTCAAATTCCTACTTGAACACATCCTTCTCACTGAAGTGGCCACCAACAGTATTCTTTACGTATTAACAAATAGTTTTCATGATTGCTATTGTTGGACAGTTTCTAAATATTTAGACATTATGCTTGAAAAATCCTGTTTAGTTCATTAGCATTTCAAAACACCATGACATCACAAAAAGCCACACATATAAAGAAAGAGCAGGAAGCTCTCTGTGGGTGGTTGTGGATAGTAATCATTATGTAACTATTGTTTCTGGATGTGACTCTGTAGATGTCAATACTTTCCCATGTTATATTACTCTTTACTGCATTTTTTTTTCATCTACCTGTTTGTTGCTTTAAACCTATGAACTGGAATCAAAGAAGAAATCAAACTTCCATATTGTTCTTTGTTCGAAATATTTTGACTGTTTTGCTCCTTTACTTTCTTGCACGGTTCATACAAAGCCTGAAAGCTTCAAGAGCCTAACCATAACCCCTATCTTGAATTGGTCATTCATACTACTACTTAAGATGCAAATGTCACATTTATTTCAAGTTAAGCAATTGACTTATGTACAGAAAAACTTATCTGAGATTCCTTGGGGTCTCAAAAATCCAAAAGCTGCAAAAGTACCCAAAAAATGCTTCCATTTTGGGTTTTGATGAAAAGACAAGTCTATATGGTCATGAAGGTGTGTGCCTGCATGTGGATACTGCATCCCAAGACAGGAATGATGGATGATGGCCTTATTGATGCTTTTGGTGGACCTCTAATGTTCACCAGGGGTCAAACACAAGAAACCATGTGAGCACATTAAGTTTTGAAAAATGGATAACTTTCACACTTGATTTGTAGATTTGAACCTTTTGGGCTTTGGTGGTGGTCAAAGTTATCTGAGGTAACCAGAGTTCATCCACTGAAAACTTGTGTGCAACAGTATGGATGCCTATATAAGATTGACAAGTGGAAGAATCCCATTGTTTCTTTTGTTTTTTTATGGAGGTCCCCAGGGATCAGAAGCTGAAAACATTGACCAGATGTCATAGGGGTGCAGACTGACGACTATGTGTGCTTTTCAGTGGCTAAACCACTGCGCATAAATGGCAGAGACTGGATCAGTCTTTCATGTTTTCTAAAAGGGTGTATGTTTCTGTTGAATTCCCATCTTGATAGAGTTGCACAAGAACTGCCAAATGTCCTTTCACTTCAGTCCAGCTGAAAGTCAAATGAGTGCAAATGAGTTAGATCAGGTATCAAACTGAGTTGTGCCCTTAATTGTTATTAACTATTGGCATTACCAGCTGGTATGTGGTAAAAATGGTAACCTCAATTACTATTAGCCAATGAACCACAGTAATATTACTACAGCCATCCCTTACTGTTTTACATTTAACATACTAGTCCTACTGTGGTTCTTTAAACAAGGGTTCCTTGGTCTCCTTTGATAACCAGTTCTCACATTTGACAATCATACTTCCACAAAATATACCAACTATAGTTTCATTAAAATTCCCAAATGGAAATAAACCCAAATTGTTCTCATCTAAACATACCGTCTGTCATTATGAGGAACAGTCACTTAAGCTCATTATGAGTCTTGCTTGAATTCTTTACTCCTCAGTGACAATTAATTTACGCATCGTTCAGTCTATTGTGGTAAGACTGGTACACATGCTTCTGGTACACATCATTCTGTTTAGGGGTGAGGTTGATCTTAACAGTAGGGTGATTCTATCTCAAACATGTTAGAGGTACAGTAGACCCTCACTACAGTGTAGTCCTCAACAGTGTACAACGTTATGATCCTTGGCTTCCTCCATTATCAAAGGTGAACACAAACATAAATCAAAAGGCTGTCTTCAATGTTTGCTTAGTTGCTTGCCAAGTCTACCACCTCCAAGTCTACCACCTCCAAGTCTACCACCTCCAAGTCTACCACCTCTGAATGCAGGTTTATCAGCTGGTTTGTTAGTTTCAGACTTCTGCTCTTTGTGAAAGAATTCCCACAGCTGTGTAGCATTATTTTCACTGCCTACCAAATCCTTCAATGCTTTCTGAGATAGTTCATTCAGCTCTGCAATATTCTCCACAGAACGAAGAATTTTCCTGTACAGTAAAGAAAATACCAGGTGGTCGAAACTAATTATGCAAATTGAAGCATCTGTTCAAAGAACCCATTGTAAATACTACTAGTGCATTCCAATCTAAATGATTCTTAAAGTAAGCTGATATATCTTTGATATATGGATGTATATTGTTATATGTGTTGATATATTACGGAGATATAGGGTTATATATGGAGATATATAGGGTGATATACAGAGATATATAGTGATGATGTATAGGGAGATATAGGGTAATATATGGAGATATAGGGAGATATATAGGGTGATATACAGAGATATATAGTGATGATGTATAGGGAGATATAGGGTGATATAGGGAGATATATAGGGTGATATACAGAGATATATAGTGATGATGTATAGGGAGATATAGGGTCGTATATGGAGATATATAGGGTGATATACAGAGATATATAGTGATGATGTATAGGGAGATATAGGGTAGTATACGGAGATATAGGGAGATATATAGGGTGATATACAGAGATATATAGTGATGATGTATAGGGAGATATAGGGTAATATATGGAGATATAGGGAGATATATAGGGTGATATACAGAGATATATAGTGATGATGTATAGGGAGATATAGGGTAGTATATGGAGATATAGTGTGATAAATGGTCTGTAAGGTTAATAATGGAGGTCAGATCAAGCAATAGACAAAAGAATGGGAAGACAACTGACTGAAAAAGTAAAATACTGGCGATCCAAGTCCTGATTAAAGCTTCAATCTTTTTGGGGGGGGTGATGGTTGTCTAAATCAGTGTATGAAATTATGTTAACTTGTTTTCATGTAAGTCATAATTACAAATCAGTGACTGAATGACTGCTGTTACTAATAACTACTAGACCTAATCATCAAAGCTGAGACTTAATCTACAGTAACTTTGTGACGATAAGTCAACACCAGTTCTGGGCCAAAACTTTTCAAAAGTTTTGGCCAGTTCCACTTCTGGCCAGAACCAAAAATATGCTTCCCACGCAGGCCTACTTTCTATCTATCTGGAGTAACATTGTGTGTAGCTTTTAATATAGGAAAGAGGTATGCAAAGCTAATAACAAAAGAGAAATCAGTTACAGATCTGAGAACAAAACTAAAACTAAATGTGAATTTGTAATGAAAGAACAGGCTTGCAACCATGGTCACTTTATAACTAGTCTATGTGATACAGCCACTAAAATTAAAATCCGTATATCTCTTACCAGCAATTCTTAGTGTTAACTCCAGGCAGTCTGAGCAGCATGTCATAAGGTCCATGGTTGTACCTGCTAATTGCAGCTGTGGATGAATCAATGGTGCCCTCTTCTAATGTCACAGCTGCTGCTGTGGCCCCATCTGGTTGGGGTCTGTTTTTCTGGAAGAGAGGACAACACTGAATAAGTAAAACTGAACAAATGGCATAGCTGAAATGTCAAAAGATGCACTGAGGTTTCAGTGACAGTAATAAAGATAAACTATAAAGCCAAGAGGCTTGAAGCCACTCCTGGCTACCAATAGACCTGAATGAATTTCTTTCCCATCAGCAATACACTGTAGTAACCACAGGCTACCAGATAAAGCCATTAATGATAATGTACATCCTTTTCCAATACCTAAACAATGTCATCTAAGATTGGAGGCCAAGAATTCTCTAGTTTTCACATTGGTAGCACAGGTACGGTACTGCATTCTCCATAAACAAGAGGTATAAACAGTTGATATGATATATCAGTAAAGGACATTTACAAAAATTTCTTCATCTAATAAGTTATGAAAACATATTTATCTCCATTGTGCAATAGACTTTTCACTGTAAAAAATCTTTGGCACAGTTCTAATTAAGTCAAATGTATTTCACATTGTTTGATGACAAAACAATAGCTGTATCTAAGATGATTTCTCTGGGGAAAGCTATACTAAGCAGGTCAACTTGCTCACCATTTTCCACAGAAACCATCGGTTGATGATCATATTCAGACATAAGATTATCTTTGAGGGAATAAAAAATTGGCTTTTGAAAACTATGTGAGCACTTTCAACTGTCAAAACAATAGTCATAAATAACAGAAGTATGATGTGCATATTGCTCACTTATGTGGACTGATTAAAAGTCATGTGAAACAAAATTTACATTTTGGAGTATTGGGTGCATTCAGCATTGAAAATATTTAAAAATAGCCACAAATTCCATCAAAGACTGAGGAATTTACAGGCAAATTAGTGTCTCACAGCTGTATCATGCAAATCATGTTTACGTAACTTTCGAAAACATTTGTAATTTCAAGAACATTTGAGAATTTTATATGCCCGGATGGGTTTATTTTGGAAGCATGCATTTTCATCCTCAAAAATATCGATATCACTACTAGTGTGAAACTCAGTAATTATGTGGCAAAATATGTAGGCTTAACAAAAGAAATACTGACTTTAAAACTTCCACAGCATCTGTTTTGCATTTTTCTCAAACTTTGAAAAGTCGTACCTCAAAAACGAATTTTCACTCCGGGTTTAATCTTGCAGCTTTTGAATGGAAAGGTGCTCTTTTCTAGTAGCATGTCACACAACCCTTAAAAGTACTAACACATGGTGCTGAATTTAATAAATGAAATAGAGCTTTCAAGATACCACAGTTTTTCTGCATACATTAATTGCTACGAATTCAGCGGAGATATCACTTACATGATTTGTGTATACTTAGCCTGCAGATGACCTGATGTGACCTTTGGCATCAACAAACCTAGCTATGATGTCTATATGTCCTACCCACACATTGACTTTCAACTGTCTCACACATTCCCTTCACAGCTACTGCATTCAAGAGTTTTCACAAGTCTTTTACATTATGAGGCCTGATGACCCCATATGACCTTTGACCTGCTAGAAACCCCCAATCATCTCATTTACTTACTGCACATACTAGAATGCAAGAATGCATTGAGGTTTTGATAAATTGATTGGACAATGTTGACCAGAAATAGCTCGGATAGGTCTTGCACCACTACTGAATGGCAACTCGAAGACAAGGCATTCTACTGTAGCAGTTGCAGGAGTTAAACAACTAAAGGCCTCAGTCAAAATGATTGGATTTCATCTACTCCATAGGTAACTTTAACATACCAAGTATGAAAACCGTTCATGCTTCCTATCTTACAGTATATGCAGTGTTCAGCATAATTTTCAACTGTATAACTCTGGCACACATCAAATATCAAATTTGTCTCCTTGATATCGCAAACATACTCAAATGTGAAAAGTATGCATGTTTCCAGTACAATACCATAATTGTATTATCTTCAGAGAGTGACTTCTGCTGACCTCAAATGACTACCCAATGTATGCCTACATGCCAAGTAAGACAACTATCACTCACTGTCACCCTTCCTAAAGTACACTGGCTAAAGGTTTACAGCATTTGAAATTTAGTGAACTAAGATGACCTCTGATCTTTGCCAAAAATGATAGGCTCCTTCTACTTGGTATAAAATATACACATAGCAAGAATGAAAAGTTTCCATGATTTATTTCTTGAGATATTGTGTAAACAAAAATTTCAGTACCTCTGGTGATCTCAGATGACCTATGACATCCATCAAACAGTGATTGGTTTCTTCTACTTGGTATGATGACACTTTCATATGCTAGGTATTGAAAGTTTCCATGATTCCAATCCTGTGATATTACATTAAATATGGTTTTCAGTGTTTGATCTCTAGTGACATCAGGTGACCTTTGACCTCTACCTAATGCAAACGGGTGAGTTTACTTGGTATAAGATATTCACATGCTACCTATCAAAAGTTTGTATGATTCCGACCTTGAGATAGCATTATTTGACCTCTGAAGACCTGAGATGACCTGTAACCTCCATCACACAACATAAGGTTCTATTACTTCATACCAGGCATAACCTTAATTCATATTGTGCATTACCATGCTATGTATCAAGTTCCCATCATTCCTATCTTGACATATCATGACATCCAAGTTTTTGGTGTTTGACCTCTGGTGACCAGAAATGAACTTTGAACTCCACCACACCGATAGGATTTTTCTAATTAATATGGGGTATCTACACACCAAGTATGAAAATTCTTGGAAATACCTACCTCTAAATGACATGATAACAATCAAAGTGTCACAAACACACACATGCAATCATAACTGCATAATTTTTAGAATTTCATACACTGGAGCATCAACAGTGCAGAAGTTGGATTTTTATTGATAAATTAAATTTGTAAAAATTTTGATGGCTACTACCAAATAACAACACTTGAAATAGGTATGACTATTCACATCCAATAATTACAAAGAGAGTAGGTTTTTATTTAGTTAACTCCATGGTTTGTACTGGCTGTGGGTATATGAAGCACTAATGTGGAGAAGTGGATGGTCACAAGCGTTCCAAAACCAATTTAAATCATTATTACTTGCTTAGTAGTGGCCATCGATCTGTCACTAGATAAGCCTTATGTGAAGCAAAGGCCCCCTTAAAATCTCTCCAAATTAACTCTTGAAGGCAATATAGAGTTATAGCTAGTACACCATCTGACACTGCCCCATGATTCAGCTATCTTTCATGCGGATACAGATATTTGAGACATTTTGAAGGGGCACTTTAAAAGGAAAAAAAGCATTCTGCAGAAATTCATAAAATGGGCCATAGGGCCTACATGGAGATGTTAACTACAAAGTCATGAATACCCAAAGATAACCACTAGCGGAGTATTATGACAAACCACATATAGTATTACAGTGACAAACACATATAGTATTACAGTGACAAACCACATATAGTATTACAGTGACAAACCACATATAGTATTACAGTGACAAACCAACCACATTGTACAAGAGAATCTGAAGAAGCACTTTGCAGAATTTCCTAAAATGCACCACAATGGTGTTCACATGGGACCTTAGACCGAAAGTTATTGTTCACCCCACATAAACTACTACAGAAACATTGTGTCCAAGTTAAATAATAATCCATGAGAACATGTGCGAGAAGCAGCATTTCAAACAGAATTTCATATAATGGGCCATACGGCCCACATGGTGCCTTGGACTAAAAATACCTGAACATCCTGAACTTATCAATAGAACATCATTGTGACAAACCATCAACACTGTACAATACAATGTGTAGAAGAAGTATTTTGTAGTATTTAATAAATGGGCCAAAGGGTTGACATGAGACCTTGATCCAAAATTCCTGAACAAGCCAAGAGGTCCACCAACCGAGGTATATTGCATCTAAGTTTCAAACAAATCCATGAAGGTATGTAGGAGATGAAGCATTTTAAACAACAGTGGAGGATAGCCAGACAGATAGATACACAGACAGCCAGCCAGACCTATAGACAGATAACACAGGCAGGCAGGCAGGCAGGCAGACAGACAGACAGACAGCCAGCCAGCCAGATAGACAACCAGATAGATAACCAGATAGACAGACATACAGACACATAGATAGACGGATCAACAGATCAATCAATCGATCGGTAGATAGGAGTACAGACATACTTAACAAGTCTGCCATGCCAATAACACCCACCCATCTTTGGGAAATTTTTCAAAAGATTTCATTTGAGCACTCCCCTCCAAAAGACAATGCTTCCACCGATGCTGGCTCGTAATTCAGAAATTATTACAAATATGGGCAGGTCATGGGGTTGAAAAAGTACATAATTAGAAACTTGTGAAGGGCAGATTATGTATTCATTCATCAGTTAAAAAGGTGAATGGGTTTTTTTTCTTATTATTGTAGTACATACATACAAAGTCACATTCTAAGAGATGGAGCCAGTCACATAACATACAGTAGAGATGAAGCCAGTCACATGACATACAGCACAGATGGAGCCAGTCACACAAAATGTAGCACAGATGGAGCCAGTCACATAACATACAGCAGAAATGCAGCCAATCACACAACATACAATAGAGATGGAGCAAGTCCCAAAACAAATAGCAGTGATGTAGCCAGTCACATAACATACAGCAGAGGTGGAACCAGTCACATTACATAAAAAGAGTTAGGGCCAGTCACATGACACCCTTCTGAATTTCCATTATATGGGTCACTCATTGGGTATTTGTACTGCAGACAGGAAATAAGAACAATTGGTCAGAAGACTCCAGAAATAAACATTAAATTAAAGGCTGCACAATTTCTGAAGAAATCTGTATGGACATCTCCTGGCATAATTAGATTACAATCAGTTGTAATCAGTAATCTCAGTTTGGTTTTGAATCCTAGCAGCAGTCAGTCAGTGAGAAGTAAATAAACAGTAATCTGCTATAAATTAAGTAAACAGCATGCAATATGGAAAAACATTTGAACATACAAAGTAACCTCTCTCTCTAAGAATGATGTTACATTACCCTATAAATGATTTCATATTACAATGAATTTCTGTTGCTATACATAACATACAATACATGAGACCAATTTTCAGCTGGATCGTAACATTTACAAAACCTCAAAAAACAAAAAAAATGATTAGATTACAATCAGTTGTGATCAGTAATCTCAGTTTGGTTTTGAATCCTAGCAGCAGTCAGTCAGTGAGAATTAAACAGTATTCTGCTATAAATTAAATAAACAGCACGCAATATGGAGAAACATTTACAGAAACTCAACAAACAAAAATTACATCATACTTATCATTCAGTCAAGTTTAAGTCAGAAATGATGGTTGAGACTTCTATAAATGTACATTGATGTTACCTTAAGTTCCTCAAAGAGCTCGGCAGTGGCATGTGGACTCGGACACCAAAGGATTCGCAACTTTGGGAAGTGGATGGTCAGGAGGGTCAGCTTGGAAGACAGATTCTGGAAGGATATCTCTCTTGTAAGAGATGCTTTAGACTAAAAAAAAAAAAAAAACATCAGCAACATTAAATAGGAAATACATCCATGAAAAAATATAAAAAAATAAATGACAGAAGACTTAAGAGAATGATACCAAACATGTAAGAAAATGAAATGTTACAAAAAAAACATGACTATCTCCTCCTACCACAAAGGAGAACATCAATTACAACAAAAGCTCAGTTTCAGTAAAACAACTGATGAGCAGAAAAAAGTGGTAAGAAAAAATACATGCCAGCATTTAAATGATCCCAGGATGTTGAGTTTGATGGCACCATAACACCACCATATGTAGATTATTCATATGGCAACAGTTTAGCCTCCACTGCATTCAAAGCCTATGTTACTATTTTTGATTCACCTACCAGGACACAGACATGGTGTAACACAGACCAGTATTATAGAAAGGTACGCTGCCTAGCTTTAATGAAGTGTAACAGACAAATCCAAGCAAGACAGTGTGAAGGAAACAGAAACTAGAACTGCACATACCTAATGCAGTGCAAAGTTACTAGTCAATAGAATTATCTGACAATGTTTACATCAGCTGGCTGCTGATGTTGTGTAGCAACGGTCTTTTCACCTTCTATCACTGTTGATGTACCAACAGTAAATACCATGGCCTACATTTACACAATCCCTGCAAATGACACTAAAGTTAGGGAACCATGCAAGAACATGTCATACCAAACCTGGAGGAAGAAATAGTGGACGAGACTTCACCATTCTGCTGGATGCATGCACAATTTAGGTCTTTAAGTGACTCATAATATTTCCAGAAAAAGCATGAAATTCAGTTTGCTATACCGCATACATGCAATTCAAACATTCTTCTCTATTGGTAATACTGTAACTTTGCTTCAATATTCATAGTGATGACATCTTCAGCTCACCTGCAAAGCAAAGGACTTGGTTGGATCAAATTCAATTAACAAGACTGGTTTCTTGTAGAATCTGGTCATTGCTAATGCCTGGTTGTACAGTCTACCATTACTCAATGAGCCGATCAAGTCACTGACGCTCTTGCGTTCGACGCAAATCTCTGGAGTGATGATGTAATCGCCGACCTCTAATGTGATTGGTTCTATGTCGATGCCTCTTTTGTGGATCAAGGAAGGTAGCTCACTTCGAAACTCACGCATGTCAACGATGACCTGTTTGGTGTTATCAAAGGACAAGTTAAGACAGCAATCACCACTGCAGAGATATATGGAACCATCACACCTGTCCAATGGTGCATTAGTATATCAAAACAGGGACAGCTCACAATTTATCAAGTTTTTTGGTCATTAGATACACTTTTCAATGTTTTCTAGTCATAAGTTTGATATTCATAATTTAGAAAAAGTTTGTTATTCATAGCATTTGTTATTCATAATAAGAAAAAGTTTCGATATTCATAATAAGAAAACAGTTTCCTTCTTAATACTACAAAATAAGGTTCATAATTCTCAATGGGAAGAGTGGTTCCTGACTCATAATGGAATAATAGAGTTCTTCGCATAGCAGGAAGTAACAGTAATAAGCCCAGAATGCCAAAAACACATTGTAGTTTCGATGTACTCATTACAGTTTCTGTATTTAGCTTGTTTCTCAAATATAGCTCTTAAGCTAAGAATCAAGGGTTTATTTTTAGTGCAAAGATTTGAGGTCATCACCCGAGTAGAAACAATGGAAACCTTGCGCCTGTCATATTTCAAGAAGAGAAAGTTCATAACATGTCTTGAAGTGTCTTACATTTAGTATGAGGACCTCTTCAATTTGGCAGAGGTTAAAGGTCACTTGAAGTAATGAGAGGTGGTAGACTGAAAATCAAACCTATTGAACCATGATCTTTTGATATTGCTTTTGCAGTGACAGAGGGGATGTAATTATAGAAATGGCCTTTCAATATTTCAAAACTGCACTGTTTAATCACATTGTCATTCTGAATTCCATACACTGAGATAAGGTCTAAAAACAAACATTTCACCTGCAATGCAAAGTAAATTAAAAAAGGAAACTTCCATAACTATTTAAACAAGAAAGTCAAAGGACTTTGTGATTCCTTGCCAATATTATGAAGAACACAGTACAACATGCACATACCAATTTTGAAATTCAAACACCTTATCATTCTAGAGAAGGCATGCCTACACTAAGCTCTTTTGACCACTGTGTGTACTTAGGGAAGGGTTCATAACTCCCGTCCGCCGATCCTCGCTGAAGTCATCGCTGCTCTGCAGCAATAAATATTCCTATTGACGTCACACACACATCTCCGAAGTTTGCCGATGTTAAATGAGCACAGAAGTCCTAGCACCATTGTGTGCGGTGAAAGATTACACAATGACGTGTCTTGTCCTGAAATGGTCACTAAACTTGCCACCATTCACAGGAAGTAACATCCGAACAAAAGGTAACTCAAACACATCAAAAGGTGATTCCTATTCAAACCCATGAACCGTACTAATCGCCTGAGCCGATTACAACTTGACTTGGAACAACGTTCTTGGCTTAAATTGTATACACTAACAGTGTACATCGTAGTATAAATGATATTACACCATGCAATTTGTGTTTGCTGCACGCTTGCGTGAGTCTGTTTCTCTCGCCGCAAAAAAATTTCTCCCTCCAAAAATAAAACAAAGAAAGAGATATTCTTTGTTGTTTCTTTCCCTTAGTTCAACCTTGGCTTGTTTGCAGTAAAATGAGCTTCCACCTTTGTTTTTCATGTTTTATTACGATACAGTGAAAGCCAACTTCGACTGTGACCATGATGATGTTATACATGAGAAAGTTTCTCCCAAGTTGACCAAACAAAGTAAAAATGTATGATGCTCTTCGATATTTTAAGAAATCGTCGACATTTGAAGGTTGTTAATAATCAGTGAGCCTTGTAGACTATTATTGCTGCAAGGTCCTAGGCATAAGACCATTGCATTTTAACTTTACTGCTTAGGTAAAATAAAGGCCAGTTTTATCCAGGTCATTAGCCATTATGATTATAAATGTTTGCCAAAAAGAAAAAGGAAAAAGAAACGATGCTATGGTACTTTTTTTCACAATGAAAATGTATGTCGCTTGTAATGTTGGCAGATTATCTGTAGCCTTGCCCCAGAAAATTTCTCCTGTTAGTGCACCATCTAGTAGGTTTCAGCTAGTAGAAAGGACAGCATGACTTGCAAATTTGAAATAAGGTCTTTATTACAAAACTTCCCCATTGCAATACAGTCTTTACTTGAAAAAATTGGGGGTTTCATCTCTATCTACTATATCTCCCAACGGATGATACCCTTATCTATTTGTTACTGTGAACGATCAAGTAGCCATCTGGCAAGTGTTCGAACATTGACAAGCATTCACGGTACAGGACACAGACCAGAAGCAGCGGCCTGTTGCTTGATTTGTGATTCTATTGATAGTGCGTCATCTGTTACCTCCCGGGTCCAACCCATCCAAAGGGCATATTCACTGTGATTTGTTAAAATGTATGACGAAACAACCAAAATCGTAACATTTTCCGAAATTTGTGACGTTTTCCCCAAATTCTTGACGTTTGATAATCATATAACAAATGTTCATGACAGTGAACACTTCCATATTTTATGTACACAACATTCAACCCGTACCCCAGCCCTGAACTGGTGCACGTGACACACCTAGACATAGCTACCGTAGCTAGCACTTAACAGAGATGCGTGCAATTCATGTTTGACATACGACAATACACGTACTCACACATAGTTGGTATAGGTTACCCTAGCTTAGGGACTGCCGTAACTGCGCAATAAGTTATTTTCTTTTCACAATTTCATTACCACTGCGATAATACTGCATCAAGTTGCATGAATTCACACGTGCAGCTAAATTACGTGTGCGTGTTTTGATTGAGAAGAGTGTGAAAGTACTGAACTACCGATTCAGCGAGCGAGTCCTACGTACAAAACTTAGGAAATGTTAGACCTAGGCTAACTTTTGCATGCGACTGCTACTCGTAAATATAGAGTAGGCCTAACGTTAATGCCCATAGTCAGGCTACAGTATAGACGCATTTCTTGATTCTGCACTAGCGCAGAATTTGTGGTTAAGCAGATTAACGAAGGAAGCTGCTTTCAAGTTTCCTGGCACGTGTTAAAGACCTTAACTTGGGAATCCGCAACATATTCATAAACTGTCAGTGGGAGGCTTTCAAGTTCCTACATAGGCCCTAATGCTTTTCTAGATGATCGTTTCGGACTTTCCCTGTTGCCTAAGGAATACCTACACACTAAGAGCCCAGCCCACACACTTTAGTGCAACAAGCCTAAGATTTTTAAACATTTTTCTATCCTAAGTGTTGAAAACTCTTCTGGTTGTTTGCTAATGTGTTTGTATGCCTCAAATGCTTCTTAGTGAAACTGGGTGGGTTATTGTTACCAAAATTTTATACACTTCCGAAATATTTGGACAGTATTTTACCAGATAAAACTAACGATTACCGAACACTTCTGACTCAAACCCAAATGGAGTTGAAAATAACCTATATCATTATTTTCTTTGCACATATATCGAACAGGAGTAGTTGAAATTCTTTCAAACGTCCTCACAGTATGGTATCCCCCCATTCGTTCTGAACCCCACTCCCTGCCTGTTCTCAAGGTTAAAAACGATTATCTGTGTTAGTATCAACCGCCCCTGGGCCTCTTCATATGGTGATTCTCCTTTCCTACCCATTTTAACCCCCCCCCCTTCTCCATGAAAATTCTGAGTGCCACACAAATATGATCCCCAACTTCCCGTAATAAACATTCGATTCACGAAACAGTCAAACTGAAACGATGGGCTGGCTTTGACTATACCCCTGTTCCAACCCCCCCTCTCACAAAGAATGCAAATACTCTGGATTCGTCACCTGAATTTCTGGCTATGCTTCAGGGCTCCACACAACTTTGAAGCCTACAGGAAAGTTACCCAGAAGTTAGGTCAGCGTACCTATTTCATATGTAAGCATGGTATAGGCTAGGCGAATATATATTCATGTTACAGGAATCATGATCCAAATCATCCTAAATTGTAGGCCTACTTTTGTCAGCATAAGCCACAATGTCATGTAACAAAATGTATAGCCTAGACATATGCAGAAGAAAAAAAAAAAACGCAAGAAAAGTTAGCACACACTACAAAATTTAACACTTAAAATTTGACCACACATGTCACAGAGAAATTGCAAGCAAGAAACTTCTGTTAAAGAACACACAAGGCAGTATTTTTGTAAATTTATTTTGCTTCAAGTAGAAAGGCAATGATTGTCACACTTGGGTGCACTTCACAGTTCGTCTGCACAAACTGCTGTGAAAGAAATTTATACGCAAGTCTCCAACAGAACCTCTCATTCATTGTTGGTGGAAATCGCCGAGCTGTAGGGTTTGCTGTTGTTCCCTGTAATCGGCTTACTGAGAGCTTGGGGGATTGATGCATAACTCTGAAAACGCTCAGCAGTGAGGAAGATGGCAAGAGAGATGATGAGTCAAGCTCTGCTGCACAGGAGATTTTTCTACTGCGCAGGTACGCCGACGTGAGTTCTGAACACTCCCCTTAGCAGTTTTATATGTTTTCACAATTTGACCTCTGGTGGCCTCAAATGAAATTTGCACTCCACCAAAATCAATAGGAATCATCTACTTACTATGACCAACCTCAAATATGAGATCTGCATAAGCTTGTCGTTTGTTTACAAGGCTTCTACCTCCCACATATTTCAAAATGGTTTGACCACAGCAATTTCTTTACTGTGTGTAACATTATGTTTCCTAGAAAGGCGTTTGGCTCTACCACTGCATCTGTATGTAAGGCTGTAAATGTAAAGAAAGTACAACTGTCAAGTTCTTGTGCATGGGCTCTGTTTGCTGTTTGCTCAAAATAGCTTCTTTTGAATATTTTTTCCCAACAGTTTTCATTGTTCTCCTTCATTTATTTTGTTTTTCTGAAGATTTCCCAGTTTTTCCTAGGTTTGTTTTTAACTTCAAACAAAAAGATGTGTGCAGACATGCAGGATTTCCGGTAAGCATCGAAGATTTCCCACCGATCAGGTTCGGAGGGTTCCCGAGGTTTTTCAATGCCGCTGAGCATGTAACTACATTATCAAGGATACACTAGCAAAGGCTAACTGAAACTTGCTTGCACAATGTTTGTCGTTGTTTGACTTGTCTTTTATTGTTTAACATGCATAAAACATTAATAGAATAGCTGATCATGAACAGGTCTACATCCAATATAAATCAAACCAAGCATTGTTTTTTCTGATAGATGGACATGAAGACATCCATAAACTTACATCCTCAGCCTTAATAACATCTCACCTTCTGTTGTTCTGTAATTGTTGGTTCCTGGTTTCCTCCTCTCCTAGTACTGGTGCTCTGATCACTGGCTAGATTAGAGCCTCTGGATAACTGAGGAGCATCATCAGATTTACCTTCCACCTCCTCAGGAACTACCATCGTCTGTCACGCAGGGAATAGAAACAGAAAGATGGGCTCTAAGTGAAAATACTCTGAAACCCAGAAGGTACTATGGGTTTGCAAAAGTACAAGGGTGTTAGTGGAATATATACAACCATTTGACCTCCACCAAAAACAATAGGTGCAAGCTTTCCTTCTTGAGATATTGTGTTTGCAATGTTTTCAAATTTGATCCATGTTGACCCCATATTGACCTTTGACCTCCAAAATCGATAGGGTTCTTGCACTAAATATGGTGCAGCTACATACCAGATATGACAATTGTTCAAGCTTTCATTCTTGAAATTTTGTATTTACAAAATTGTACACAATTTAATCTCTGTTGACCCCACATGGGCTTTGAACTCCACCAAAATTGATAGGTTTCTTCCACTCAATGGGGTACATCTACAAACCAGTTATGTTTACAAGGTTTTTAGAAGGTTTTTCAACATGCATATGCTTATGTACAGGACACACATATACGGTAGGTTGGTGCTTTGCATGTGAACCCGCTCTTGACATCAAAAGTACTCCGGAAATGTGAGTGCCATGGAATGCAACATTGGGATAGTTTGCAACATCTCAGTTATTTTCAGAAATCTTCTTGTTTTCTTTAGTTTTTGAACAATTTAAACTAGGGGAGGGTGTCTACAATTGAGATATGAAATACTCTTTGTTACATAATATAATTGGCATCGCAAAGTGGATCACAACACCCTATCTGTAAATTTCATAGCTATGTCTGCTTCACTTATTGCATGCAGTCATACAACAACAAAAAAATGGACCTACCGAAATATGATACAGTGAAAAACAAAAAGGTGGACAATTACTGTGAAAATGATCAGAAAATATTAGAAAACCATCATTACAAATTACTTAGACCTTTACAACAGTAATTAAGGCTTCAACTCCTGTCTCTATTTCAGTAATTTCCTTTCAGGTGGCTTTGATTCTATTGGTTTGCTGCCTGCCACTTACAGAGATCACTTTACTACAAAAGATACTTCAAAGGCTGAATCAGCGGTTGACAGCCATCTTTCACTCACCGACTTTTCTTTAATCAAATGTTCGAAGGCCTCCTTCTCTACCCTGAGGGTGGTCAGGTACCGCTGCTCCTCTGTAGACCCAGAGTACATGAGGAAGTAAACCCTGAGAGGGATCCCAGGGTTACAAGATTTGAAGACTTCTAGTTGCCTGACAAACTGCATCTCAGCATCATAGAGTACAACATACCTGGGCTGCACCTCCCTTAGTGTCTTTGCCAGGCTGAAAGGATCTTTACAACCGTGTAAGGGGTGTATGACAGTAACAGGAGCTGTCTCGATGCCATAATAGGCATCTAAAGAAGTAACGTTGATATCGAGAAAACCGCTTGACTGTCCATTTACATCTTCCTGTGTTGAACAGATGTGATTTCAAAATGATTAAATTATCATCTAGCAGGTGCCACACAGAGGCAGCAGCTGAATGAATACTTTTGTCCTACATAGCAAGTATTACTTATAACTAAAGTCATAAACGAACAGTTATTATGGCAGAAGGACGTTTTCCATGTTACCTTAATGCAGGCAGGCAATTATTTAAGCTGTCACAGATACTGCATCAATTTTGAAACTTGTTTGGGCCTCAGGAATAAACGCTCTAGAATCTCCAAGTTGCTTACATGGGTAAGGACACTTTACACTTTTACCAAGTTATTGCAAAATATGGGGATTGCTCTACCAGATGCACAAAAAGAAGACAAAGTTGCTCTACAATGATTTAAAATCTTGAGAGATAAAAAGAGTGTAGCAACTGAAGGTTATTAAAACGGGCTTTCATTTTTTTTTTTTTTGCTTGATCGATATAATCTAGCATAGCAGTGAATTCAATGTTGTAAAAACTAATACCTCAGGTTTGTCATCATTTGCATGCTCCTCCTCTTCTGTATCACCATCTGAGTCTCTCTGCCTCTTACTCATCTGGGTCAGAGTTTGTTCATCTTCCTTCTTTGACTTCTTAGCTGGTTGTTCTTTGCCTCTGCTAGACCGTTTGCTAGTCCCTGACTTTCCTTTATTTTTCTCACTCTATAAATTGTGAAGATTGACTGAGTGTAATTAACTACACTGATTCAATATCAAGTATTGTATTTCTCGATCATGGTACATTAGTTTGTCACATATCAACTGATTAAACATATACCTATACCAACCTTGATCTTTAAGCCAACTTGCAGAGAAATGTTCCCTGCAAATGAGGATGCTAGTAGTACTTATGAAGTACAACCTTCATGTAAAAGGTGTGTTTGTTAAATTTAGCTCAAACTGCAAAGCATCAGTCTGTCAGACACTGAGCTAACACAATGGAACCCAACACTAAAAATAATCTGCACGTAACCATTCAAGGTCACCATGTCAGTTAGGGCCATCGATTAAAAATAAATATTGTTTAATTTGGGTCCATCAATAAACTAAAAGACATTGTTCAGTCTGGTCCATCAATGACCCCTAGCAAGATCATGCAGTCTGGTCCATCAATAAACCCAAAGGGGGAGTAGCCATATCACCTACTAAGGGATCCCTCAGATAATATCCTGCCTGTTGTGTGTTCCCTGCATATCTTCATGTATCAATGCACACAGCTCTGGACTGTATTCAAGGTAATGTGCAAGAGGTTGGAAAAACTATCTGATATGTAACCAAAGACTACTTGACAACCAAGTGTAAATGACAGCTCCAACAAGTGTAATGAATAGGAACAACCCTACTTTGGTTAATGTAAATTATGAAGCAAAAGGAGCATTTTGCATTACTTTGTACAATAGCCCATGTCGCCCATAACTGACCCCTCATGAACCCTCATATCTTCCTGAATATCCCACAGTTACTTCAGTGCTAATATGACAGACAGTCCACTTTTGCAACATAAACATAAAAGAAACATACTTCATGATTTTATAAATTGATGCATATGGGCCCATCATGGACACTAGACCCTAAACATGACAAACACCCAGATGGAACCACTTCCATAGTACTTATGTAACTAATAATCAACAGTGTAACACACAATATTTTGCATGATTTCATAAAAGGCCACAGGGACCATCCACCAATAAATTTCTAAGACCCCAAAGGTACCAGCTACCAACTTACTACTATGGGCCCTTGGACCCAAACATACCAAACATTCAAAAAGAACTACTGTAGTGAGATGTTGCACAACCTTAAAGCCCCTATGCATTGATTCTAAACATGTCTAAATTTAGTATCATTGCAAAAGAGAAATCTGCTGAACAAGAATATCACATTTTCATACCCTGTAAGTTAAATTTAAGTTCAGTTGGTATGAAATTACCCAATATTCCAACCCCTTCGAAGCTCGTTAAACTGCCAAAGATGGAGTTGATATTTGCATGGCATCACAGAATGTAGAAGACCACCACGCGCGTATTTGGCTTTTCAATCTTTTGCGATGATGTGCTTCATGTAGTCTTGGTGCAGTGCACAGTGCCCATTATAGTCATTGCGAGACTGCTAGCAAATGTCTTTTTCTAAGTTGGAATACAGGAGTCACAACGAAATTGTCTAATATTTCAAAACAATAGCCATTGTTAGCCAGCAGTCCTGTATTGGAATTTTCTTTATGGGATTGTCTAATTCAACAAAGTAATCAATTGATACCGTCTTGATTATGTGTTACTCGGACTCTCCACGACAACACCATGAACAGTTCAGTTATACCACTTAGTGTTAATGTGCAACATTAAAGTAGGCCTAGATGTTGTTATTTCACAAAACTGCCTCTGCCTGCTGGCATCCAGTACAAGGGGAAGCCAGTCTCTGGAAACACAGAAAGACGGTCCGAATACGCAGGCACTGATGGTGAAGAATCAGGACCTGCGGCACAATACTGTACTGTAGGTGATGTAAGGGTCTTTGGAATGAACCAAGGTTGATTTGCCACGTCTTGGGACGGTATGCCATTTTTGCAAAGACAAGGTGCTCAGGTTCAGATTCCTCCTTGGAATATCCTGGAATATGGTGCTTGTCAAAATATTCCAGGGTGAAGTGAATGCTATAGATGCTGATTCATTTACTCTGCCTTCCATCTTTTGCATCAAATTTCCATTTTCTTCAGAAGAAATCGATCCAGGATTTTTAAAGTCTTAAGAAACAGAAAGCATTTCAGCGGGCATATCAGTTAACAGGTGAACGAAACATCCGCTCTGTCCTGGCACAATTCTTCTTTTTGCATTCAAAAAACTTCAGCATTATTACTGAACTTTCAAATCAAATTAAAGTCAAATCACCAGGCAAACAGGTAACATCTAACAAGTGAATTGTAGATTTTTTTGGACTATCAGATGGTTTAATTTGACTGTCCTTCACACTTTAAACATATGCACTCAAGATAGTGGTGATATAGCTCTTGCATACACGCTCTCCATTCTGTGACCTCATCAAATCAGGCTGTGAATTTCGCAGTATTTTTTGTTCGCCAGGGTATTTCCACAGGTAGGTAAAAATTGCATTTTCCTTCTTTCTCAAACCTATAAGTGATGTGGAAATTGACATCTTCTATTTGTATGCGTTGTGTTCTATCTGTAGACATGGAATTAACAACCTTTTGGGGGTTTTCAATGAACAGGGGCTTTAACTTTTACCATACAATCTGTAGGAGGAGCATTTTCCGCATTGTCATAAAATGATTTCAGACTTAGAGCCAATAATCTTTAACAACCTGGATGTATCCCTACATAATAATTATGTGACACTTCAACTTAGTATCACACTATCTATAGAAGTTTGCATTTTGCATGATTTCACAAAATGGGTCCAAGTGGTCCATTTAGACCTTCGGACCCCAAAATATTGAACACCCTTGAGGTGGCACCACAATTATAGTAGCAATCTGATATAACCTCAACTTAATTGTAAAATCTAATAAGAAGCAATTGGTGTACTTTTAAGCATTGGGCCCTTTGGCCAACATGTGACCTCTCACCCACATTTTGTACACTCAAAAAGGGTTCACAACCCAAGGATCATTGTCCCCAGGTTAAAGAAAATGCATCACACATTGTTCATGAAAGAGCAATTAATAGCAATTCTGAACAGCTACAGTTGATATATATAGAGAGCTGAAAGCCTAATCACAATTACAACTCACACAGGGTAGGAAGTATCAGTCACAAATGTTTGGTACCTTTTATTTTGTACTACTATATAGAATCCCCATTGTTCATACACTAAAGTAAACTCAATGATTACTGGACATTAATAGACCATATAAGCATCCATAGCATTAGAGCAAGGAGAAATTGTCTCACAATCACTTACATACAGTACTGATTTCACTTAACTCCTGATAACGCTCGTTGACCTAAAGTTCAACTAAATCAATGCATTTTTCAATGAAAGTTTCCTATATCTATCTATTTTATCAAATCACCAATTAAGGACCTTTCAACGAAGTTTATCCAACAAATTCTGAACGATATTCATCGATGGAACAGAGTTTGATAACAAGCGATATTGGGCGTAGAAAGCCTAAGGGCTAGCCGGGAAACAGCCGTTTGTTGTTATGATCCATTATAGAGATTCCAAGATTCCAATTTTCTATTCCAGGACAATTTTTGATGTCCAAAATGTCACAATCGAATTTGCATTTTCTTTGCGATAGTGACACTTCTACTTCCACAGAAGAAGATCTAACGTCATCTGCTCACTCCTAACAATATCTGATCTTTTTGTACTCAGTTGACGTATTTATACTGAAACTATTGGGAGGCTAAGTATAAATCTGAAGTGTAAGTTTCATTGTGTATTTCATCTTTATGAAATGAAAAGAGCCTTAAATTGAAGCGATTGATAGTTTAATTTTTTTTTTCCATATATTACCATACTTTGAAGTAAAAAGTGCAAGTATTCAACGTTTTTTATGTAAAATTCAAATTTAAACGTAACAAAGTAAACAGTTCTTCGTTATGCAAAATAGGTTGCGTCCATTTTCCTACACAGGGTGCTTAGCGTGCTAAGTTCGTTTTGGAACGTACCGTACTATGTATGAATGGGCTTTTTTTATTTTTTTGCCTGGTCGGCACTCAAGACTGTTTGTTGCTAAACAATTAGAAGGTCGGAATGAACATTCGAGTACCGTTTAAAGTTCTCAAAATATATCACTTTGGCATACAGCTCGCTGACTTTTACTTCCTGCTCAACATGTGATGCTTGTTTCGATACACAGAGATCATACCTGTGGTTTACTAAATGGTTACATCAGAAATAACTAGTGAATAAATCCATCCAGATATGTATCCCGAATGCGCCATCCACGTTCAATCTTTTCCGAAAAGTGAAATAAATTACTTTTTTGGAAATAAATGCCCATATTTTTTATTCATGATCAATATTTTTCAAGTTATGTAAAAAAGAAAACATCGTTAGCAAACGATTCTATGTATGCCAGCTTTACTAGGTACAGTGGATATTCATACACATAGTTTACTAAATTTATGGTTACATCAGAAATGGATGGTAAATAAATCCATCCAAATGTGTATCCCAAATGCGCCATCCACGTTCAATCTTTACCAAAAAGCGAAATAAATTACTACTTTTGTAAATAAATGCCCGTATTTTTTACTCATGATCAATATCTTTCAAGTTGTAAAAGAGAAAACAGCGTTAGCAAATGTTTTCAGATGATTAAACGTATAATCCCCAAAACTTACTGGTTTAGGAATTCGCTAGCGACGTACTCACCTCATATAACCTATGCATTATTGTATTGACCATGGTCTAGCATCTGGCAATTTTGTGTGTGTGTGTGTATCTCGCCACCGCCCTTCCGTAATTGCCAGCCTTTTGGTCTGCCTTTTGGTTATATGAGGTGAGGGAGTACGCACTGTGAATCCAACTTTACTACGTTCAATGTCAATTAAAAAACAAGCTTAGGCCTGTCTGTGCACACCATCTGCAAAGTAACAACCCATAGAAATACAAATATGAACATGTAGCCTACTTCTATGGTCAAAACCCTTCACGGTGCCAACAGTCTGCTACTTCAAACCTTTAATCTGAACATTTTAAGTGACTAGGATCAATGAATAAACAAAAAATAGTATTTAAATGTTTCTAGGAAAAAGTCCTCGCGGTCTACAAAATGTCGTCTGTTCAGTATATTCAAACATGGGTTGTGGTTGAGCTATTCACTATAGGCTATACCCACTACGTTAGGACATCATTACATAAAATTTTCGGAAGGCTGTGCAGGATCTTATCAGTTTCTTTTCACGAGACTTTTTGGGACATTTCAACTTCAAAAATGTATGTAATACTGTTTGCTTTACATAAGATGTGCAACATTTGTGGAACGTTTTAGTTTTGAGGCAATATAAATAATTTTGTCCTGATGGAACTTAAGTCGCGCTGACAGTAGTTTTCATACGCTGTTGTACTGTAACATGGCCATGATGGCTAAGTACGACTGCTAGTTGGGGAAAAATCCACAAATTAGACGTATGGACCTTTTATATCCATCATCAAATATGATAAGGAATTTTACGAAAATCCAGTAGCTTGAAAGCAAAATACAAAAGAAGCAATGAAAAATTGCGAATGTGATTTTGCATCTATTTTCACAGGAAATTGATAGCCTATGAAACCAACACAATTAAGTGGGTGGAGACTATAGCAGACGTGACAGAAAGTACTCTCAATATTGAAAGTGATTGGTTCATACTAGCGTGTTAGTGTGACATACCGACCGGCGTAGAAAGTGAAAACAAGCACATCGTCAGAAATTCCACCTTGCAAAAATTTTGTGGTACTTGCCAGAATAGGAAAGACTGCTTTTCTTGGTTGCTTTGTTCGCTTCTATTGAATTTCGTTCCACGGCAAATTTCTGAGCTATTCCATAGATTTTGATTGCCCCCGGGCTACTTAAGTTTGGCATAATTATAGAAATTTGGTTACTCTTGGACGGACGACCGGTAAAAGTAGTAGCCTAAGCATTATCCACAATGAAAATAAAAGAAGGCCATGGGATTATCGCAACAATTCCTACTGCAAAATTCTACGTAAGAAAAACGTATAAAAATATGTAACGTATAAAATGATGATCAAGGACAATCAATTAGATGATTACATTTGTGGAGTCATCACCCGTTGATTTAAAAAAAGAAATGGATTCTCATCTAGTAAACACGTGTACGTTATCACAATTATAAGCTCGATTACAAATTTAAGACCATTGACTAACTGCCAAAGAATTGCTAACCGCTGTACCATATTCATCTCATAATTTATACACTTTGAAGACCATCCCTAACATTGCACTTCTTGTGGTAAAGGAAGTTTATGAATGATTGTCAGCGAGAGCCAATCAGACGTTAGCATTTTTACAGATGCAAAATTCCTTTCATTTCGCACGCACGAGCGTTGATGATGTTTTTCAACATATGAATACCACCTATTTTACCGCAGCTGTATACAGTATGTTATAAAGAGCAGCCTGCTTTCGTATTGTCCTTGGTTGTACAAAAAGGACTAATTCCAAAGCTTGCACCTTACATCTGAGTGATCCACATTTTCTTTCATGAACACAAAATAAGAGGGGAAAGTTTTTTGTTAAATATCTCGGTATCTCGAATCTATTCCCCTCATTTCCTGTGTCATAATATATCTTGTCTTCACTGCCCACAATGCCTAAGGCGTATAGCCTGTGTTACAACTAACGAATGGACAACTACTAGTGTTAGTCCTGCACCGTATCTAGATTTACAAGCCTCATGTTATGTTCTTCAAAAAAAGCCAAAGTCTAACTTTTCCTAATTTCGTTAGGTGTCGCTCGTTGATAAATAACCGTGCTGTAACACCTTTCTTCACGGCACACACTCATCACAGCTGCACGTATGAATTACATATAACTTTATGCACTGTATTACTCAATGAATATTGCAGTGGTGGTGAAATTGTGAAAAGTACACAACTTATTGCGCAGCACCAAGCATCAGTACGAACAATTCCTTGGGCCAGCAAGGCTAGCCTATACAGTTTTGTAGGTTGTGTCTACGTACGCCAGACATGAATTACAACTGCTTAATGTAGAAGTTAGGTGTGTTGCGAATGTGCAGCATACACGGTGCGGCAATGTTGAAATGTGTACATAATATACGGACATCTTTATTAACGATTAATATTTAAGTTTCAATGTCACCAATTTAGGAAAACGTCACCATTTTGGTAGTTATGTACTTTAACAAATGACAGTAATTTGTATGTTTCATTGACAATGAATGTTTATCATTAATCATTGACGTCGCCGATTTCGGAAAACGTCACCATTTTGGTTGTTACATATGTAGTATTTCAACAAATGACAGTGATTTATCCTTTCAATGGGTTGGACCAGGAAGTAACAAGTCCCTGGTTGGACTAAAAAAGTCAGAGGTAAGCACAAACTGCAGGCTGTGATGTATCTGTGTCCTGTACGGTGCATGCCAATGTTCAAACAACATTTATCACATGGCTGCTTGACCGATCGCAGTTGTAAAAAGATACAGGTATCACCCGTCGGGTGATATAGAGTTAGGGGTTAGGGGTTAGGGTTAGGGTTAACCCTAACCCCTAACCCTAACCCCTAACTCTAACCCCCTAACCCCTAACCCCAATATTTTATCTAAAGACTGTCTTTGATGAAGTTTTATGAGAAAGACCTGCTTCAAATTTAATTTACAAGTCATGCCGTCCTAAGTTTCTAGGAGCTTGGTCATAAGAACCAACTAGTTACTGTGAAAATTTAAATATTTTTTCCAATGTTGACTGCTTTGGTGAGTTTCTGTCTCTTTTCCGTCAATTGTTGTATTAGGCCTAAAAGCAATTTCTTTTCCCCGCCCGCCCGCACGTTTTTTTTTTCTTATCAAAAGTGGTTTGTACAGTAAACGAGAATGCCTTCTCCTGACCGCAGAAATCACCCCTCCAAGTCTGTAGCAATGGTTTGCAAAATAGCACCCATTGATACTGTAAAAGTGACAGGGAACGGAAAAAAGGCCGTTCCGCTGTGAATAAGAAGAAAGGCCTGCACTCATCTTTTTTTTGACAAGTTAGAGCGAGAAACTTTTTTTTTACTTGCCTTCCTATTGTCACATTGGTTTCTTTCACTAAAGATGCAAGCGCAAGCATAGATGTCTTGCTTCCAATCGACCTTTAGATAGCACTAAGGCTATGAGGCTACGGCTGTGAGCAACGACTGTGTGGCAACGACTACATTTTCAACGAAACACCAACATTTGCGTTTGGTATCGATAAATGACGTTGAAAATTCCAAGTGATTCCCTTGACAAACACAATCTCTGTGGTGAAAATTTTGTCAAAGAACTTTATCATTCGTTCAGCAATTTTATCTTTTTTATAGTTTTTTAAATACAGTACTTTTCAACGAAATGTTTTCAGTGGGAGTTAAGCGAAATCAGTACTGTATATCACTAGGAGAACAAATTCCCCCTTCACTGATGATACACAATCTAGCAAATAGTAGTGTCAGGCAAAAATGGTATGGTAGCCCAAGAGTGCCATAATATCACTGTTTAGGACTAAACTAAGCCCCTTATCCTTTGCCTCTTGCTTGACTTCTACCAAAACATATCAGATACATCAGATACTCACCATAATGCATGCATCCACATACCAAGTATAAAATCTCTCCAGGCTTTCTTACTTTAGATATTGAGTTACCATACAAAGTTTTTCAGATCTTTCCCACAGATGACCTTTGACCTCCCCCAAAACAATAGGGCACACCTTCTGGATATAGGCAAGTTTATGCCAAGGTTAACTCTCATCTGACTTTCCCTTACAGAGTTACAGTGTACCCACACAACTGTCACAGACACACGCGCACACACACGCACATAGGTTCCTTTGCTACACAATGAACCAATGGCCCATTTTGGACACTGGACCCAAAAAATGACAAACACCCATATAGAACAACTTCCATTGTACTAATGTGACAAACCAAAAACAACGTTTACATACAATCTGTCTGAGAAGAAGTATTTTGTATGACTTCATACAAGCCCTAGAAGGGCTCTATAGTTCCTTGCATGAAGATTATTTTAACTGTGCAGTTCGTTTAGTCTTAACCAAGGTTAATCTATGATTTATCACATCCCCAATAAGTTTGGGACCCCTTTTGTTCCTAAAAACCCAAAGCCACTCAGAAATCTGTAGTTGGACCCACAAAGTTTGAGCACTGTAAAGGGTTCCACTAACACAATGTTAATTTGACTAACCTTCCACATTGTAAAGCAAAATATGCAGAAAAGCATGTTTTCATAAAATGGTCCATGGGACCCATAATTATGGACAACCTGAGGGAAACTCTACCATAGTAGTAATGAGACACAATTTTATCTTAACACAATAAAATCTGTAGAAGAGGCAGTTTGCATGATTTCATAAAAGGTCCTCTCTTATGCCTCTCTTAGGCACAGTTTACAAGATTTTCCAATCCTGGCCCATCAATGGACCTATATTATTGTTCAGACAGTCTGGACCATCAAGGGTCCTCAATAATATTGCTCAGTTTGGACCATCAAAGAACCCTAATAATATTGTTCACTCTGGTTCATCAATGAACCCTAATAATATTGTTCACTCTAGTTCATCAATGAACCCTAGTAATATTGTTCACTCCAGTTCATCAATTGACTATATTTTCATTGATTGCACATACCTCTCCCACCTCAGTGTTTGCAGTATCTTTCATCCCAAGAGTCTTGTCATAAAGTTTCTTCAACATGGCGAAGGAACCATCTTGTAGATAATCCCTCAACTGAGCGCAAGTACGATCATCACTGGCACATACCAGGACGTGACCTGGCTTGTCTGGTGATTTATGAAGAAAAGAGAGAAAATGAGACTAGAATGCAAGAACGCATTGTATGTTTGATGATGTAACCAGACTTTTAATTTGAATGTAATGCAGAGGACAAGCTGGTTAATCACAGTAATCCACTACTTGTACAACTATATTATCTGCAGAAATGGAAAGGCAGGGTCAAGGGAACTGCAACATTTTGGTTTAAATATGAATTACATAGAAAATAGTTATATGCGGTATTCCTAAATAGCTAATACGTTACACTTTATCAAACCCTTTACAGAGCAATGATATATCAATTCGTTAAAAAAAAACAGAATGCAGAAATGCATTGTGGTTTCGATGATCCGATGAAAAGAATTTTTCTCTGAATCTGCTGTAATAGCATTAGTATGTGTCACATTAAGCTACGTATGCAAATATGCACAAGTTTCCTTTCTTGAGATCGTCCATCTACATGTTCAAAATTTGGCTCTTGTTGACATCGAATGAAATTTTACCGCCATTAAAGACCAACTGGTTCTTGTACTCAATGAGATATCCCTTACCTAAATACACAACTTTCGAATACCATTCACACAACCTTCAAATCAACATTCAAATGCTAATTAAATGACTGCATGCCAAAAATGTCAGAACTCAAAACGAAACAAGTGCACAACCTTCAAAAAAGTCTTTGAATGCTATATAGTCTTCCAATAACCTTCCCCACAGCCAAATTATGCAAATGAGTTATGAATGAAAGGTTATGATAAAGGCTATTGAATGCTATACTGAATGAAACTGTTGAATGCTATACTGAATTCACATTAAGTATAATGAAGAATATTACAAACCATAAACAAAGGTCATGTTTTTAATGATACTACATATTGAATATGACATCTGTCCGAGCTTCCCTTCTTGAGATAAGATGTTTACAGGAATTCCATGTGACCCTGTTGACTGCAAATGACTAGCTTTGACTTTCTCTAAAGACAATGGAAATTTTTGTATTTCTAATGAAATACACCTACAATCTAATAGGGGAGAGCTGCCAAAGTTTTCCTCCTTGAAATATTGTGCTTACAATATTTTCACAATTTGACCCATTGACACCAAATGACCTTTGACCTCCACCAAAATCAACAGGAATCTTGTAATCAATGTGACACACTTACATACCAAATGTGAGGTATAATGTTTACAAGTAAACTGCGTCGGTAGGAGGCAAAGTATACATCGGTATACTGCCTGGTAATACCTGATATTTTCATGGAATCACTGTTTTCTGTGTTACTTGTACGTACCACAGTGTTGTCATGTAGCTATGTACAGAGCATGCATGTCTGTGTGAAACAGTGTCAATTTCTCCATGATTTTGAAATGAGACCAAGTTTTGAAAAAAAATGTGTTCAGTTTCATGTGTGTACTCTGTGAGTAAATGTTACATTAATGTTCATCCCTGATTCTGCTCGCTGCAATGTTCTTTACTTCGTATAGGACTTTATACTTGGTACACCCGTACCAGCAGTAACTTCAAATTTCATGAAAATACTGCTTACTGCATAAATTATACACATGCCATCTGATTCCTGTTTCTCATTCCCTGTGTACGCGCAATGTCTATGTTAAGTTGTTAACCACACACAGCCCTCTCAAGTAAGAAAAATTGCTACAGCTATGAAAATGCTGAAGTTAAATGGCTTTACCTCGGCTAAAGTAAATTTTACCACGGCATCTTTAATAATGACCATCATCAAATGGCAGGAAAATATCCACTTTATCACTTCAACTCTGCCATCAATTAAGACCTGATACACAGCTCTGTAAATCCCTGAAAAGTATGCATTTTTTTCTTTTTAACAAAATAATGAAGAATCCTGATCCAAGTGACAACATGCAACCACTAACTTGAAGAAATTAAGTACCAGTCAGTGCTGAACACATCCATGGGGGAGTATGGAAGATAATAGGACGTTTAAAGTAGAACATTAAGGAGTGCAGGTGAATTCTTTTACCCATCCCCTGTGGCTATGAGCCAATAAGGTTAGGCTTGGTCTCAAATGCATTGAAGTTTGGAGTTATGAAATTGTGTTGGTTTGTCGTAACACTATTATATGTAACACTACAACACTATGTTGAAATATTCTCCACACTTTTTTTAAGTTGAATGCACAAAGTTTCAGTGAAAATATGCCATCCTGTTCCTGATGACCCAATATAAGCTTAACAATATATTAGACACTATATATCACATTTTCAAACAGTTTGGATCAAATTTACTTGAAAATCTTAGTCTAGTCTGTTCCTCTACTGTAAGTGTAGTTCACAACAGTAATCGGCTAGGCTCTATCTCAGTATGTACGTATATATATTAGGCTTCAACAAAAGTCCCAAGTCACTCTGGACGAAAATATCTCAAAAGAGAAAACCTTCGAATTAAAGCTTGTGAAAATAATTCGCTTTGCTAGTTTAGGGCCTTTTGCACGTCATGTAAATGTTTTCTGCAGTTTTGACCGATTGAGAAATTACTTCCGATGTTCGACCTTGCTGTCCTGAACAGGTAATATAGTGACTACAGTACAAAGTGCGCACAGACAACAATACAACTTGTGAGATCCAATGATGGCTTTTGTGACTGAAATCTCTTACTTTAGGGAGTCTAAAACCATAAGAACATTATCGCAGTTTGCATCAACAAAAAGTTGTCTTTGGAATAACCGTTGGTTACGTATACTTCCAACCACAGTACTTTTAGTGCTTCTAGTTGCACTCCGTGCAGCTAGCTAGCCGCATACGAACATAGTTACATGTGCAGTATGTACTACGACTCTATGCAACGTTAACATAACAGACAGGTACGTGTGCAAGTTTGCCCTCACAGCAGAGGATCGTCACACTGCACACTCAGTATACGCAGATGGGCTCAAAAATGTGTGCGAAAGCCTTACTTAGCTAACTTACTTTTTCCCGCTTACATGACTGAGGTTTCTTTTTAGCGAGAATTACGGGGAAAAGGTTACTTCATATTTTTATCAACACGCATGTTTTCCAACTTGTAGTAACGAAATGAAAAATGCATGCAATTCACTCCTCTTTTTGCTATTCTCACGTACCTTATACAGTGGCAAGTACAAACATATCGGCCTTTCAACTGTTATTCTAGGTAGGTGTACCGTATTTTGGAATACACCTCCTCGTTCTCGTGCTTTGCTTTTATTTTTATGCCTTACAAACATTGTTACTTGTTTTGATGTCCCATTGCCGCAAAGTTTTTGTCTTTTTACTAAAATGCTAATTTGTGTTTGATGTAACCTGCAAGGTGCACAGCTTTTGTGTACACAACTCAAAGCATGTGTCTTGGAATTTTCCATACCTCACAATCATGGACTATTCTAATTACATACTTCTGACTATAGGGTGTATACTGCCAACAAGTGGTGTACATTTGATCGGCCGATGAAGCACAAGCCATCGTGCGACTGTAGGAATATGTTTGCAGTTCAGTTAAGTACGCTCTGATTAACTACCTGAGGAGCGAGCGCGTATAGGCTAGTCAATTGGTTTCTCCACACAGCTTTACTTTTACTAGGTATTATCCTTTTTTTGGGGGTACACCTGGTATGTTTGATATAATTGTTAGCTGTTAATTTTGATACCATTGGTGTAGGTGTCAATGTCATGCCCAGGTATATCGACACAGCTTATTTACAAGGTTTTCACAGTTTGACCCTTGTTGACCTCCATTAAAAACGATAACGTTCTTGTACTCTATAAGATACACCTACATACTTCATATGACATCTATCCAAGCTTCCCTTCTTGAGATATTGTGTTTACAAGGTGTTCACAATTTGACCCCTGTTGACCTCAAATGACCTTTGACCTTCACCAAAAACAAGAGGGTCCTTCTACTCAATGTGGTACACCTACATCCTAAATATGAGATCTGTCCAAGCCCCCCTTCTTGAGATATCGTGTTTACAAGGTTTTCACAATTTGACCCCTGCAGACCCCATATGACTTTTGACCTCCACCAAAAACGAAAGCGTCCTCCTACTCAATCTAATACACCTACATACCGAATATTGGATCTGTCCAAGATTCCCTTCTTGAGATATTTGTGTTTACAAGATTTTCACAATTTGACCCCTGCTGACCCCAAATGATCTTTGACCTCCACCAAAAACAATAGTCTTTCTGCTCAATGTGGTACACCTGCATACCAAATATGGGATCTGTCCAAGCTTCCCTTCTTGAGATATCGTGTTTACAAGGTAGGGTGTCACCAACATACACACACACACATACACACACGCACGCACACACAACTTTGTTTTCCATTCATTCAGAGGACCTCTTTGTGCTTTCTTTTATTTTCTCTTCCTCAAACTAACCTTAACAATAGACATATTGTTAATCTTGAGAGGACCAGAGAAATCTATTGAATCTTCTACAGAGGACCTAAAATCTATTGTTTCGGTCCTCGATCCCACCCGAAAACAAGGGCACATACACACATACATACACGCACAAATGCATGATTACAAAGGTTATGATTATCATTGAAACCAAAAAACTACTCATATTAATATTAAAATTTATGGCTAATGTTTACTTTTTTTGTCTCAAATGTTGCTGATATACAAGGATATTCTCATAACAACCTCTTTCATAATTTGCATGATTTCAAAATAAAACCAATTAACACAGGTAGTCACAATCATTTATAAGCAAACCATTGCCACATTTTTCTGTCACTGAATATAACTTGTTAATTAGTAGCAACTTCACTAATTACATTCTTGTCCCCCAAGTACCTGTACAGTACCTTCATTACCAAAACTTAACAATTTTAACATTCACAATTCATAAAAGAAAATCTTCACTTCATAATAATCAAATTCTAGGGACTTACTAGCAAATGTCAAATTATATCACTTACTGCTTTCTTTGCCAAAGTAAAGAACAAGTTAATGAGTGTCCCTCCATTCATGGTTACAGAGGGACAGTTGTCCAATGCTCATTTACTGTACCAGTTTGCTAATGTTTTATTAATGCCAATTATCTTTGAATTGTCTTGACACTGGACTTCTTTGAACTTGTAATTTTGCATGAAGATCATAGATAGATGTCTTCAAGTGAACCGTATTAACTCACAGCCTCGGACATTCTCTGAAGCTGTCAGTGAGCACAGAGGCAGGGTTGGAAAACCTTGCTGAATTTCCCGCGAACACAGTAGAAAATCCACCGATTTCCCGCTGACATTTGTGTAGGGGTGGAACCCCTTGTGGGGGGTTCAGGGGCAAGCTCCTGGAAGATTGGGGTTCCTAGCACATCGAAGAGGTAAAATTGTGCAGCTGAGCACAAAGAATATAACCGAAAACTCGCACAATATTTGAAAAATCAATCACGAAAGCTTAACGCTAGGCTATTTGTTGCAAGATACGGTACCTTTTTAAAGGTGAAGAAGTGTCACTAACAAAATGTCCGAAACGAGTGAAACTTGAGCCTGATATTATGCTATATAGATGTGGCATGTTTCACAGTAAAGGGGCCCATTTACTCCCACGAGGCACCAAAATTTAAAAATGTGTTTTAAGAGATATTTTTTGCTTGTGATAATGCTTAATGTGTCCAGTTCAAAACTCTGCTATCCTTCAAGATAACTTTGACTTTTGTTATTTTTTAAGCACAATGTTTCTATGGTAACTTTTGGACAGACAAGATATTGCTAATGTAACTTTTGGACAGACAAAACCTAAACTTGTCATCCCATGATTGTTGGAAATTTCCAAATTATTTTTCAAGACAGTTCCTAAATTTGCAATAATCCATTCACATTTTGCAAAGAGACTACATAAAAAGTGTGAAAATGAGAGGCAACCTGTTGACAGATTAGTATTTGTGAAACTTACAGATGTTGCTAATGTAACTGTTGGACGGGCAAAACATCAGAAATAGATGAATGATGATATTTTGGATGAGTAATGTTATTTTGCTGTTGTAAACACTAATGCAAGTTTGAAAATGCATGATTTCAGCAGGACTACACTCATGCTGTACAGTACTTTACCTTCATTTCTCCCCATTGCTGCTTTTCTGTACCAAATTACCAAAGTATTGTCACTTGCAGTTTTGCAGTGAAATAATGTAGAGTTACATTAGCAACCTTGTGTCTACCTTTATTTCTCTATCCACTTGAGGGAAAAACATTTCCAAACTGTCATTTCTCTATCAGATTAGTGTCATTGGTAAAACAAAACAGCATGATACAAATTATAAAAATATATGGTGTATGCCTCAATATTGATGATAATTCAGTTTGGACAGATAGTACAGCACTGCTGTTGCTAATGTAACTTTTCCGTCCAAAATTGATAGTGTTATATAACATATTTGGATATGAATGGCAATAACTTTTTCATTAATGTGGCAATATATGTGCCCTAATCATTATTCCCAAAGTAATAGAAAAGGTCTAAATTATTTCATACGCAACTACTGCAAAACTGTTTGTCGCTAATGTAACTTTTTGCTAATATAACTACTAGGGGACGGACATCACTGAAAGTTCAATTTTATAGCCAAGGTAAAGACTGAAGTTGTTTGATCTTTTCCAAGTTACTTAAACTGTAGGTACGATGTGCAATGACATAAAGATACTCAAGTGAATTACCACATCTGGAGAACAATGGACAACAATAATTGTTGCTAATGTAATTACCGGGAAGCACGCCATATGCAATAGACCTAGAATAAATATCTTGATCATAGACCACTATACACTGTCAACTACTACAAGCTGTGCTACTTACAAACAGCTCTTTGAGTTTGATGTAAAAAAATCCTGGCATGTTTCCAAGAAAAGTTTTTAACTCCAAAAATGTCAACACCTGTCCCATTTATTGCCAGATGCTAGACCATGGTCAGTACGGTAATGCATAGGTTATATGAGGTGAGGGAGTGCGCGCTGTGAATTGGACATTTATCGCAATCATAAGACTCAAATTCAGCCACCTGTTGCAGCTACGACATTTGTACCTAACCTTTTTTATCCCTGATAACTGTGACCATTAACAGGCAGCAGAAATTTGCAGAAAAAAAAAAAGTTAAAAATAAAAGTCGTACCCCATATTTAAAAATGGTTAAATCGAGGCAATTTTTTTTACTGCGTGTAACATTACATTTTCCAGAAAGGTGTTTGGCGCTACCACTGCATCCTTGTGTAAGACTGTAAGCATAAAGAAGGTACAAAGGTCAAGCCATGCCGCGTGGGTCTGTTGCGCCGCTATGTACTGTATGTATGCTGTGTACATCCTACTGTATGAAAGCGCTCCGTTCTCATTAATTACACAGAGAATCTTGTGCAGAGTTCGGAAAAAATAAACCAGAAAGCCAAAAGGCTTTGTGATTCCTTGCCACATGGTTATATTATAACAAAGTTGAATTATCCACATGACAAGTATAAGATCAACTGCAGTTATTTTTCTTGATACACCACAAGTCTTTAACTCAAAATGATCTTTATTTTGGGTAACCTGACATAACCGTGACATTTGACGTCCACCAAAAGCAATAGGGATCACATACCCAGTATGGCCAACCCACACATCAAGTACAGTATGATATCAGTCAACATTACCCTTGTGGAAAGTCACTATCACATTTCCAACACTGGGCTTTGTACCATTTCTTTTTGGCGCTGTCTCAGTTTTTCGGTAGTTTACTTTGTACTGTTTCCACTTTTGGTCCTTCAATTTCTGTAGCATTTTGATCCGGGATCATAAGTGCTCTCCCTAAGTCAAGTATCTCAGTTAAGGTGCGGTTCGATTCCTTCAACACTCTTTGCCGCAGTCGTGACGAACTACAACTTTGAATTATCTGTGATTTGATTTCTTCATCTATATCCATAAACTGACAATAATTTGCTAATTGCCTCAGCCTGGTGGTAAACACATCCAACGTTTCGCCTTCCCCTTGCTTCGCTTGACGAAACTTGAAAATCGCGTATTCAGTATTTTGTATAAGTTGAAAATACTCCATCAGCTTGGTTTTTGCTGTGGCATAATCTGTAGAGTCTCCAATTTCATTAAGTGTTTGAAATATTTCAGTAACGCTTTCCCCTCCAAAATGAAGGAACATTGCCCTTTTACGAGCTTCATCCTTGATATCAAATGCAATGAAGAAGTTTTCCAATCGAAGTAGCCATTTCTCCCACCGCATGCCAATACTTGCATGATCCGAATTATATCTGAGACTGAACTCAGGAAAATGTGGATAGGCCATTTTAATTGTCAGAATTTAATCAATTTTCTTCTAGTATTATGGTCTTCCTTGAAGGTTTTCAGAGTCCTTAATAAAAGGATCCCATCTTCATTGCCATTGTAAGATTTTGAGAAAACACACTGGAGACTCAGAAATGCATCTTGCTACTTGTATTTCTGATGATATTCTAACTGCAGATTATTCTCATAATAAAGGCAAATATATCCATAGCAAAGAAATATTTATGGAATGCCTTAATATACACACGAGACAGTCAGTGGTAGACTGGGCAGGAGTCTTTGTTCTATCAAAGAGATAAATGAAGCGCAGGTGACAGCTATCTGACCCCATGACCTCCCAGTTACTGAGACAACCTATGGAGGCCTCTGAGGGAGTGTTTGAAAAGTAAAAGTTATTCTCTACTTACAAATGCAGTATATGGAAAATGCTATTTCAAACATGACATGGTCCTGATTGGCTTCCATAGGCTGAAAAGCACAAATAAGTTTGCAATGACAAAAATTCCTATTGAGTTAACTGTGTCTGACGGAATCAAAAACTGCCAATAGTAATTTTGCACAATGTAGCCCATATGCTTTTCACCTAATTTGTACGGTAGTTTATAATAACCACAGTAATGGTGTTTAGACTATTATTATTGTTTTATAGTGAAAAATTATCCCTTCCTCTCTATTGATAAGCATTAAATTTCACAGGGTCGTGAACCTTACCAAATTTAAAACAAATCTGACCCACGGATAAGGAACTATGGCAGTTTTAACATTTTTTATGTTTTACCCCATAACCTCATTAATATGCAAGATTTGGACACCAAAAACAATAGGGATCATCTATTCAATATGGGCAACCTACATGCCAAAACTAAAATTACTCAGAGTTACCCTTCTTGAGATAGAGTGTTTATGAGCAACAGTCACACACACATACACACACACATACACACACACGACATCAGGACTGCATAGATTCCCCTGCCTACGGCAAGGAATCAAAAACACTAAAACCGACGGAGATGAAATTGTGTGCGAGTTCTGCGCGAATCATCCTTGGTCGCTGGGATTCCTAGGGTATGCAGGGCGGCTGAAGTGTGCCTAAAAGCAAACTGGCGGTAATTTCTGGTTACTTGCGTGGTCGTGGGGGATACACTGGACATCGTGGCTTATTGGCATAGAGGTAACATACGCTATTTGCCTATGTGAGTATCGCAAGCAATAGCGATCAAAAGAGCTTCTTTTAAATATTTGTTTAACAGCATTTTCCCTGTTGTCCCTCATTTATTTTGTTTCTCTGAAGATTTCCCGGTTTTTTCCCTGTTTTTGATAAAAAAAAAAAGTGTCCGGACTGGCAGGATTTCCCGCGATCTTCCACGATTTCCCACGAACCAGGTCCAGAACGTTCGCAAGGTTATTCAACCCTGCACAAAGTTCATTATTCTTTCATTAGAAACAGCTCTCAAAGCTGTAATTTTTGCAAATGGTATTAATGTTTTGATGTTATTGCTCTTGAATGCATTTGAAAGTAGCTATACATTGTCCTAAGAAGACCTGTAGCACTGCAGTGGCTTGTTGTGATCATGGCTTGCTGTGATCGTGGCTTGCTGGGATCGCGGCTTGCTGTGATCGCGGCTTGCTGTGATCGCGGCTTGCTGTGATCGCGGCTTGCTGCGATCGTGGCTTGCTGCGATCGTGGCTTGTTGCGATCGTGGCTGGTGATCATGGCTTGTGATTGTGATTTGTGAGCATGGCTTGCTATAGTGGCTTGTTGTTAAAGTGGCTCGATGTTAAAGTGGCTCGTTGTCAAAGTGGCTTGCTGAAGTGGCTCCCTGTAGTGGCCCACTGTATTGGCCTGCTGTATTGGCCCGCTGTAGTGGCTTGCTTTATGTGCCTCATTATAGTGGCTCAATACAGTGGCTCGATATAGTGGCTTGTTATAGTGTCTTGTTGAAGTGGCTTGTTATACAGTAGTGGCTTGTTGCTTGTTGTAGTGGCTTGTTGCTTGTTGTAGTGGCTTGAATAGTGATTGGTTGTAGGGGCTCATTGCAGCGGCCCATTGTAGCGGCTCGTTGTAGTGGCTTGTTGTAGTGACTTGTCGTAGTGGCTTATGATAGTGGCTTAGTTTAGTGGCTTGTTCTAGAAGCTTGCTGACTTGTTATAGTGGCTTGTTATTGTGGCTTGTTACAATGGCTTGATATAGTGGCTTGATACAGTAACTTGTCACAGTGGTTTGTTAGTGTCTTGTTATAGTGACTTGTAGTGAGCTGAATCTTCTTTTCAGTGCAAACACTAGGCTTCAGACACATTTCAATAATGATACTTCAATTGTTTTTGATATGCTATTGTTGTTGTGCTGCTTAACCATACTGCTGCTGTATTATCACTTCATGCCATCTGTGCAGACACTATTAGACCTAATGTCAAAGTATATTAAGCTCAACTAGAGTAAACAGCTTTGTAAAAAGGTCTACAAAAGTGGCATAGTTTGGAAGTTGAGTTTGACAGACTGTACCTAACAATGCAATGAATATCATAAATTCCACTTGTCCTACAAACAATTTGGCACAATTCAGAAGTTGTTAATATGACAGTATTCCTCTGCTATGTTCATAAAGGTGACAATTTAAGTGTTTTCTACTAGAAATTACTGAAGAGGACAAAGCTGTTTTCACAATCTTATAATAAGATAAAATGCTTTTTCAGCATATTTTCATTGTTCTAGTTTTTCAGTATACAATTGTTTTCCACATCTTTCTATACTAATGTTTTTCCAATGGGGATAAATCATTATGAAAAATATTAACTGTTAATTCTAATGTCAATAATTGATATTACTTCTTTTAGCTGATAAACAGTTTATATGCACAACAGGGTAGGACAGGAACACTACATCTCCCTCTGTTACCATCTCAAGTGTCCCTCCATTATCATTAATAAACAAGTCTAAACAAGTTTACTTTCTTGACAAGTTGTAACATTATTTACAAAATTAATATGATTTCCTTCCACAAAAATCAAAAGTTAATGCTTTTATCTGTTGTATCACGATGTATTGTATCACTATGGTAGATAAACGATTTACCCTTAGCAAATCCTGGTAGTATATCCACCATATATCCAACGTTCCTTTATGATGGCTCCAAAATGAATTCTCTTATTCATTATACCAATAGAGACATGAAGAATATTACAGCTTGGTTTTCAACAAACAAACTGCATTTAACTCCAAAGAAATTAACAACTGTTCTTTTTCTTCCTTATCAAAAAAAAAAAGGCTCAATCTTGATTAGAGCAAAAGTATCTTTATTGAAAACAACTTCATTCCTTTTTATTCAGCAGCATGTCTAGGAGTCACCGGTGATAGTCATGTAAGTTGAAGATCCACAATCTGCAAACACCATCTGCAGAAAGCTTGTTAAAGGTTCTTGTGTTACCTCAAAGCTGAAACACTTTCTTCCAAAGAAGATCAGGACCATTTGCATGCAATTTTCCACAGGACACAATGAACAACTCTCCTTACTACACTTGAAAGAAGTCTCAAATCCATGTTTGTTACCTAATTGTATACATTGTAACTATTTTCTATCCATGTTCCCACAGTTTCTCTCTTTTTCGTTTTTTCAATTTTTGATGCCTTTGTCCCACTTGGTGTGAATTCATGAAGTTATTTATTCTATTTGTAGTTTTGTCTCTTTTCAAATGGGATTGCCAAGATTCCAGTAGCTTTCTTATGTTCCCCCAAACACTAATGTTGTTTTTTATGTGTCTTATGATTGCTTCAGATTCTTTCTAGCATTTTGTTTTTTATGTGCTGTACAATTACTTTTACCTTATTTTACATTAATTTTAATTTTCTTAATGAGTCTTGTGATTTTCATTTCATTAATTTCTTTTCAAAAATTCAAGAACAAGATTGATTACAACAACCAATGAAGATGTACAAAGAAAATGTGAAAGGAAGCACTCTTAGAAACCTGAGAGAGGGCTTGCAAAGCAGAGTGCTCCCCGAGCAAAAACAAACAAAATTGTTACACTTACGTTCATTTAATGTGATTTCTGTAAATTCTTTGAATGCTTGGAATAAAGTTTACAAAATCAAATCAGAGATGTTTTTCTGACTAGAGGGAGAAACTTACCGGCTTTCTTATTTTCATTCTTTACTTCTTCTAAAATCTCTGCTAGCATCCTCCATTTGGGATTTTCTTCAAGAATAAGTTCTGTGGGTGTACAGAGAATACCACAAAACATCATTCCATGTTGTGACCACATTCTTACTGTCAGCCAATAATAAAATATTAGATGCAAACACATTTTTGATGCTATTAGAATAGCACATGCAGTGACAAGCAGTGCAACCACAGCAGCAAATATCATATAAAATAGCACAAACGTTAGTACAGTGGCAAGGGATGAGAACATCACAATAGTACCAACGATAAAGGACTATACCAACATGGTGTCAAAATGGCGATCAAAGACATACTACATACAATTAAAGCAATGAATAACACCAACAACATAGCAGTTACTTAACTAACGTTGCACGGTATACCGGTACTTTTGAAAATACCGGTCTGTACCGGTACCTGTACTATACCACCAATGAACAGGTACCGAAGTACCGCCGACAACGGTACCAAACGGTACCGCGAAATAAGCTTAACGTTAGGCCTAACGTTAGGCCTAATGTTACACTTGTGATGTTCGTTTTAACTTGAAAGATAATAAAGTTTGAAAAACGACTTTGCGTGTTTTATTTGTAACCCCTCCGTCAAAGTTTTGAACAATGATGGAATATATTATAAGCAGTATTACAACAATATTGTATGAAAAATCTGTGAAAAGGTAACAGCACATATTACAGCTTCGTCAAAATGAAATTACAACACAATGGCTTCGTAAGTGGCCTATATGTGTACAGTGTTCACTGTGCTGATATTTAGTTACGTACTGGGACTTGGGAAGTAAGTACAGCATCCAGTATCACCTCGCTAGAAGTGTGATCGAACGAAACGTGTACCAGGTGAGTGCAACAGGATTTATGGATTCCATTTTAAAAAAAAAATTACCTCTAATGACTGAGAGAGATCTGAGAAACTTCATTGGGTTGATACGATTTACATTATTTCATGTGAAAAGAGAAGAACACTTGTGCATTTTGGAAATATTTTGAATCTTTACCTGTTCTCCTGTTATCAACATTCTAGGTAACGTCAGGCATCAATGAAATTACAGTATGTCTATAAACTCTCCATGAAACGTTATCGGACGCGCTAACCATTTTTTTTTTTGGGGGGGGGCTCTCGATTGACAATACATGCATTGTTTCTGGTTTTGCCGATACTTAAATCAGCTTCAAAATCCTGTGCCCATATAGTTTTAGTTTTTCAGAACTGTACTCCGCGAAGAAAAAAAAAGGTTCTAGTTAGTAGTTACAAGATAAAGAATCTGCATCACAATTGCCACAAACCCCATTAGCAACATCATGGCACCCTTAAGGGATAAGAGTTGGCACTTTGTTCCATCCCTTCTACCATAGTACCACTGTGGACACATAACGGGCCAAGTCCGGGGTAACAAATGGCGGAGCCACTCCATAAATATTACTGATAAGAGTCCAAGGAACCATTATCTGACATCCATGTACCAGTATTCCATTTTCAATAGTACATAGTCGGGCCGAAGCCAACAGTCGGGAGAATGGCAGTGACAAGTTAACTGTAATGCTATTTATAAGTTTTCACATATTTTTGTTATTATTGAGAGTCTATTCTTTCCTTTACACAGAATATAAGCTGGCTAGGTTGTAGAAGGGTATTGAAATACACAGTTTATTTAGAAAATTGTTATTCGTTCCTTTTTCCATTTCCTTGAAGTTCCTAATGCATTGTTTGCTGGCATTCACTGTTTCAAAATATTTACTTCTAATTGTGTCAATACAAAGTATGTAGTCGCCAGAACATACACCGAAGTGGTATGCCATTAGTAGCGATACACGTGGGCAGAAATAGTTTCAGTCACGATCGAGGCCATCGGGTCCAAAATCATGTCATCTCATTGATCTCAGTAATAATTTATCGATTATACTCTGCACAATTCATTTAATGTTAAGAGGGTATGAGCTACGCAAATAAATCACTGAATTGACCTCATTTATATTGAAAATCTCTTCCAAATAAATGAGAACGTTGGACTGGGGATTCCGGAGAGGCATGCATCAGCAACGATAAAACCCTTTCTCGCTAGCCTTCCATCTAATTAAATATGAAATAAACTCCTGCCTGCCACTCGCATTATAAACTTGTGATTGGCTGTCGAAAATCGCGGGAAAAGGTCAAAAAAAGATCGAGGACTTGTTGATCACATGATATCATTCAGTTCATGACGGTCAGTCATTCTAGAATCTACGTTGCAGCTTGGGGGCGGGGCTTAGCCCGATCGACTCGATCATATCAGAGCCGGCGACCAACAGCTGAAAATTTCCCATTGAAATAGTACAGTGCTTCGCTCGCTTCGAGCAGCAAATTTACTGTACAAATTTACATACAGTTGTGTGTGTTGAATGTCCTATATGCACTATAGTATTTCAATTATGTAGTTACCGTATACAATCGGCCGGCACAGTCGGCGAATTCTAGAGAATATTTCCACAAGACAAAACAAGTCTCCAGGATTTTATGCTATGAAATAAGTTGTAAGTATTGTGCAGTAATTAGCACACTACAAATAAGTTAACGCAGAATGTTTTCCGAGTATTTTCTTGAGTTAAAAATCAAACGTTTTTCTCTCCCTGGGTACCGGTATCGTACCGGTACCGGTATCATTTGTGGCGGTACTGACGGTACCAATTTTAGGCAGTACCGTGAAACGTTATACTTAACACAGGTATATCTATCAATAAAACTATGTAATTGGCACTGACTTAGTACATACATAAAAATGAATGGCACTAACAACATAGCACTTACTTAACACATGTATAGCTATCAATAAATCTATCTAATTGGCACTGACTTAGTACATACATAAAAATGAATTGCACTAACAACATAGCACTTACTTAACACATGTATATCTATCAATAAATCTATGTAATTGGCACTGACTTAGTACATACATAAAAATGAATGGCACTAACAACATAGCAGCTACTTAACACATGTATATCTATCAATAAATCTATCTAATTGGCACTGACTTACTACATACATAAAAATGAATGTCACTAACAACATAGCAGTTACTTAACACATGTATATCTATCAATAAATCTATCTAATTGGCACTGACTTAGTACATACATAGAAATGAAAGGCACTAACAACATAGCAGCTACTTAACACATGTATAGCTATCAATAAATCTATGTAATTGGCACTGACTTAGTACATACATAAAAATGAATGGCACTAACAACATAGCAGTTACTTAACACATGTATATCTATCAATAAATCTATCTAATTGGCACTGACTTAGTACATACATAGAAATGAAAGGCACTAACAACATAGCAGCTACTTAACACATGTATAGCTATCAATAAATCTATGTAATTGGCACTGACTTAGTACATACATAAAAATGAATGTCACTAACAACATAGCAGTTACTTAACACATGTATATCTATCAATAAATCTATCTAATTGGCACTGACTTACTACATACATAAAAATGAATGGCACTAACAACATAGCAGTTACTTAACACATGTATATCTATCAATAAATCTAATTGGCACTGACTTACTACATACATAAAAATGAATGGCACTAACAACATAGCAGTTACTTAACACATGTATATCTATCAATAAATCTATCTAATTGGCACTGACTTAGTACATACATAGAAATGAAAGGCACTAACAACATAGCAGTTACTTAACACATGTATAGCTATCAATAAATCTAATTGGCACTGACTTAGTACATACATAGAAATGAATGTCACTAACAACATAGCAGTTACTTAACACATGTTTATCTATCAATAAATCTATCTAATTGGCACTGACTTAGTACATACATAGAAATGAATGTCACTAACAACATAGCAGTTACTTAACACATGTATAGCTATCAATAAAACTATCTAATTGGCACTGACTTAGTACATACATAGAAATGAATGTCACTAACAACATAGCAGCTACTTAACACATGTATAGCTATCAATAAAACTATCTAATTGGCACTGACTTAGTACATACATAGAAATGAATGTCACTAACAACATAGCAGTTACTTAACACATGTATAGCTACCAATAAAACTATCTAATTGGCACTGACTACATACATAGAAATGAATGTCACTAACAACATAGCAGCTACTTAACACATGTATAGCTATCAATCATCTGGCTATTGTCACAGCACTGATTCAGTACATACCTAGCAATGAGTGACACTATCAAATCAGCAGTGTTTTTACACTTGTGTAGCTATGTCTACATACTGGCACTAATTTAGCAGGCAGGGATCAAGTGGGGGCACACCCAGTGCATGCCCCCTTCTCTTTTTTGATGACCAACAATTTTTTTACCATGAGTGAACGGATGTGAAAAATGACATCTTAGAAGTGCATCTAGAATTCCAATTTTCTTGAGGAGGACCCCTAACTTCCCCACCATGGGTCCCGCTATCAATGAGACAATCATAATGGCAATGAAATAGTACTATATATAGCAAGGAATAATGTTATCAAAATAGTAGAGACCTAGCACATGTATAGCCATCAATGAGATTATCATTAATGGCAATGACTTAGTGCATACATAGCAATGAATGACACTATAAAAACAACAGTGTTTTATCACATGTACAGCTATAAAGTTCTACTTAATGGTGCTGACTTCATACTGACTTTATATATACAAAGTAATGAATGACATTATGAAAATAGCAGTGACCTAGCACATGTATAGCTACAAATGAAACTACCTGTATCATAATGGAACTGAATTAGTACTGACATAGCATTGAATGAGTGAATGACACTATCAAAATAGCAGTGACTAAGTACATGCACATAAATCTGTGGTGGAACTATGCAAATGGCAGTGACTTAGTACAAACATAGCCATAAATTAGACTATCAATGACTGTATTAGTCATTTTAACTATAGCAAACATGGAATACCATGATATTTAATTGGTACAGTGGCATGACATGTTATGAAATCATCAGTGTGTGTGTGTGTTACTATCATTAAAGCAGCAACTCTTACTTTTTTCTTCCTTTTCTTCATCTCCTTTGCCTGATGATTTCTTCAATTTCTCCTGCTTACCATAAATTCTCTCTTTAGCATTCTACCAACCAAAAAAATAAAAAGAAGGTATTGAAAAATTCAGAGTTGCAAGATACCTCCACGGAAGACCACTTCAAAGACATGGTGGGCTATAATTACCATTTGCTTAAAGAAGGATAGGGAGTTGTAAAATACATCCTGCATAACTTTTTGCCAATTCTTTCTCCAAATTGAGTACCCATTTAACAGATTTGTGGTAAACCAGAATGCCAAAATGCATTGTGGTTTTCGACGGTTCTGAATAATGAAATGTTAACTCTTTGTGCACGGGTAAATCTGAATATATTGGCAAAATATAGTTTTGTGTTGATCATGGAAATCATTGCACATCTACTTTATATTACGTATAATATTCATCCCAAGGTTCCTGTCTCAAAATATTATCTTAACAAGGTATTTGAGTTTCATTTCTGCTTTATTTATCAAAAGACATCATGTTAATGAGGTTTGAGGTTTTGAATCTAGTTACTCAGATGACCTTGACCCCCACTGAAAACAGTAAGGTTGCCTCTTGTGATGAAAATACATCTGCATTTGAAGTATGACATTCAGCATAGTTTCCTACTTGAAGATATTGTGTTAATGTGATTTTCGGGGTTCGACCACTGGTGACCCCTTTAAAACAATTCGGTTCTTCTTTGAATCAATAAATCCATGTACAAAGTATGATATCTATCAATGGCACATCTAGTCTGTGACACCCTCCGGGCTGTGGTATGGTTAGGATATCTTTAACAATGTACTGTGTCAGGCCTAACATACTTACTAACGTTAATCGTTAGTGTTGTACTATCGATAACTTCGGCAAACTCGTTAATGAAATATTTTAGTATCTTTGCCTGATTTCCTTCTGGATCTTTCCACAAACTAACTGAATAGATAAATTTCAACCACGCATCTCGTTAGAATTGGTCTAATATCTCCATGAATCCCACAAATATGGGCAAAACACTTCATCTTCCTCCAGGAGCTCTGCTTTTTATGTTGACAAATCAATATTTACATCCTGTATTACAGTACGCGCTTTTTGATTTGTTGAAGAAAAGTGCAACCTACTGAAATGCTATGAGACAAAGACTCTGATTGGTTAAAATACGCAACTTTTTCAGTTAACAAGAAAGCCAAGAGGCTTAGTGATTCCTTGCCGCTAATACATGCAATATACTGTAGTAACCACAGGCTACCAGATGAAGCCATTAATACTGTACATCATTTTCCAATACCTACCGCACACATGTAATGTAAGATAACACTGGAGGCCAAGAATTCTCCAGCAAGCACAGTGGTACCCTAGGTACGGTACGAATTTTCCAGGAACAAGAGATATACTCATATGACAGTTGAAATGACTGCTAATGATATAAACTACATAAATTCTGCCATGTACCCCATCACATGACCAAATAATATCTCTATTGTACAATAAGACTTTTCCCTCAAAGAAATCTTTGATGTAAAGCTATCTCCAGTTCAGAAAACAAATCTATTCCACATTGTTTGATGACAGAAGGAGAGCTGTATTTCAGATAGTGATTCCTCTGGGAAAGTAGGTCAACCTTTTTTTCAACAGAGGTCATTGGTCAATCACCATTTTCAGACAAAAAAAATGACTCAGATGGAATTAGAGGCCAATTATGGCTTTGGGAACTACATAAGTGAGCACTTTTAACTGTCAAAACAAGAACAATAAATAAAAGAAGCATGATACCAAATACTGTACTGCTGATTCGTGGACTAAATACTGTAGAAACTTAAGGGTGCATGTTACCTGCTGAACTTATCAACCAAATTGAGCTTTCAGATACTTTATAGATGTTTTCAGACATTTTTATCAGAAACCAGCGTAATGCCAGCTGAAGATGCATAGATGAAGTTTTATCATTATAAGTCAAAGACTTGCAAAATTAGTACAGCAACTACTGTACACTTTATAACCTGAGTGACAGATAAAAGTTTTCAAATTGGAACTTCCTAAATGTGCAAGCATTGCCAGCCTTTGCTTGGAAGGGAGCTCAAATACCTTCTACCCATAGGAAGAGACAGAAAAGTGAAACAACACCAGCAAAGGTCCTAACATTTCGTACTCAGATGACCTCAGATGACCTTTGGCCCACATCAAAACCAAAACCAATAATGATATTTATATACTCCATCTAAAAAGAACTTTAAAGTGTGAAATTGTCTCTCCTTTGTAAATAGTGAAATTATCTCCCCTTTGTAATAGTGTCTTCACATGTTTTTTTGCATGTTATGACCTCTGATGGCCTTTGGCCCCCACAGAAAACGATTCCGTTTTTCCTTTTCCTTTGACCCAACTGCATCTTACACACCAAGTATGACATGCATCAAAGTTTCCCATCTCAAGATATTTTGTTAACAATGTTTTTGGGGTCTGACCTCCAGTGACCTCAAATGACCTTTGACCCCCATCAAAAACAATAGGGTTCTTCCTCTGACAATAACACATCTACATACTCACTGTGACATTCATCCAAGTTTCCTATCTCAAGATATCGTGTTAACGAAGTTTTCAGGGTCTCATCCCTGTTGACCTCAAATGACCTTTGGCCCCCACCAAAAACAATAGGGTTTTTCCTCTGATGATAATGCATCTACACATAACGTATGACATTAATCCAAGTTTCCTATCTCAAGATATTGTGTTAACAAGGTTGTCAGAGTTGGAGCCCTGGTGACTTCAAATGACCTTTGACCCCCACCAAAAATAATAGGGTTCTTCCTATCACTATGGGGCATCCATGTACCAAGTTTGAAAACATTCAGACCTTCCCTTCTTCAGATATCGTGTTAACAAGCTAAGTGTGACACACACACACATCCACACACACCCACACGCACATACACACATACATACACGCCATCGTGAATGCATAGGTTTCTCTTTCATCGAAACCAATAAAATTACCCTGCCGAAGACAAATTTTGTTAGAGAGCACCCTAGTGGAGAGAAAGAAACCTTAATATCTTATTTTTCATACATTGTCACCCGCAAGGTAATATTCAGTCTTTTTTAGTCTTTTATGCCTCCCCCTTGCTTGAACACGGAGTGTTGTTTGGTCGAAAGTTATGTTTACCAGGACAGTGCAGGTAGACACTGGTGGCCTTTAATCAACAGCATTCCTCCTGCATAGTGAAAAGGATGGTCTAGCCACAAATTTAGCTTGGTAATGTTGAAGAGTAAGTTTGTCCAACCATTCTGGTGAAACTCCTATTCAGTTCCCATGTGTGGTTCTCAGGATATTACCAGTTGAAATCACCCCCTTTTCTACCAACTGTTAACTTGAGGCAAACAGGAGTAACATAATCTCCTCACATGGCTGAATAGTCTTTTGTTTTCTTTATTATTGAATTTATTATTTTGACCTTGAAATCAAAAGATGGTCACCTTAAGTACTGGTTATGTGAAAGTCGCAAGACTTTCATACCCATCATACATGCACATTGTGATAGCGCTAGATATTGAAGTATTAAATTTGGTGTAAATTTTAAAGAAATAAAGAAGATGCTTTATCAATGTGGGGAGATGACTTCACTCCTGCTTGCTTCAAGTCCACTGTTGGTAACAAATGTGGCAACTGCAACTGCTCATATCACCAGAATCACACATGGGAATTAAATGGAAGTTTCACTATAATGGTCGGATTAACTTTCTTTTCAACATATCACAGCTATATTTGTGGCTGGACCATCCTTTTAAGGAAAGGCATAAAACACATAAACATGAATATAATGCTGCAGGCCACCACATAAGAAAAATTACAAAAATTAATGTTTTTTTTCTCTACTGAGGGGGCTCTATAACAAACTTTGTGATTGGCAGATCATTTTTTACCACAAATCTGTTAAATAGATATGCTTCTACTTAATTTGGAGAAGGAAAGAGCAAAACATTATGTAAGATGTATTTTACAACTCCCCTTTCCCCCTTTAGAACACATCATTAGCATATTGAGTAACAACATAAAAACAATTAATGAACAATAAACAGGAAGAATGACAAATAGACACACAATTCATTAGACTGATTTCAAAAAGTTGAAAGTATCACTACTGCTACAAAACCTTAGACAAGAAAAGTGTCAATGACATAGCAGCTCAACTTTAAAATGTGTGGTACGTACTGTAAAGACAGGATGTAGGGACAAAGAAACCAAACAGAGAAGAAACCGATCATCAAACTTCAAAGTCAAAGAGTACAATCAGCAAACCAGACCGCCAAAAAGTGTTATATAACTGTGATTTCTTGCAACACAGATAAATTTAAGCCTAATGTATCGCCATCATGACAAGTGTATACACATGCTAATACTAAAGTTATCATGTGTTCCAACAGTTTGACACAATGTGACCTTTCACCTCCTCTAAAAGCAATAGTGATCACCGACTACCCTATAGTATACGGCCATATACATGCTGATATGAATTGGTGTTGTGGGAGAGTAAAGATGGTGGTATTCAAAACAACATAACTTTAATAGCACACACCAAAGTATGGGGTTTGATTTCTGGCTGGGACAGAGCACTGTAAGATCTAACATTTTCCCTTCTGAACTGACCTAGTAAAAAACAAAAAAAAAACAACAAATTTGGTGTAAATTTGTTGAGTTGCTGGTCTCCCAACTTGAATCTGTGATGAAAGCCACAGGTTTTCTCATGACAGTTTGTCAGGTTGCTTAGCATTTACAACGGAAGTCCCTCAAGGTCTGTGTTAATCCATATGCCAAGTATGTGATCCTTCACAGTTATCCTTACAGTGTTTCAAATATGTCTACAGGGTTTTGATGTTTTTCAATACCACACATTCAACATGTGGTACACCAATCGTATGTAACAAACACAAGATCTGCCCCAACTTCAATTCTTGAGATGTACTGTTTACAAGTTTTTTTGTACTTTGATCGATATTTCTGGTGGGAAGACCAGCCTTTGACTTCCACCATGAACAATAGGGTTTTTGCAGAGACTGTGGTCCACTTATATCACAATACATTAGTTTCATTGCAGCTTCTTCTCTTGTGATACACTTCAGTGTTTGATATTAAGAGTTCAGCAAATGTCCAAAAACAATCATTTCACAAAATCTGGCTGTCCTCAGAGAGTAGTACGGCACTGAAAACAATATGCAAATTAACTCATGGTAATCTAGCCGAGATATTTGAAACAGCCAATGGTGCTTATTTTGATCTCATTAGCAGAAGTTCTGCTTCCCTTTTTTTCAGGGAGGGGGGGGGGAGAGGGAGAAACACAACATCTTTGACAAATCACCAGGCAGAAATCTTATCTGTGGGTGTCCTTACTTGAAAAGTGGGTAGGCTTACACTTAGGGAGCCAAAACTTGTGAATGGATTGTTAAGGGATTTACCACCATGTGGGATGGGGGGAAGGGTGGGTATTCCATAGCTGGCCAAAAACAGACCAATGAACATACTGGTTACTGTACACTTTCTGCAGCAGGTCGGGGCCATAATATCGTGACCTCTACTGTATAGTCTCACTGTCCAGTCGCGCTTTTATTTACATCCTTATGTTTAAGAGATCTGATTTCCATGTTTCAAGCTATCCAGTTTCCATATTTTAAACGGGTTATGCGTGTTCCCATATTTAAAACCAAATCCATACATAATACGGGAAAACCATACTAGTTGGCATCTCTATGGTATGGTACTTAAGGTGTGTGAAGATGTGTGGGAGTGTGTCTGTGTGAAAAAAATTTCAAAACTTTGCACCCCCAACTCCTCCTAGACGGTAAAGTTAATGAGGGTCAAAGGTGGTAGATAGGTGACCCATTGTCTGAATATGCATGTGTCTCCTGTCAAAATTTAAGGTCAGAGGTTAAATTATTGAAAATCTTAAATTTGCTGTTTCTTAATCCAAAATGGCTATTTACATAGGAACTCGCAAATATATGACCGGTATAAGAGATTTTATCTAAAAATCATGTTTGTATGTGTTTTGAGGTCAAAGATCAACTTCCGGGGTCAAAGGTCAAATTTGACACCGAAAGGTTTGCGTCCCCAACTTCTTGTAGACCCAATTCCTAGGCTGGTTCCCAGTACACATGGTTACCATGCATAGGGCACACTGCGGGAGGGCCATTCCGTGAAAGGTTACCTTGGGCCTTGGACTGAGGACAACCCCTAGAGAGACTAGGTCGCAACCTTAACATCAGCCAAGACCCCACAGAGTCGTAGCACAAGGCGGCCTACCCAAATATGTGTATCAGTCAGGACATGACGGAATCCTGCGCAGACCTGCCGAAGACGTTAAAATGATTTATCCTCATGTCTTCTAAATCTCAAGTCCATTGTGCCCGTGTACCTTATGTCTCTACTGAAAGTGTTATATTATAATCTTTGTCATCATGTATTTTAATTTAATTTGTCCTTGACAATCTACCTGCATGCCTCGGTTAGGGCATATGGAACACAATATACTGTGACCTGAACTAGTTGCAGCCAACATCAAGAGTGTTGTGTATTATTTATGTTTACTTTGTTGCAGGGATGCATGTTCTCTTACTCTCAATATGGCAGTTACCCTGTCTCACTTTAGCATTTTGACACCAGAAGTTTATCTGTAAACATACCCTAACCCCGCTGCTCTTGTGTCCTAGGTGTATAGTGAGTACTGTGGTTGTTAAACATGTCTATGAGAAGTACCATGTAGTACACATGGAGACTTGTCAATGGGAAGTACCATTAGAGTATATACGGAGACATGTCTATAGAAAGTACCATAAGGTATACAGGGAGACATGCTTATGGGAAGCACCATATAGACATGGAGACATGTCTATGTTTAAAGGAAGCACCATAAAGTATACATGGAGACATGTCTATGGGAAGCACCATATAGTATACATGAAGATATTTCTATGGGAAGCACCATGTGGTATACATAGAAACATGTCTATGGAAAGTACCATATAGTATACATGGAGACATGTCTATGGGAAGCACCATATAGTATACATGGAGACATATCTATAGGAAGTACCATAGAGTAAACATGGAGACATGTCTATGGTAAGTATCATATAGTATACATAGAGACATGTCTATGGGAAGGTCAATGCCAAAAAATGTAGAGAGTGTAAGATTTGAAAACAAAATATAAGTTACTCCATGCTGATCACAGGATGTGAATGGATCCATGAATGATATCGTCATTACTTTCCCAGTTTCATTCGTCTTTCTTTGTGCTACTCTGTGATTTTTGTTTCTCATGCTGAAATTTCTTCCATGCTCCTAACACCGTGTTTCAGTTTGTTTACACACTGTCATCACAGAGCAGGAGAGTTTGCAAACCACAACAGAAGTTACTCCAGCCAGACAAACGCTATCATTAACAGGCAAACACACTGCAGTCTGGATTGTTAGATCACTTATACTTGATCAAATAGGGGTGTTAAGTCAAGGAAAAGGTGCAAAGATAGTGCCGATTGGGAGAATTCACCTCATGTGTTCAAAATGCCGTTAGGGTGACGAATGAAGCCTGACTACATTCCGCAGGTTGGCCATCTCTGGCTTACATCATTGAAAGCATTATACATTCTAACATTGAATGTGGTCCAATAACAAATCACTTGTGATCAGTTTAAATTTCCAATTCAAGAGGTATTGTGTTCAAAGGGCTTTCACATTTGACCTCCTAACACATAGATCAGCAAACAAGAAATAATGAGACTATCATACACTTACATGTTGTAATGTCAGAAAATAATATAATCATGTGACAAGCAGGAAGATTATTTGCCTTTTTCTTGAGCTTGGCAGAAAAGGTTCATCTTGTTTGAACTCTTGTTATCTTTGTGTTGGCTTAACTTAACTCTGTGCTGACTTCCAGTGGTTTTGATATTCTAATCATAAACTCACAAAGGTTTTATTGACAACATAAACTCAAAGGTGAGCACTAATTCAAATGCTATCCTGTATCCTTACAAAACTTATTGCAACTTATATGTACCAACAGCTATTCCCTCCTTACAAATCTTACTGCAACTGGTATTTACCAAGAGTAATCCTGTATCCACTACATACAAACTTTATTGATGCTAATATGTACTGACAGCTATCCTGTATCCACTCCTTACAAACATTATTGCAACTTATATGTACTGACACTTATCCTGTAGTCACTAGTTATAAACTTTATTGCAGCTAATATGTCCTGACGGCTATCCGATATCCACTCCACACAAACCTTACCAAAAAGACAGATTCCATTGAATCAAGAAAAAGCCAGCCTGAATTGTTGACAACTGCTCTCTTACTGCCGCTGAAAATCAACAATGAACAGAACATTTAATGAAGTTTAATAAACCCCCCTATTTTCTAATCATTTTAATTGCATATTATAATGTGTTTAGAAAGCATAAACAATGAGGTTGTTGCTAAGTAGTAGCGGTACATCAATATTAACGGTATTAGTCTGTATTCCCACAATAACCTGTCATCGATAAGCATTTTCAACAATTGCGATATATAGAAAATTCGATACATAGAAGAAACATCTAAAATAACGATACTACACTACATAGTAACAAAGTAGCATACCGGGTCAACTGTTAAATATGGGTAGTCAGTGGTTGAGATGAAGTATTGATTAAACGACAAAGATCAATCACTCTCCGTCTCCTGTTACAAGGAAACTTACATTCACCTCGCATCTCTAACCTCCATAACAAAGCAGCTCTAATAGCAGTACAGCTGCCCTCTCTACACATGCGTATACATGCACTGCGAAAAGACCAAAACAATCGCCGACATTATAGTGTACGACATTACATATGCCAACATTGTAGTGTACAGGGTTTAAAGCAGCATGCGCTGTACAGACAGCGCTAAGTACGAATGTTAGCAACACACGTTGTCACGTGGCCATTAGCATGCGACAACGATCACAATTTCTCATTCCTATGGAAAGTTTCAGTTTCTTTACCAACTATTAAGTCACGCTGTACAAAACGTATCACCTATATCACTATAGGACTGCATCACTGCATTTTACAAACAGGTGTGTAGTAAAATAATCATTTTTCTGTGGAAGATTTTTTTCTCCTTACAGCTACAGCATAGGGAACTTGTTCATAACAATAAAACATTGGTCCGTATTTTAGATATACAGGGATAGTTTGGGGGGTGGGGCTAAAGCTTGTTGTTGAATACTGACAGGAGACTTCAGCTGTACTGAGGAGAACAATGAGTTTGGTAAAACCTCTTATTTACAGTTGTTAAGGTTTGTAGGGTAAGGGCCTCCATTCCACGGCCAAGTTAATTCTTATTACTCAGGAATCCCTTTGGGGGTGGTTTCACGTTTATAGGAGATAATTACCCTGCTATTATCTGAAATCATTAGCTTGTCAATAATGTACAATATTCTCTGACGTTAAAGATAAGGGGCTGCCTAGTTCAGGTAAATAGCTTCTTTTATATCTCGAATATTATGAAAGTTTGGAGCACGTTATCAGTATGTAGGCTATCTTGGTAAATGTGCACAGCACAGGTGCAGTACGCAATTTCCAAGTGAATAGTTTGTGACAGGGCCTGGATCTGGTGTTTTTTTTTTTTAATAATACCTACTCAGACTCTGTATGCTATTCTAGGGTTATATCAGTCCCTTTAATTTGAAGAAAAAGTCAGCCAGTTTTAGGGCCACCAATTTTGAGTGATCATGGACAAAAACAGAAATTGAACTTTACTGCAGAAATTCATAGCTGTTTGAAGCTTCCTGCATAAACTTTGACATCTACAATCACTATCAAAGACATTGTTACTTATAACACTACAGTACATAGTATGCAAGTCGATGCAACCAGACCAGCTGTAGCTGGCCAAAACACCTGTTTAAATCAATCGAGCATTCCCCATGAGGGCTAGCACTGACTGCAGTACAGTTTGTCTAGCCTGAGAAAACAGGAGTATAAGTTAGTAAAAAATATATTTGCTAATAAAGCACATACATCATAATACAAGGAAAAAAACAGGTCACAAACAAACAAAATGACCCATGTGCAAGCTTCTTTTCTGGAGCTACCATGTTTACAAAGTTTTCACAATTTGAACAAAGATGACCCCAAGTGATCTTTGATCTCCACCAAAAACAATAGGGTCCTTCTACTCAACGTGCTACACCTACATACCAAACATGAGATCTGTCCAAGATTCCCTTCTTGAAATATTGTGTTTTCACATTATGACCCCTGATGACCCCAAATGACCTTTGACCTCCACCAAAAAACAATGGGGTCCTTTTACTCAATGTGGTTCACCTACATACTAAATATGAGATCTGTCCAAACTTCCTTTCTTGAGATTTTGTGTTTACAAGGTTTTCACAATTTGACACCTGTTGACTCCAAATGACCTTGACTGCCACTTAAAAAAATAGGGTTCTTCTACTCAATGTGCTAAACCTAAATACCAACTATGAGATCTGGCCAAGGCTCCCTTCTTGAGATATTGAGTTAACAAGCTAAGGTGCCATGCACATACACACCTACATACACGCAAACGTACACATGCATGTACACACACACATGCATGATTACAAAGGTTACAATGACTATCAACAAAATAAAAGATGAAGGAATCTGAGAAGTGGAGAAAGGAATTTCCCACTTTGTGACACAGAAGGTCAGGAAGAGGGAGTCAACAATTTTCACACAAAAATGATTTCACAAGATGCAAAAGATGTGATGAAAACTTAATTTATTCCAAAGTAATCAGCTGCAACTTACCGTAAAGTATTCAGAAAATTGTAGAAAGTTACGCAGTCATACTGAGTGAGGTAACTGACAAAGGTAAAGAGAATGGAAGAAAAATTATTTTAGTGAACAAGAAAATCATAACTTCAATGACTGTCTTGCATTCAACAAGTTTTGTGTATTAATGTGGCTATACTGTTTCAGAGAAATCAGACTACATCGTTAATAAATTACAAGAATGTATACATCACGCAGGTTCAAGCTTTTCTATCCCATGAAGGCAATTTTCAAACTTCATTGGAACATTTTGCACTGTGGTATAATTTTAAGCTGAGTAGTTGAAAGTCTCCTATTTTCGTACTTTTGTTTAGAATTTTCCAATTCTGCTAATAACAGAGAGCTCATTTGCCTATAATTTAAATATGAGCGTGACGTATGCAGCCAATCCTCACGTTTATGCCTTCTCGAGAGGAACATACCCAAACAATATGATATACCTGGATATCACATCATGTTCTATCATGCAGAAAAGGTTTTCTTTGGAAATGATTTAGCATATTACAGTATGTGTATTTTGTGATGACTAGGTGGGCATTCAGTATGGGACATTTGAAAAACACTTGTCATTTGATCTCCCTGCCAGCAACATGAGCCAATTAAATGTGTGTTGTGTGGGATCTTAGACAGTCTTCCTAACTCCAAGAAATTTGAACTATTATTGTCTTTTGTCCACTAATTATATTATGTTGATTAGGTAGTGTCTAAAATAGCTATGTCCTGTGTGTCACAATTTTCAATAGTTTTTTAAGTTCCTCAACAAAATCAAGAGAAAAAATTCTGAAATTATATTTTCTATAAAATCTACCATTAAATTAAACAATGTGATGTACAAGACAAAATGTGACAAACAGGACGTGTGAGGAAAAATAGGTCCCATTGTGATATCTGTGGGGAAGCAAACCAGTGCTTTTTAATTGTTTTGATGTGTACAAACTTTGCATGCCGCTGGTACTGTAGTAGTCCTTGCAGTATTCTACATGACAAATCAGCAGAACAAATCTAGTCTATCAAAAGTCTTTTGACTAACCACCAACACAACTGTTGCATAAACTGTACTGAATGTGAAATATTCATGGGGATTCACTCCTTAGTCATGTTTCCTGTGCAGAATTGAGGCGTTCACTGTAGGTCTAATTACTGAATACCAAACCAGCCACTAATTGACCCTTATTTCAGTTTGGGGTATCTATAATTCACAATTGTTGGCTCTGGAAGTAGAGTGAAAATGCTATCTGTGTAAAGTTAGACTTCTAAATTCCAAAACAGTCATTGTTTACCCACCCACTTGCAGGACACTGAATGAACATGATTTCAATGATGTTAAATCCAACTATCCAAATATGCTGAATCATGATACCACTACAGGTCTTTGGTCAATGCATTATAGTTCAGGCTGCAGAAAATCAGTCTTCATTCAATTTGTTTGCAAGACATACAGAGCATTCTGTAGGTAGGATCCATACTTCAGAACTTATTTGTTTCAAAATTTCCAGTGTTAAGTAAAAATATAGACAAAACTTTTATTAAACTTTTTCATCATTTGGACATAGTAAAAGTCAAAGCTATGTTTCAGATTGAACCCATGGATACATTTCATCCAGATTATTGATGGCGGAGTTGTAAATATAGTCCAGTAGAGGCTGGGTTAGGGGACAAAACAGGGTGGAGAAGGGTGAAAAGATATGGGATGCTTTCAAATTTTATTTTTAACAAAGCAACTGCAATATATATAATTATGTATGCTCACTAAAGTCATGAAGTGTGTTTGTGTCTGAATTTGCAGTCATCTTACCTTCCGCCGCACAATCCTGTCCCTCTTCCACCATATTTTCATTGATAATGATAGTAAATATGAGTGGGGATGTCTGATAAGATGTTTTAAATAGAAAAGCACCTTAAAAGATGATATTGAAACAATAGAAATCAGTTTTTCACAGTACATTTCAATGTGGACAAGTTGTCTCATGCGTCAAATATTCCCATGTTACGCTGATTGTCTCACAGAACTTGTCAATGTAGAATAACAGCGTAAGATTTTTACTTGGTATTTTTTAATCATGACATATATGTGTTTGGACTTCACATCAGTGGTATAATTGTGTGACTATTACTATCAGAGAACTTTTGATTTACCTTTTAAAAGGAAAAAACACATTTTTTTGCTGCCAAGTAGCTCAAGGTGCAGAATTAAGATATTTCCTCATTAATATAACTTTTATACTTGGTTATTTGGTTGTAATGAAGTGTTAGTTACAACAATTATGAAAACACCAAAGAACACATAATTTCTCTTTGGCTACAAGCTAGCGACATTTTACAATCTCTGAAATGTCCTGCACATCACAGTGCAAATAGCTTGAACCTGCCCTATCCATACATACAGACCACTATTTATTAACGTACAATACCGGACAAATGCTTACCAAGGACATGTAAAAATAGATCTTTTTCCATGTATTCTAAAATTAAAATCAGCAACTTTTTGGGGGGAATTTCTTTTCTTACAAGTTAATTTAGATACTTTTTCCTGCAAAGGAAAGAGGAAACTATCAGGAAAAGAAATCTCTAGGAGTTACACTGAGAGTTTTGACTTATAGAAATTGAGTAATGTTTTAAGAATCAGACAAAATATACATTTAGAAATTTGCATACCATACTTACTCTAATAAATGCCCGCTCTCTAAGAATCCCCCCCCCCCCCTCATTAATTTTTGTCACACACCACATAGTGAAACTGTTAGTATATGAGAGGAACATATAAAATTTAAATGACATAATCCTAATTAATTGCAATAAAATCTCATCAAGTCCGATACACTGCTGAAAAAAATGTTTCTGAAAACTTTTGTTGATGTGTAAGGACACAATATTGGGCATCCAAAGTTGGACATAAAGGTCATTTTACAATTGGTTGTTAAATATGCTGGAATATTATAGTAACATGTAAAGCAACATCCTTGTGAAATGATGTAATGATATTGCTGCAATAGTTAATCTAGAGTGTTACCCTAGTTACTAACACATCAAAGTAAATTCATGTACCAACTGTGAATTCAGTAAGATGCAATAAATTCTGATATTCTAACATTACAAGTCACAATGATTACAGAATGTCTTTAGATTACAGAATGTCACATAGTGAATTGACTGAGCATGTGAGCATCAAATGTTACGTTCACTTTTGAGATACAAATTTTGTCCCAACTTTGGTGTCTTCCTCATGAATGTAGAGTAACATTTACATTTTGCACTACCTGGTCAGGCACCCTGCATGAAAGTAGGCTTTGTTACTTTTCATTCTGATATAAAAGCAAATTCATAAAAATTCATAAAAATTGATACATGTACATAAATTTGCTTTGGTGTATTGCTTGGTGTCTTGTAAGTAATGTAACATTTAACTTTACTGCTAACCTAGTAAGCAATATAAATGTGATACCATTTCACATTGCTTCCAACAATCAACCACTGTTTGATTGACCTCCATTTGGACAAAGTACATCCATACTTCAGCAAAGATGCACCGAGAAATTTGTAATGTGCGGATTCACAAATTAAGAGATGTGCATGCAGAAGCACTGTATACTAAATATCGAATTCTCTTCACGCATATAAGCCTGCACTATTTTACAGGAATATTTTACAAGTTTAAAGTCAAAAGCTCAACATATTAGAAATTCACTCCTGTCTTCTGGAAGAGGCATTTAGGTCTCAATGTTGTTCCTGACATTTCAGGTGTTAATGAAGCAACTGTCATGATTCAAAAACAAATTTATTTTGCAATTGCAGCAGTACCATAGAGGGGAGATTCAGTGGAGTACCATAGAGGAGAAATTCAGAGGAGTACCATAGAGAAGAGATTCAGAGGAGTACCATAGAGGAGAGATTGAGAGGAGTACCATAGAGAAGAGATTGAGAGGAGTACCATAGAGGAGAAATTCAGAGGAGTACCATAGAGGAGAGATTCAGAGGAGTACCATAGAGGACAGATTGAGAGGAGTACCATAGAGGAGAGATTGAGAGGAGTACCATAGAGGAGAGATTGAGAGGAGTACCATAGAGAAGAGATTCAGAGGAGTACCATAGAGGAGAGATTCAGAGGAGTACCATAGAGGAAAGATTCAGAGGAGTACCATAGAGAAGAGATTCAGAGGAGTACCATAGAGGAGAGATTCAGAGGAGTACCATAGAGGAAAGATTCAGAGGAGTACCATAGAGGAGAGATTGAGAGGAGTACCATAGAGGAAAGATTCAGAGGAGTACCATAGAGAAGAGATTCAGAGGAGTACCATAGAGGAGAGATTGAGAGGAGTACCATAGAGGAGAGATTGAGAGGAGTACCACAGAGGAGAAATTCAGAGGAGTACCATAGAGGAGAGATTCAGAGGAGTGCCACAGAGGAAAGATTCAGAGGAGTACCATAGAGGAGAGATTGAGAGGAGTACCATAGAGGAGAGATTCAGAGGAGTACCACAGAGGAGAAATTCAGAGGAGTACCATAGAGGAGAGATTCAGAGGAGTGCCACAGAGGAAAGATTCAGAGGAGTACCATAGAGGAGAGATTGAGAGGAGTACCATAGAGGAGAGATTCAGAGGAGTACCACAGAGGAGAAATTCAGAGGAGTACCATAGAGGAGAGATTCAGAGGAGTACCACAGAGGAAAGATTCAGAGGAGTACCATAGAGGAGAGATTGAGAGAAGTACCATAGAGGAGAGATTCAGAGAAGTACCATAGAGAAGAGATTGAGAGGAGTACCATAGAGTACATAGTCAGAGGAGTACTAGGAGCAGTCAAGGAGCCACCACTACCACAGGCATGGTCTCTTAATATTGCAATTAGCCTTCCAGTAAAGTGTTACTGCTGTATGGCAGTCAGTTGACAAGATGATAAATAAACAATAAGTTACAAGAGACAGCAGTCTGCAAAGGTTGGAGGCCGGCCTACACTGTTTACTCAATAGCCTACACTGCCTTGCTCTAATCTACCCCATCCAGAAATTCAGTTCACCCCCACCCAGAAATACAAACAGCACCTGCTATCTGGAAATCAATCTGGCCAGCAAAAAATGAAACCTTACAGAGAACACAACTTAAAAATTTAATCTTTTAATTTTACCAAGAAGACCTTTCAAACTAGACTTCCAATGGTGGAATCATGGTAGTTTACCCTCAATGCTTTGATGGGAAAAAAGTTGTTATACCTGTTTTTTCAACAGTGTGGCACTATAGTTTCCTTTTCATTCTGAGAAATTCAGCAGGTAAAACTCACCATTGTGAAGGGCGTGTAGGGTGGTTTATTCAGAAGTATATACGTGGAGCATACTGGTCACAATCTTAGATAAAGTTATAAATTGAGATACCCAAAAATGTTTACCGGAGCAAAACAAAGAACACTCCTGTTTATTGCCCAGTATTGTGTCCTTACACTGTATCAATCACATTCTTGACACACGGTAAATCTGTACTGCTTCATTTCTTGGTTTGCGAATGGAAGTTCAATTTCATAGGGATGAATATTCACTGAGATTGCTAGCCTATTCTAATATCAACACAAGAGAAGATTTGACTGTAATAAATGCCCACATTTCTGATGCCCAAACATTTCATGTCCCCAAAGCATTGACTAGAGTAGATTTAGTATGCAAATCAGTACATGTAAGACTTGATGAAAAAATTGTGGTGACCATGATCAGAATGAGACAGGCAAAGAATAAAAATATTTTGCCTCCAAAAGCACAAAAACTTGTGAGAAACCTGTACTTGACTTACAAGAGTAGCATTCGTAACAACTTTAAATCTGCAACCAACTGCTTAGTGCTGGCTGTCTGAGGAATAAAATAAAAAAGAATGACTTTTACTTGTTTGCACTATTTGTCAGTAAAAACCATGAATTCAGTGAAAAGATAATACCTAATATTAGAAATATATAGCATGATATAAACATTCCATCCAGAGGACACAAGAGTTGACAACTGAAGATCTGAAAAGTATCAGCTTGTTGTCTGCCAGGATAACTAGTCTTATAGTATTAAAGGCTGGTCTCTGTCTCAAGACCGGTCTCCAGACTGATTTACCTCAATATCAGTCTATAGACTGGTCTATTTCAAGACCTATCTCAAGCACTACAGCACTAGAGATAACTTCAACTAATTTAAGTCAAGAATAATCTAACTAATCTGCTGATATCCATCTGTCTACTTTCAGCTATTTACCACATTACCATGATGGCTACATGAATGACAGTCACCACAGGAAGATGTAATAAAGAGTGGATTCCACAGCAACACATCACAAAACAGTTACTGATATCATCATGCCAATGTCATATGTAGTTGATTTATGACAAACCTTTATTATCAAAAACAGCTCAATGAATTCTAGAACTTGAAGGTAAACTTGAAGGTAAACTTGAAGAAAATCTTCAGGTACTATCATCGAAAGAAGAGATAAATATGTACACCATTTCAAAAGTGAGTATACATCCTCCTTTTGAAGCAACAATGCTACTGATAATCATAACTTAAGTTGATTACTCACCAGCTGATGCCAGACTGGGTCCAACTGTCTCCTTATCACCTGATCCAGGGACTTCTTTCCGATTGTATTCTCCACTGTCAACTCTTCAATGTCTAACTGTGATGACCCAGGTAAACAGAAATCAATGTGGATTACAATGTACTGTAAAAATCCTAGCTGATGACATCCTATCACACAGTGTGGTCTATCATAACCTCATTTACCCCTTTGAGGAGATTGCAATTGTCAGAATTATTTAAATTCTGAAGTTATTAAAGTTTTCAACTAGATTAGACTTGCCAAGAATCTTTAAACTTTTTTCTGGAGATCATTAAATATCTGTTAATCCCAACAAAACATTTGCCAATCACACTTGTGATTATTATTATCATTAAGGCAAATACAAGAATATTGAAGACTGGTAAACAGGTCATTTCAAACCAACCACATCTATTAATATTACTATCACCATTGTCACCATCATCACCATCATCGTCACCATCATTGTCACCATTGTCATATCATTATATTATTATCATTATATTATATCATTATCATCATCATTATCATCAACATCATCATCGTCACCACTAGGGGTATACATGAATAGTGAAAACTGGTAAACAGGTCATTATCATTATCATCATTATTAGGGAGAGTAATGATGCTCATTTCTCATGTTGAGCAGACAATTCCTTAAAAACATGCAATTGATGCAATGAATTATCATGGTGATTTTTAACTTAACGTATGCCACAACCCCAACAAAAACTGAGATTTTCCTTGATTGTAACTAATTTTTTCCTTAAACCATCTTTTCAGCAATGTTCTCTTTTTTCTTCTTCCTAACACCATATTCTAATATTGATCAATAAATAGAGAATGAAGATGACAAAGAGTTTGTGGCTTACTGTAGGATTTGTTTGTCGGACTTCTTTAATGCAGGTGTTGATGATATCCAGTATGCCTAGCTGAATAGCCTGCATGGCTGGCGTCATTTTCAAGTCAAGCTCCACTACATCAGGCTAAAAGAAGTAAGTAAGAGTCAGTTCAGCAGTCATACACTTCATACAACACAAAATTAATTTACATGAATTAACAATGGTCCACCCAAAATGAACAATGGCCCACCAAAAGTTAACAATGGACGATAAAAAATTAACAATGACCCACACAAAGTTTACAGTGGCTCACACAAAGTTAAGTTCACCACATATTTTCAGAAAGAGGTACAACCAAATAACTAGGGTGGCCTGATGGACATCAAGTTCTCAGCTCATTAATGATTTTCTAATTTATCTGAATATTATCCTTTAAAAATGAGAATTGTACAAACTTTTATCATGCAGAGGATTCTCAACTAAATGGCACAGAGGAAACACTTCAATGTCACGGCAAGACATGAAAAAAATCAGCCCTGCTAAAAGTGATTGCTTAAAAATCTTAAATCTTTGCTTAAACTTTGTTAAACATTAACATAGGTCTACTTGAGGTGTCAATTATGGAATAAGCTTGATCTTGGCATACATTATACTGCCTATCTTTCATCATTTTTCTCATCTCCCTCTTTGCTAGTCCTCAGTTTTAAACTTTAATTGCCAACAGAAGGAGGAGAGAAGGGGAGGGGGGGCTGATATGGTCCTCTCTGTATCTACATCTGTAAGTACAGTACATATGCCAGCTATGCTTGTTCCATGTTAACCTTCCCTGCAGGTGTTGGTATGTGAGGCAGTTTAACATAGGCCTAAAAACCTAAACACCTGCAAAGGCTCAAAGATTTGTCTCATCTAAGATCCAGGAGATGTATATTTTTATGAGTCTTTCTTAATGTCTGATGATTGGCTGAAAAGAGCATGAATATTCATAGTCCGAAGGGGAAGAAGTATTGAAAGTTACTCAGTGCAACTGATTACATCAGCATACATGAATGTTAATAGCTTACAGACTGTACGCACATTCAGTCAGAATCCTAGCAACAGTTTGCAGATGTTGGTGTTACAAATGCAGTCAGCGCGGATGCATGAGTAATACACGTCTGTTGTGCAGACAAGTTCCAAGTTAATCCTTGCATACTAAACTTCAGTACATAGACTGGCTATCTTTGTTTCCAGTTAGTCTTTACACATTAAACTACAGCACATAGGCCAGCTACAGCATGGTTGTTCCCAGTTAGTCCTTATGTATTAAAGTTCAGTTAATAGACCGGCTATGGTTGCTCCCAGTTAGTTCTCACATACTAAACTTCAGTACACAGGCCGGGTATGCTTGCTTCCTATGTCAAGGAAACTTTACACAAAGTTAGCAGGTTTAGGAAGACTAACTAAATTTCATGAAACAAATCACAGTGTCCCTTTTAATGTCTCCTCCATTTACACCAACTGTGTCAGGGTAAGATGGGATTTCAGTTAGTATACCAAATCACACTGTCCCAAACGAACTTTGACCTTCATAGAAGACAATGGAGATACACCTACATTCTTAATGGGAGATCTGTCCAAGTTTTCCTTCATTGAGATATTGTATTTACAATAGTTTAACACATTGACCCCTGTTTACTGTACTTCAAATGACCTTTGACCTCCACCAAAATCAATAGGGATCTTGCACTCAATGTGGTACACCTATATACTAAATATGAGACCTATTCAAGCTTCTCTTCTTGAGCTATCCTGTTTAAAGGTTTTCACAATTTGACCCCTGTTGACCCCAATGACCTTTGACTTCAACAAAAAACAAAAGGGTTCTTATACTAAAAGTGGTACATCTTTGTGCTACATATGAGATGTGTCCAAGTCTCCCTTTTTGAGATACCACATTTGCAAAGTAGGGCATCACAAATATACATACATACATACACACACACACACGGACATACACCGTCACATGATTACAAAGGTTACTATTTCACTGAAACCAAAAATGATGGCAATGTTACATGAGTGCATAGCAGAGGGTAAACAATGAATATCTGTACATACCTTATGTTTCTCCATTGCTGCCTGTATATTTACATGAAACCTGATGGACAATGTAAGAGTCAATGTAACATGTGAAAGGACCATAAATATAAAAGTCACATTTTTAGATGTATTTATTCCCAACAACTCCACTTATCCCTTCGAGCATCTCCTTGTTATAATGTTTAAGCAATAGCATAACAAGAGCCCTAAGGCACTTTCGTTCATTGCCTGAAGATGCTTTAACTTTAAGGGAAAACAGGTTCTTTAGAATATATCAACATGGCACACAAAGAGAATAACTTTAACCTTTGTTAAACCATTCACTCTCATCAATAAACATCTGCAAAAGCTTCATCCCCTCAAAACTTTATGCATGTGATGACTAACAGAAGATACATTATTTGATTTTGAAAAGTTTGGGTGAACAAATTATTCTTGAGCAACAAATAACTAAATTTCTATCTGTGAGAAACTTATTTCTTGAAAAGAAGGCTACGTCCTTCCCTATTTTGAATAACCTATCCTTCTATGTCCATAAATATTGATTTTAAAAATATGGTTGTTTTCTGTAAAACAAACCCCTTATTTCCTTTCAAACCCAGCCTCAGATAAGGAGGTCAGAAATTGCGAGGCAGTGGTAAATAATCAAGATCATTTTAATAGTAGCCTTCCTACCATATATCAAAGTTTGCTGATACCATAGTTTTTTTTTTTTTTGGGGGGGGATAAGGTAATGATCAATTGAGATCAACCAGGACCTGATGATGTCGACGGAAATTCCCATTCACTTAAAGCACAGTACAGTAGTTTTGTGTGTACCTTCTATGCAGAAGCAATGACACAACTTGCATACCTAGACTGTATTCAGCACAACCTATGCTCCTGCACTTACAGTACTTTCATGTGTTTTCACTAAAATGTCACCAACTTGACTTAGGAGCATCATAGGAGGGTAGTATAATATAATTGGATTTTTGGTTTGTCTTAACAAGACCTATCCACACATCACAGAAAGGTTACAAAGGTCAAGAGGTCAAGTGGGATCAACTGAGATCATCATATGCACTTCAAACATACAAACAAAATTTTCCATTCCACCACCCCCTTAAAACATTTTGTTGGAGAGATGTTAATAAAAACATCACTTTCTGACCTTTTGACACTTTCATACTAATGAGATTAATGTTTTTCTCCACCTACCAATGTATTTTCTTCACCTACCAATCTACCTTTTCCTGAAATTGTGACACTATGTTACAGCAACTCAAAGAAATTCACTTTTTTGCCTCTGGAGATTAGAAATAACCTTTGCCAAAAACAATAGGCACATCTACTCAATATCATACACATACAGTATACGCCAACTTTGAAAAACATTCACCACCCAGGTAAGTTATTGCATAATGTACAGTACCTTGCATTCTTATCCTTCACATACACACACACATACATACAAACGCCATAGTGAGTGGATAGGTTCCTTTGCTACCGCAAGGAACCAAAAATGAAGTCCTCATTGGCTCATTCATAAATTTAAGTATTTCAAATTAAAACAAGCATGCAGAGCTGCTGTATAATAGATTCCCTGATAGTTAGATAGTACTAACATTGCATTTATACCATCGTTACAACCTGTGGAGCAGAAAAAGAATTCCTTGCTGTTACACAACAGAAATTTGAATATGAAATGAAAAATCCTTCAGACATAATGATGACAATGACATCAGTGCTAGGAGAACAAGAACAAAGTTTTAAACAAACCTTGGCCAAAGAAACAACTTTCGCACAAAGAGATTTTTCATGACCCGTTCCATTTGACATAACCCGGCAGAGAATGACTGAGGGTAATCTGAAAAAGCCTTGATGAAGCCATCTTTATTTTTCTGTCTGTAAAGCCTCAAAATGAATGCCTCTTGGCAAGAGCCAATAATTCTGAGAGGAGAAAACAGTATCACCGACTTTAACAGAAAACAATATCATACACTTCAACACAAAACAAAATTATACAATTCAACATAAAATAATATCATACATTTCAAACAGAAAACAATATCATACATTTCAACAGAAAACAATATATTCGACTCAACAGAAAACAATATCAAACATTCCAACAGTAAACAATATCATACAGTACAGCTCAAGTTCAACTTCCCAAGTCTACACCCAGAAGAAAGCAGAGACACTTTGAAACAAGTACAACAAAGTTGAATCATGTGGGTAAAAAAAGCCACGTAGACACTGCATATATAGTTGGTATAATTGTCAACATTCCTCTACTCACAACAAGCCACATTGTGTTTGCACAATAGTCGGTAAATCGATCCATGTAGGTTTGATTCTTCTTTTCCAGTTGTTTTGAAAGTAATTCATGAATGCTGCTTCATTTAATCAATTGATGCAAAAACCACCCGAGTTGTGTTTTTGGTATAAACAACGATGGAGGGAATCTCACTGTTGGGAAGGTCCGTGAGCCTTTGCTTTCAGATGACTGCAAGTGATTTCAGGTGTCTATCAATTTATCTGATAAATGTTAAAGAAATGTTTCACTGAAAGGTGAGGTCAGGCTGGCTGATTTCCACCCACTGCTGGTAGATGAATCCTGATTGATACAACTCAACGGAATTTCAACAAATCAAAAAGTCCATTTCAATAGATGTAGAAGCTCAATTTATCACTTCAACAGGAGAGCTTCTTTTTGTATTTCCATTCCATCGAAGTGCACGATATTGTTTTCTCTTCAAGTCTATGATATTGTTTTCTGCTCAAGTCTATGATATTATTTTCTGTTGAAGTCTACAGTACAGCTTACGTACAACTCCTTGTGTCTACATTCTTCTTGTCTCAACTCTCTTCAGCATGTTTACACTTTCCTCTACGTTCTTGTCTTTGTTATTCTACTCACTATCCACACACCTTCAATGCAGGCATAGACAGACATCTGTCACACATAGTTTACAGTACTCTCACTTGCGATCATTTGAGCAGAGGAACGTTGAAACAGGAATAATCCTTGACCGCAGGAAGTTTTCAGTTGCTTCGTGTTACTAAGTTGGTCCCAAATTTTTTTAGTAGCAATAAGCTGAACAAGAACGAAATGTAAACCTTGTTCACTTCGCTGTATTCTGCTAGTACTACAGACTACGCTAAGCCTATGCCAAGCCTACACCTTTCATTTCAGGCGTTTCTGTAGGTTTACAATACTAGTGAAAAAATGATCTTGCATGAATAAACTAGTAAAAGAAAGTTGCATGGAACTTGTTAAGGTATGGTACAATATGTTTATACTACCCAAAAATTATTATTTGAGATTTTATTGAAGGAATTTTGAAGTACTGAAGAGATTTTGCTCTGTCATTTCGTATCAAACCTGCGTTTCCTTGGAAAAATAAGTAATTTAGCTCCAAGTACATTACACCGTTCTACTCAAAGAGAGGTGTCCATTGAAAGGAAGGTACTTTTTTTCTAGGAAGGTACTTTTTTTTTTCATTCCTAGCAATGAGGGCCTTTTGAAGTTCTACATAAAAATATTGTCACATACCCCTTCAGCATTCGAAGCTTCATATTCACTGATACACATGTTTCAAAGTATGTTTGCTCTTTGACAGAGATATGTCCGAAGGACAAAGAAAGAAGTAAATGGGACACTGAGCACATGGCCAGTTGCTGCTATTGCCAGAGAGGAATTTCATGGGATCGGGAGGGGGAGTGGGGGTAGGGAAAACAGTGCGTTGGTAAAAGTTCTGACCTACTCTTTCATGGTTTTAAGAGGGCTGGTTGGATGTTTGCAAATACAGGTGGTACAGTATTTTACTCTTTCACCTGTATTTGCAAACATCCAACCAGCCCTCTTAAAAACATGAAAGAGTAGGTCAGAACTTTAACCAACGCACTGCAAATGTTTTTTTTTTTTTTTCAGCTGTGGCAGAGGGCTTGGAATTTCCCAAGCCTTAAGCACCAATTGTCACAAGTAGCATTCCTTTCTTGATCACTTTAACACTCTCAAAATTTCAATATTTAACCTAAATATATCCCTTCGGAATATGAAATTAGCATTTGCATTATTATTTCTTCTCATACAGCATTAGGCTTAAATCTCGTCATGACAAAATGATAAAAAATTCGTATCTCCTCATTTCATAAACCCATAACTGATGATAAAAATCGTATTCATTAAGTGTATTGTGTCATCACCCAACAGCATATTATAATATCTGAATGAGTTTCACTGCCACTTAGATTTTCAAGCTGTAAGAAAAACAATGAAGAATGGCCATTGTTGCAGCTAGAGTGGTTTCAAGCCAGTACTACAGTGGGCGCACCTTGCTATCTCGGGGTTGAATGGAAATGATTTATTATTAACTTTGAAGAACATGTCAGTTCTAAGATGGATTTTTATTTGTCATGTCTTTCTTCTTTTAGGGACACTGCCTGTGTTGGTGAAGTACTGATCTTCTCACAGATCGTACTTTAAGTATGATGATTGCATTACTGGAATCCATGCAAACAATGTGCTACATAAACAAATATTCTGAAGCAATGAGGAACCAATGTTGCTTGTAATTCACAGTACAATATGACACACATTTATTTGTCCATTGCTAGACCTGTAAGAGAAAGATTACCACATGAGTTTAATAGATAAAGACAGTAGTCCGCCAGTTGACTGTTTTTTGCTTCTTTTTTTTAAATATATTTCTGTGTATGCAGCTGTAAGCCAAGTTAGCCAACGTGCTGTAGGAGCCACTTTAGTAACACACATCTTGCAGCATTTGCAGAAAACTCCAAAGATTAATGAAGTGTAACTGACCATCGTCCTTCTGTCTGAGCTCTAGCACAATGGAGGCCCTCATTGAATAGAATGACTTATAACAGGATGAAATGACGTTCCAGACTATTACATTAGATTATGTTCCATTTCTATTCATATACCTCAGAAAGGTGAAGTTCATTCTTACTACAAGAGACAGTCAATGGCAAAAATCTTACTTTTAATTGTTTTCTTAAAGAATGAAAAATCGATCACTGCGGGTACAGGTAAAGAGAAAGACTTTTACCAACTGTGATCATAGTATCCATTGTATATATAACATTTCCCCAATCATTTCAATCTACAAATATTTCCATGTGCACTAAATGTTCTCTTAAACAACAGTTAGCCGTAGCTCATCAAATTTATCTTTCATGGAGAGCCAGACGTCAACAGCAAGGACTTCGTATGCAAACTATATATTTAGTTCATAAGAATGACAACCTAACCCATCTGGTTGCGGCTCATCCGACTCCACACTGCATGTGAACATATACGCAACAGAGCTGCGAAAATGCTGTACATTCCTGTATAATTAGCACATTTTTTAACAAGCTTGCTCAAAAGTTTCATTGTTAGAGGCACAGCACTGTGCAACTTGTTTACAGCATCAAAATTGTAGACAAAATTTTCTAGATATTCCCTCAAAAATGACAACAGATACAGTCCATGTACTGTAAATGTATGTTTGTCACATTCCTGAATTTTGAACTCTAAAAATGTCTTGTGAATGAAAATCAAAGTCACTTTTCAAATGATCTAATTCCAATACTACATCAGTGTTACTTCCATAGGAGCTTGTGTTGCATATATCAGCCTCAGTCCTCAGTTTACAAAAGTCAATCAAAATGGCAAATTTGGCTTGGCAAAGCAGCATAATTTTCAAAATGATGAGTCTTTCAAGTTTGCATAAAATTTTAGACTCACTTATTTTCAATGTAAGGCCACCATTTTCACAATCACAGGAAAAACAGAAGCTGAACTTGGAAATTCACAGAAATTACTGACTTTGTTGAAAGGTTTGAAAATAAGATCCTCACAACATCCTTATAACAGTCTTATAAAAAAATTTCAACAAAATAATGTACATGCTGTGCAACTGTTTTACATTTCCTGCTGAAGTAACTTTGCAATGGATATCAAAGTTCAAAGAAACTATGTGTTGCAAGATGTACGCTAGGCAAGTCTTATCCCAGCTAGCAGATCAGCCGCCGCCAGCCACAACAGCGTTTGAATCAACCGAATACTCCCCATGATTGTTGGCGCTGACTTTGTGTGGCTGTTCAGTGTGTGTAGTCATACGACACAAAACGAATGCTTCTGGGAAGCCGTCTTTTATTTTATTTATGTGCAATAAAATATAAGCTGTAATTTACAACTAATCAAATGTTCTCTTTTACGGGCAATCGTAAAATTCTTGTGCATTGGTAGAGTTGGTTAGTCAATTTGCAATACATGTTACCATGTTAGGATATTATTGTAAGCTTTCAGGAGGTTCTACAACATCTTTTCTTTCTTTTTTGTCTGTCTGTTTATTCTTTTAGGGGTTCATAGACACTGCTGTATATTTTTAGTTGAAAGTTAGGACTCGCAAGTTTGATTTTTTTTTTTTTCAAAAAAAAAAACAGGAGAATGTATCATTTTACATTCTATTAAAATATGTAATCTTTGGGAATTGTAAAATGCAATTTTGACGAAAGACCTTTTAAAGAAGCCAGACTAACCCTCCATTATTGCGGCTGTTTATTAATGGTGCAGTCTTGTGTTTTGAAGTCAAGCGTTGCCACCATGGGAAAATCCTACAGCAACCTCAATACTTAGTACACATTAAAACTATCAGTCTCACAGACCTTGACACTGCTGAAAGTAAAATTAAAGCTACTAGTTAAATTTAGGATGATATTTTTGTAATACCCCGGTTACAGTTAAGTCCTGATGGGTTTGCAACTAGTTTCCGATGTACTTTTAGCCGTTATCTGCCGGGCACATGCAAATCTCCTGCTGGGTATCAGGTCATTTTCCTGAATAAGACAGGCACCAGATTCATTTTAATTCTGATTTAAAATCAATCCCGATCGTGCATCGGAAAGGCATCGCAAACAAATCAGCTACTGTAATGTCTGGATGATGTTCGGCCGGATATATATGGCATATTGTCCCGGTAACATATCAATACCAGAAATAAATTAATAGGTCTATATGTCTTCCAGGTGCCAGTCTGGCTCCATGCAGGTAATGGTCAGGCCCCGCACTTACCCCGTCACCTAGAGACGTCTCAGAAATCTGCTAGTAATCAGCTGGCATCCTGCCAATGACCGGTCGGCGACCGTTGCATGTTCATATTTAAGTCCTTGTCACAGTTGGGTGATTACAACTGCTTTGCATAGATAATGTTGCCTTGTGATTTTAAACACTAACGCTAGAGCTGTGCTACATTGTGAAAGGTTAGAAGGAGGCAAGGGAAAAGAGAAGTGTTCAAACAGTAACCAATCAAGAGAAAGTTAACTCTGAATTGAAGAAGGAGAACAAGAACAAGTTCCATCCATGTTCAGTTTCCTTTCTGTTAAATTTGCAGGTTTCATTTGCTCTCTTTTTAATAATAATTTTGTAATCATTTTGTTTCTGCAAGCATGTCTTCAATACTTTACAAAATAAAATCCAAAGTTGTTGATAACAATAACCATTTCCTCCAAAAGCAGTCATTTTGTACATTACTATGGAAATCTGTTTTGAAAGGCTATATTTTATTTACTTTTTTCAAGAGACATCCCATAAGCTTCTGATAGTTGTTTTATGGAATAGATTGGTTTAATATATTTACAGGTATTTACTTAACAAGAACATTGTCATTGCTAACAACTATCATCTCATCCTAAAATTTTCCACTTGATATGTGCCATGTACAACATATACAATGCAATCACAGTTAATTACAAAATTACTCGCAGTTGCCACGGTTGAACACTGTCAACGTCACCATTAGACTTGTTTGAAGTATGTACATTGTGTCTTTTCTTTGGGGTTTTGCCTCTCCCCAACCCTTGTCAAAGGTTGTCTCAGCATCTAGGTACTCACCCGCCACCTTCTTTTGGGCTTAGGTCTTTCTTTGCACCCACCTTTCATTTGATGTCATCATACCAATAATGATACCTGTTACAAAGTACTCCCTGTGAGCAAGAGCCAATAGTTTTCACAGCAATTCTTAGAGCATTTAGAGGAATGAGCACCATTCTCTTCCTTCTTCTCATGGAGTTTTATTGGAAACAAATAGGGTTGTGCAGATTTCCCACATGTAATGATATCTCTTTTGCACAAACTGATCCATGACCACCGGATTCCGGTCGTTTTTCGCTCGATGCCTTACTGATGCCCGTCTGAACCCCATCTGGTGTTCGAGAATCGGTCGGCATCTTAATGAAGACAGTACGGAGTACGGACATCTGAAAAGTGTCATTCGAGTGTCAGACAGGTAACTGCTGGAGACCGGCTGATGATTCTTGATGAAGTTGGGCATATGTCTAGAAAAATCGGGCAATCTCCGAGCAGTTACTACCTACAATCTTGGACAAAATTCCTTGGGACACCCCGCGCCCCCGTTCAATGTTGGCTATAGGATTACTGTTCAAAGGGTACATTCACTTCTATAGCGCAACATTGGAAAGGGGCGCGGGGTTTCATGTTATCCTCTCACCTAAAATTCAGTATTATATTTGCAACATACGACAAAGTGTCCCAACAATTTTGTCCAAGATTGTCTGAGAATTTCGAGGGGTTAGAAGCATGCGCAGGGCACAGGAAAATCGTCAGTTTCAAACAAGTTAAACTGCAAAATGTGGGGTGATATTCCTTGCAACAAGAAACATCAGCAGTGCATGTTCGGCATGTTTGAGGCCTATATTGAAGTTGGTTTACTGTAATAATATTATTGTGTGAATGTTGTCAATGTTATTACGGAGTAAAGGGAGGAATAAGTCAGTCAAATCCATGTATTTGCACTAAATGTGCTACATAAAATGCAGTCATTGGGGAGGTAACATCTAAACTCCAATGCATTTTGTCGACCAGGAAACTACTTTAAAACATTTTTTGTGATAAAAATTACGTACTTTCGGCTCAAACTCTGATAATGAGACAGGTACCGAAGAAAAAAACAACAAACAAAAACAAAAACACCCCCCTCAAAAAAAAAAAAAACTTACATGTTAGTGGTCCGTTGAAGAAGATCGATGTATATGTGTTATTTATTCAAATTGTTCACAGTGATGACGTGGTGTGTGCTGTTTAAAGTAACTATGCTTAATGACTATTAGGACTTACTTTCAGGTTAATCTGGGTAAAAAAGTGTACTATCATTATACAAAATAAAACTCCCTAAAATGCAAATTTAATTAGTGTGACGTTTGCTCATATTCACATAACAGTGACATTGTGGCACCCATTCTAATGTACCGTACATGGTGCACTGTAATATGTCAGTCATTTTAAGAGGTTTCGACGGACTTTATAGTACATTTGCTGTTAGAGCTATATCATTATATTGATATACATATATGTATTACCTTATGTTATATATGAATGAATGAAAAATGAGAAGTTGACAGACATTTGAGTTTAGGAATGGATAACTGAGCAGTGAAAAACACTATGGTCATGACGTGAATTGAACCCCGGCCTTCCCATCCAAGCTGACTTAGACCTAACAACAGCGTCCAACAGTATAGGTTAATGAAACCCACGTTCTACCAAATGTTTTGACAGGAAAATTTAAGCAACCCGTAGGAAAATTGCGTAGATTACAAGACTGGAGATTACTTACGTTACCAGCTTCATGCAATGTAAAAATTGCAGTCACAAATCTTGATTTAGAGGCCAAAAATGTAAAAAACCAGCCTTTACTAACGTTCTACCATTATTTTAATATTAAGCTGAATCTACAGTTCTGACTTTAACGCATTTTGGTAGAACGTGGAGCTACTTCAGAACACATTATAACTGGGATTCCTACCAGCATTTTACAATTGCAGTAACACTCCTGTTGCAACGCAATGCAACAGCTGCTCATCAATGTTATTTCTAAACGCAACTATTTCTGTCCGCATCCAATACCATGCAACAATCTATTCATTCATGATCACTCCTTTTCAACAAAAATATACAAATAAACCCCCAAATTAAAATTAAACTTGTTATGTTAATAGTCGAAATTCAGAATACTTTCTTTTCAAAATCTCCAGAAGAATAGGTCCCAATAAATATTTTTTATGATGCACCTTGTCCAAAAATGTTCAATTTTCTTTCGAAATTTCGCTCCAAAATTGCTCCCAAAAAACTCAGACAATCTTGGACAAAATTCCTTGGGACACCCCGCGCCCCCGTTCAATGTTGGCTATAGGATTACTGTTCAAAGGGTACATTCACTTCTATAGCGCAACATTGGAAAGGGGCACGGGGTTTCATGTTATCCTCTCACCTAAAATTCAGTATTGTATTTGCAACATACGACAAAGTGTCCCAACAATTTTGTCCAAGATTGTAGGCCCCATGGGGGCCCCTTTTTAATGTGACCATACAGGCGTTATCCGCGGATTATTCTCGGAACTGCAAATGCCAGTCAATGCCTAAAAATCAGACAAATCGGCCACACAGAGGTTCAAATGTGACCTAGACATAAGATATTCTTGGGCGCTAAACATTTTATAGGAATATGTACATCGACACAAGAGATACTGTATGTTAATTTGCATTGTTTGCTACAAAAAGCAGATGGAATATAAGAAATGAGCTTGTTCTTACTTGTGAGCTTTGTTTATAATAATACCGGTCACAAGATGCGAAGGTATACGATCTGTAAGGAGATCAACCACCAGTATCCTGGATGTAATAAACAGAACACCGCCCTCTAAGTATACGGCTTGCCTGCATGAATAGATAAAACAGAAAGAGAGAATGACATACTGTGAAGGCATCCAGTGCAAGCAATGCATTGTGGGTCATGAATTGCAAAAATGCTCTCTTTATGGGAATCTGTACTGAGGAATTGAAAGTTTCCATGCCAAATTATTACGCCCGTTGTTGGATTTGCCAACTATACGCGGTTACCAGCATTGACGAGCCGTTGGTCTAACGATAAGGTTCTTTTAAAGTGTTGATACACAAACTCGATCCATCTTTTTTATTTTATTAGGTGTCCTAATGCTTCAAATTTTTGCTATGTTTAAAGATAAAAGTAAGCAGAAAGTAAAAAGGACTTTGAGATTCATTGCTAATATTTAAGGGAAAAAGGACAACAAACACACCAATTTTTAATTTCAATCACTGTACCATTCTTGAGATACAACTGTGACTTTTGCTCACCTCATATGAACTTTGGCAATCATAAAATTCTGAACACTCAAATACAGTGTGGTTTCGATGATTTTTCCATGAGAAGTTTTTTCTGAAACTGAATCATTTCGTAGTTTATATTTAATGCCCTGCTGACATCAAAATATCGTTGAGCTACACCAAAAACAGGGTCCTTATACTCGATGTCAGTGCTTGCCTTGTGACACGGCCAAAACACTCCCGCTTTAAACTGCTTAGAAATTCCAACTGAGGAGCATGTTTAATTGTGCTCCTCCATTTTCCACGAAGACTAGCAGCCTTAAAGCAAGGTTGGAAAACCTTGGTGAATTTCCCACGAACACAACAGAAAATCTACCAGTTTCCCGCTGACATTTGTGTAGGGGTGGAACCCCTTATGGGGGTTCAAGGGGCAAGCCCCCGGAAGATTGGGGTTCCTAGCATATCGAAGGGGTAAATTTGTGCAACTGAGCACAAAAATATAACTGAAAACTTGTACAATATTGAAAAAACAATCATGAAAGCTTAACGTTAGGATATTTGCGTCGTTGCGATGTACTGTACCTTTTTAAATGTGAAGAAGTGTCACTTACAAAATGTCAGAAATTAGTGAAACTTGAGTCTGATGTTACGCTATACAGATATGCAATAGGCCTAGAATAAATGTTTTGATCGTGGCATTTTTCACTACAAAACTATACATAAGTCCCGTGGCAAATAATAACAGAACGCAGAAATGCATTGCGGTTTCGATGATCCGATTAGAGAATTTTTTTCGGAATCTGATATAATAGCATTAGTATGTGTCACATTGAGCTACGTATGCTTTATATGAAATACGACATCTGCATAAGCTTCCTTTCTTGCGATCATATCTACATGTTCACAATTTAACGCTTGTTGACATGGAATGACCTTCTATACCTCCATTAAAGACTAATGTTCTTGTGCTATAAAATGAGATACAACTACACAATGAACATGACATCTGTCCAACCTTCCATTCTTGAGATGATATGTTTACAAGAATTCCACACTGTGACCCTATACTCTGAGTAAGCATTACATTAACGTTTATCCCGACTCTGCTCATTGCAATGTTCCTTACTTCCTATGGCATACCTGTACTTAGTTGGTACACCCGTAGCAGCAGAAACTTGAAATTTCATGAAATCACTGCTTACTACATTATTTACACATAGCCTTCCATCTGGTTATTGCACAGACATGTTCCCTGTGCACACAATGTCTATGTTAAGTTGCTAACCACACACAGCCATCTTGAGTCAGAAAAATGCTGCAGCAATAAAAATGCTGAAGTGAAATGGCTTTACCTCAGCTAAACTACATACGTTTACTACAGCATCTTATAATGATTATTTTAACATGTCACCATCATTGAATGGCAGGAAAATATCCACTTTATCACTCTGTCATCAATTAAGACCTGACATTCTGTAACAATCCTGAAAAAGTATGCATTTGTTCTCTCTTTAACAAAATAGTGAGAAATCCAGATACAACTGACAATATGCAACCATTAACTTGAAGAAATTAAGTGCCAAACAGATTGGTCGAGTCAGGGATGGAAGATATTAGGAAGTTTTAAGTAGAACATTTAGAAGTGCCGGTAAATTCTTTACCCACCCCCTGTGGCTATCAGCCAATATGGTTGAGCCAATATGATTGAGCTTGGTCTCAAATGCATTGAGTTGGAGTTATGAAAGTATGTTGGTTTGTCATAGCACTGTTATATATGGTGAACTTTTCTCCACTCTTTTTTAAGTTGAATGTGCAAAGTTTTAGTGTAAAATATGCCATCCTGTTCCTGATGACCCAATATATGTTTAGCAATATATCATGCAACATAAAGCACAAACAGCTTGGGTAAAAATTTACTTGAAAATCTTAGTCTAGTCTGTTCCCGTAAAGTAAGCGTAGGGCATGCAATAGTCACATGTGCTGGCTAGGCTCTACCTCAGTATTACGTATATATGTTAAGCTACAGCAAAAGTCCCAAGTCGCTCTGACCGAAAATATCTCGTAGAAGGAAACATTCGAATTAAAGTTTGTGAAAACATTGCGGATTGCTAGTTTGGGGTCTTTTGCACATGCCATGCAAATGTTTTTGGCAGTTTTGACCGATTTAGATATTTCTTTATACTTTTGACATACGATGTTGTTTTCCTGAACGTTGCGATAGTAACTACAGTACAAAGTGTACACAGACAACAAAACAGCGTGTGCGATCCAATGATGGATTTGTGACTGAAATCTCTTACTTTAGGGAGTCTAAAACCTTAATAACACTCGCAGTTTGCATCAACAGAAAGTTGTCTTTAGAAAAAACATTGGGTAGGCATTCGTTCCGACCAGGCAGTTGCTGTTTGACAATAGCAACTCCCTGCTCCGGCCATACTGCTTTGCATACGTATGCACTGTATGTGTACGTGTGCCGGCCAGTACGTGCGACCAAAGACAGTGTAGCGCCGTAAGGCGCAAGACCGGTTACTCACAAAAAAGTGTTCAAAACTGGGCGTAGTATGCAATGGAGGTGAACATCTGCCATTTTAGTGAGCAGCTTTGATGTATTGTATGGTATGGCTTATAAAGCATCTTCATACCTCTCCTTGTTATTGGGGATTCTGAAAATGATAAGTTAGGTCTTTGGCGATTCGTGCAATTTATTGCTGACCAGTGAGCTGGACTCTTCTTCCCCAACGCCATAACGTGGAAATCGATAGAATCCCGATCGTACAGTACGTACATACACACAGTTCATCATATCAGCGCCGATGTTTAGTTTGCTTACTAAAATGGCGGGTGCTTCGCCCCATGGACGTACTACGGCTTTATAAGTAGAGTAACCGGTCTTGCGCCTTACGGAGCTATACTGACTTGGCTTGCGACGAATCTATCATTCTATGCAACGTTAACAAAACAGACTAGACAGGGAGATGGTACTGGGAGATGGGCTCAAAACTGTGGGTGAAAACCTTACTTAGCTATTTTTTCCCCTGCTTTTACAGCTGAGGTTTCTTTTTGGCAGAAATTACAGGGAAAATGTTACTCCGTGTTTCATCAACACACGTTTTCCAATTTGTGGTAACGAAATGGAAACATGCAAACAATTCACTCCTCTTTTTGTTATTATCATGTATGGTGGCAAGTGGCCATATCGGCCTTTCAACTGTTTTTCTAGGTAGGTGTGGGGTATTTCAGAATACTGCTCTGTCTCGCACTTTGCTTAAATTGTTTTTATGTGTTACAAACATTGCTACTTATTTTGATGTTCCATTGTCATGACGTTCTTTTCTTTTTACTAAAATGCTAATTTGTGTTTGATGTGCCCTGCAAGGTGCACAGCTTTTACATATGTACACAACTTTAAGAATGTGTCTTGGAATTTTCCGTAACTCCCAATGACAGACTATTCCAATTACGTGCAGTTCAGTTACGTAATCTTTGATTGACTAACTTGAGAGGCAAGGGGTATCAATTGGTTTCTTCACACAGCTCTACTGTTTACGATGTATTATCCATTTTTCCGGGTACACCTGATATGTTTGGTCTACTTGTTAGGTGTTAATTTTGACACTGTTCCTGTAGGTGTCAATGCCATGCCCACGTATACCAGGTAAATCCACACAGTATTTTTACAAGGTTTTCACACTTTGATCCTTGTTGACCTCAAGTGACCGTTGACCTCCATTAAAAAAAATAGTGCTCTAGTACTCTATAAGATACACCTTCATACTTCATATGACATCTGTCCAAGCTTCCCTTCTTGAGATATTGTGTTTACAAGGTTTTCACAAATCGATCCAAGTTTAACTCAAATGACCTTTGACCTCCACCAGAATCAATAAGGTTGTGGTACTCAATGTGGTACAACAACACACTAAACATGACATCTGTCCAGGATTCCCTTCTTGAAATATTGTGTTTACAAGGTTTTCACAATTTGACCCCTGTTGACCCAAAATGACCTTTGACCTGCACCAAAAACAATAAGGTTCTTCTGCTCAATGTGGTATACCTACATACCACGTATGAGATTTGTCCATGCTTTGCTTCTTGAGATATCGTGTTTACATGGTTTTCACATTTTGACCTCTGTTGACCCCAAATGACCTTTGATCTCCACCAAAAACAATAGGGTCCTTCCACTCAATGTGGTACACCTACATACTACATATGACATCCGTCCAAGCTTCCCTTCTTGAGATATCGTGTTTACAAGGTTTTCACATTTTGACCCCTGTTGACCCCAAATGACCTTTGGCCTCCACCAAAAACAATAGGGTTCTTGTACTTAATGTGGTACACCTACATACCAAATATGGTATCTGTCCAAGCTTCCCTTCTTGAGATATCGTGTTTACAAGGTAGAGCGTCATGGACATACTGTACACACACACACACACGCGCACACACACACATACTGTATGCATGATTACAAAGGTTACGATTACCATCGAAACCAAAAATGAAACTTTCATGTGGTAACGTTGCACAGAATCATACACTATACACTGTCAACTACAAGCTGTACTACTGTACTTACGAACAGCAGCTCTGTACATTTGACTTAGGAAAATCGTGGCATGTTTCCAAGAAAAGTTTTTAACTGCAAAAATGTCAACACCTGTCCCAAATGGTAATGTCTGTAACTTACGTAAAATAGCTCATTTCACAGTTTATTCAAGCAACAATTTATAGAGGCAATTTCTTTGCATTCACGAATATTGCCACTTGGATACATGCATTTCTATGCTTTTACCCTTTCAGTGTTGACAATTTTCTCACTTACAGTATTTGACGGCTTGCAGTTTGGTGTCTGAGTGTTAACCCCAGTCTAAACTCATAAAAAACACCTGTGACATTTATCGCAGTCCAAATTCAGCCACCTGTTGCAGCTACAACATTTGTACCAAACTTTTTTATCCCTGATAAATGTGATCATTGACAGGCTGTAGAAATTTGCAGCAAAAAAAAAAAAAAAGGTAAAAAATAAAAGTCATCCCCCATATTTCAAAATGGTTTAATCAAAGCAATTTTTTTACTGCATGTAACGTTACGTTTTTCAGAAAGGTTTTAAGCACTACAGTACCATTGCATCTGGGTGTAAGACTGTAAACGTAAAGAAGGTACAAGGGTCAAGCCATTCCACGTGGGTCTGTTTGCGCTGCTGTAAACTGTATGTATGATGTGTACATACATAACTATGAAAGCACTCCGTTCTCATTAATTGCACAGAGAATCTGTTGTGCTGAGTTCAGATAAAAAAAAAACAAAACAGAAAGCCAAAAGGCTTTGTGATTCCTTGCAACATGGTTATATTATAACAGACATGAATTATCCACATGACAAGTATGAGATCAACTACAGTTATTGTTCTTGAAACACCACACTAATAAGCCTTTAACCCAAAATGACCTTTTTTTGGTGACCTCAAATGACATTTGACTTCCACCAAAAGTAATAAGGATCACACACTATGTCCAACCCACATATCAAGTATGACATCAGTCAACATCACCCTACTGGAGATGTGGTGTTTGCAAGGTTGTCACAGTTTGACCTCGGGTGACCTCAAACAACCTTTGACCTATACCAAACACAAAGGGAGTCTTCTACTCAGTATATACAATCCACACATCAAGTATGTATCAGTCAAGGTTAGATTCCAGGAGATATTGTGTTTACACATTTTTAGAGTTTGACCTCTGGTGATGTCAAATGACCTTTAACCTAGACAAAAAACACTAGGGATCTTCTGCTCATTACCAACCCACACACCAAGTGTTACATCAGTCATGGTTACCCTTCTGGAGATATTGTGTTTACAAGGTTTTTACAGTTTGACCTTTGGGGACCTCAAATGACTTTTGCCCCTGATCAAAAATAATAGGGATCATCTCCTCAATATGATCAACCCACACATGTATGACATCAGTCACAATTACCCTTCTGGAAATATCATGTTTACAAGGCATTTTACAGTTTGGCCTCTGGTGGCCTCAAGTGACCTTTGACCTTAACCAAAAACACCAGGGATCATCTACTCAATATGAACAACCCACACACCAAGTATGACATCGGCAGCAGTTACCGTTCTTGAGATATCGTGTTTACAAGGTTTCCCATTTTGACCTTTGGTGACCTCAAATGACCTTTCACCTCCATCAAAAACAGTAGTGATCATCTACTCGGTATGACCAACCTGTATACCAAGTACTGTATAAGATCCCTCAGAATTGCCCTTCTTGAGATATCGAGTTTACAAGCAAAGCATTACATACACACACACACGTACTAACACACCCACATGTATGCCATCATGACTGCATAGGTTTCTCTTCTCATCGAAACCAAAAAGGTGGGAGGGGGTTGTTGGAGGTACCAAGCATTCTTCTAAACTAGTTCTTGATAGTTACCTTTCTGTGGCACCAACTTCATTGTTAACAATACGAGGCATCACTGCGGTCCCAGCTTTTTCTAATTCCTCCATCAAAAAGACCTGGAAAATACAGATAGTGCCTGTTGACAAATGAACATCACTGCACATCACTCATTATTGTGCTTGTTGGTATGGAATGCCAAAAGGACAAAAGACTGATGATGACAACAGCTTTTATCATGATGACAATGACTTTTTAGATGATGAAGACTGCTTTTATCATGATGGCAATCAGTTTTTAGATGATGACAATGGCTTTTATTACTGTGCGTCTTCATCATGTTAGTTTGCCTCGTAATCCTTTGAATAGTCTTCATCATGTTAGTTTGCCTCGTAATCCTTTGAATAGTCTTCATCATGTTAGTTTGCCTCGTAATCCTTTGAATAGTCTTCATCATGTTAGTTTGCCTCGTAATCCTTTGAATAGTCTTCATCATGTTAGTTTGCCTCGTAATCCTTTGAATAGTCTTCATCATGTTAGTTTGCCTCGTAATCCTTTGAATAGTCTTCATCATGTTAGTTTGCCTCGTAATCCTTTGAATAGTCTTCATCATGTTAGTTTGCCTCGTAATCCTTTGAATAGTCTTCATCATGTTAGTTTGCCTCGTAATCCTTTGAATAGTCTTCATCATGTTAGTTTGCCTCGTAATCCTTTGAATAGTCTTCATCTGATACTGATTTGCATCGTTAAATATCGTCATCATCATACTACTTTGCATCGTCATCATTTTATTAGCCTTCATTGAATGGATTGTGTAATTATTACAGTAACTGTAATACCGCTATCGTCATTGTGCCATCATATTAATTTATGCTGAACATTGTCCTTTCAAAAGTGTTTGTCATAGCAGTTTTGTGTCATTGTAAACCTAAAATGTGATTATCATCATCTACGTAAGCAGTCATCTTCATGGTTAAAGCTGTTTTCATCAAAAAGTGATTGTCGTCATGATAAAAGCAGTCTTCATCACCAAACAAGAGCCTAAGGGCACTATGGTTCCTTGTGTGAAGACACTTCAACTTTAAAGCCAGCCACAGATAAACTAATCTACTGTAATTGTTACTAATTATAGTAAAAATAGATCACTAATTATAGAGCATGTTGATACAAGAACATCACAAAATTGGTAGGCCTAGACACATCACTAATTATAGGGCATGTTGATCCATGAGCATCACTATAGTGGTGGGAATAGACACATCATTAATTATAGTGAATGTTGATAAATGAACATCACTAAATTGGTGGAAAAGACACATCACTATAGTGCATTTTGATGCATAAAAATCACTAAATTGGTAGGCCTACTCACATCACTAATTATAGAGCATGTTGATGCATTAACATCACTAAATGGGTGGGCCTAGACACATCACTTATTATAGGGCATGTTGATCCATGAGCATCACTATAGTGGGTGGGCCTAGACACATCACTAATTGTAGTACATGTTGAAACATGAAAACCACTAAATTGGTGAATGGATTGTGTCATTATTAATTGTAATACCACCATCATCACTGTGGCATCATCATATTAATTTATGCCGTTGTCCTTTCAAAAGTGTTTGTCATAGCAGTTTTGTGTCATTGTAAACCTAAAATGTGATTGTCATCATCTACATAAGCAGTCATCTTCATCATGATTAAAGCTGTTTTCATCATCTAAGGTAAAAAGTGATTGTCATCATGATAAAAGCAGTCTTCATCACCTAACAAGAGCCTAAGGGCACTACGTATTGTGTGAAGAAGCTTTAACTTTAACGCCAGTCACAGATAATCTAATCTAATTGTTACTGATCATAGTAAAAATGGATTCTAATTATAGAGCATGTTGATACAGTACATGAACATCACTAAATTGGTAGGCCTAGACACATCACTAATTATAGAGCATGTTGATACATGAACATCACTAATGTGGTGGCAATAGACACATCACTCAATAAAGTGCATGTTGATACATGAACATCACTAAATTGGTAGGCCTAAACACATCACTAATCACTAATTATAGAGCATGTTGATACACGAACATCACTAAATTGGTAGGCCTAGACACATCACTAATTATAGAGCATGTTGATACATGAACATCACTAAGGTGGTGGGAGGCACATTATCTCATTCAACAGAGATGACTGTCGTTTTCAGTATGTGATCACAGATTGGAGAAATACAACGACCCCGTTGAAGCGGCCACACATGAACTGTAACCAGAATTTTACTAAGGTTTAAATACTGAAATACTGGCATGCAGGCTGGTAATGTCACATGTTAAACAGGTTGACTGTAAACTTATGTTGGACCTAGCAGCAACAAGGATATAAGGGAAGGGGCAGGCCAACTTCAAACTCAGGTGGACAGACACCAGAAGGGAAATGAATAGACTAAATAGCCTCTAATGAAGAGAATGTATTTAGGTGTCTATTCAAGTCAGTGTGACGTTGGATAATTTCCTAGGTTCATATGAAGGAGGGGTGCTCTAAGAATGTTTCTTGCTTCTGAGGTGTTACTAATGACTACTGAGCAGCATTGTCTTATTGGTTTTATATTGTTACCACCTTTCACCATCCATTTCAATTCATTTTCAACGAGCACTGACATGGGTGACAGAATGCTGATTTCCGGCACCCAACCTGCACCACAATATCCCTTAGTGCTAAACAAAGAAGATGATAGACTTTGAAAGCAAGGAAACACATTTTCAATTGGAATTTTCCAAAAATTACATCCAAGATCACTTTAGCAGTCCATCATGCAGACTAGATATACCAGCTAAACTTACCCTTCTGAACCATACTAAGGGACCACCTAGTGACCAACAGTGCATGTACCAAAAGTTTGAGAGGAAATTAAAAAAGCACTCAATGGCAGAATTAGCATTGAAGAAATAAGAAAAGGTGAGTTTCAGATCTACTGTGCACAGTCCTGAGCACAACAAGTACACTAAACACAGTGCAACAAAAACCTTGACCTTACCATTTCATTACAAAAGATAAACAGTTCAACTGGTGTCAAGAATAAATTACCTGCTCTTGTTCTGAGGTGTTCAAAACCAGCACCAGGTTTCCAGGGTCACAATAAACCTTCAAGAGGTTTGTAAATATGCGTTCCATTCCAAGGCCTCTGAAAGCAAGAAACAAAATGCAACTGATTGAAAGTAATTAAGCATGAAACAAAACTTCCATTGGAAGCAAATATTTGTCAACAATTGCCAACAGGCAATGCACTTCTCAGTAAATGGGTTCAATGTTAGAAAAGCCAGTTAAAATAACAGTGTAATGTGGTAAATTGTACAATAAGTCCATGCTAACATGAAATTGAAGAATCATGGATAAGATGCACTATTTGGTGACTGTGGATACTGGACATAACTCCCTACCAGTTAGTGACAAATTGTATTTTAGTTTTCATCTATCAGTTCCTCAATCCCTGTAATTTTTATGGTTTACAATTATCTTTGTATGTTAGTGACAGAGCCTCTGCATACCAGATAGCCAATCTTGTTGCACTTCGTCACATGCACACGTATACAGTATCATACAGAATAAGAGCGATGCTGTGAGGCAAAGTAGTATCATGCATGTATCAATTACCATAGAACTACTGTAGAGTCATGCTGTATGAAACTAAATGTACTAAACACAGAAAGTCAATAAATTTAAAGAACAAAGGACAACATGTACATGGGTGTTTCCATGAATAGGGGAGCCACTTGCCCTAACTGTATGTTTCTACCATTATGTGTTTCTTTTCATCAAATTTCCAAGTATTTCAGAAAGAATTATTTTTAAATTACAAAGACCAGAAATGAATCTCTATCAAGAGATCCCAGCTTAACTTTAATTTTGAGTGTCAAAATATATAGTTTCAAACTTACCGTGTCCCATGATTTTTGCCTGAAATTTCTGTTCACCACCCTCATAATGTTTGAACCTACAAAAAGTGCCCCCCCCCCTGATACTCCACATTCCTCAAATACCCCCAATCTGAACTGAAGAGAAGTTAATATGCTTGAAGACACCATTCTGTCATGGTATGTCAGGCGTTAGTTACAAATCACAAAACATTTAGCGTCCTGCATTTTTTTTATGTCGGGAGTCTTCTCCCATTGTTTCTGCCTGGTACACGCATGGTATTTAACGCATTATTACACACCATGTATTGTACTGTGTGTCAACTTTACTAAAAGCCCCTGGACTTCCACACTTCTTGTGATGTTGCCAATTTACATCACTAAAATCTTTTGGTATCCATCTTTTACATGGAAAAATATTTTTACATGGTGATGTCAAATAATTACTATTTCTGTATGAATTTGCTCCCCAAATCTGTTTTTTCATGTAAAGAAATTTCTGTTCCATTTTAAAATATTGACACTGTACAAAGTATCCCGGATGTATTAGCTGCACTTGTAAGCTTAGGTTGAAAAGCACACAACGTACTACAGTAAGAGTCCCTGTTTATATATTTTCAAAACTCTACTGCGATCGCAGTACTGTTCAACTGGATTGTTCGATTAGCCTCCTTGTCGTTCTAAAGGTATAATGGATTAACTTTGTCTCAGAAACTTCATTTTAGGGATAATTTTTAATGCAAGGCTTAAACCAGAAAGCCAAAAGGCTTTGTGATTCCTTGCTACAGTACATGGTTATATTATAACAAACATGTATTATCCACATGACAAGTATGAGATCAACTACAGTTATGTTTCTTGAAACACCACATTAATAAGCCTTTAACCCAAAATGACCCTTTTTTTAAAAATAAAATGACATTTGACTTCCACCAAAAGCAATAAGGATAACCTACTCAATGTGACCAATCCACATACCAAGTATGACATCAGTCACAGTTACCCTTCTGGAGATATTGTGTTCAAAAGGTTTTTACAGTTTGACCACAGTTGGTGACCTCAAATGACATTTGACCTCCACCAAAATCAAAAGGAGTATTCTACTTACTTATACAATCCACACACCAAGTATGACATCAGTCACAGTTACCCTTCTGGAGATATCGTGTTTTCATGGTTTTAATAGTTTGACCTCTGGTGACCTCAAATTACCTTTGACCTCGACCAAAAACAATAGGGATCTTCTGTTCATTATTACCAACCCACACACCTAGTATTACATCAGTCATGGTTACTCTTCTGGAGATATTTTGTTTGCAAGGATTTTAGTTTGGCCCCTGGTGACATAAAATGACCTTTGACCTTGCCAAAAAACAATAGGAATCATCTACTCAATATGACCAATCTACAAACCAAGTATGACATCAGTCACAGTTACCCTTCTGGAGATATCGTGTTTACAAGGTTTTTGCAGTTTGACCTCTGGTGACCTCAAATTACCTTTGACCTCGACCAAAAACAATAGGGATTGTCTGCTCATTATTACCAACCGACACACCAAGAATTACATCAGTCATGGTTACCCTTCTGGAGATATTTTGTTTACAAGGTTTTCACAGTTTGACCCCTGGTGACCTCAAATGACCTTTGACGTTGACCAAAAACAATAGGGATCATGAAATCAGTATGACCAAATAACACAATAAGTATGACATCAGTCACAGTTATCCTTCTGGAGATATCGTGTTTACAAGGTTTCTACAGTTCGACCCCTGGTGACATCAAATGACATTTGACCTCGACCAAAAACAATAGGGACCATCTACTCCATATGTCCAACCCACACACTAAGTATGACATCAGTCACAGTTACCCTTCTGGAGATATTGTGTTTACAAGGTTTTCACATTCTGACCTCTGGGTCAGATATTTGAAGATCAAAAATGTACGAGGCCTCCACACTCCTAGCACATAGGATGGCAGAATGGCAAGGAGGCACTAGTCTGGTATTAGACCGGAGGGTGCCAAGGGCGGTGTTAATGGTTACCAGTACTCTTAGCATGGTAGATGGGAGTGCAGTTGTTGTGTTGAGACAGGTAAGTGAGGAGTGAAGTAAATATCGTGTTTACAAGGTTTTCACATTCTGACCTCTGGTGACCTCAAATGACCTTTGACCTTGACCAAAAACAATAGGGACCTTCTATATCATATAGGCATTCCACATGCCAAGTATGAACTCCCTCAGAGTTACCCTTCTTGAGATATCGTGTTTACAAGCAAAGGCGTCACATACACACGCACATACGCACACACACACACGACATCACCATCGCATAGATTCCTTGCCTGCCTTCGGCAAGGAATCAACCAGAATGCAGAAAGGCATTGTGGTTTCGATGATCTGCTTAAGAGGATTATTTTTGTCTTTAAGTCTTACAAACATTGTTATTTATTTTAATGTTCCATTGTCGCCAAGTTTTTTATCTTTCTACTAAAATGCTAATTTGTGTTTGATGTGCCCTGCAAGGTGCACAGCTTTTGTGTACACAACTTGAAGCACGTGTCTTGGAATTTTCTGTAACCCCTAATCATGGACTATTCTAATTTCATACTTCTAACTATAGCATACATTGCAAACATCCATTGGGCAATGAAGCACAAGCCATTGTGTGAAGATTAGAACATGTTTGCAGTTCAGTTGCGTTCTCTCTGATCGACTACCTGAGTGAGCGAGCAGGTATCAATTGCTTCCTTCACATGGCTTTACTTTTTGCTAAGTATTATCCACCTTTCTAAGTGTACCTGGTATGTCTGGTATACATGTTAGCTGTTACGTTTGATACCGTTGGTGTAGGTGTCAATGCCATGCTATGTATGCCAGGTATATTGACGCAGTTTATATAAAATGTTTTCACAGTTTGACCCTTGTTGACCTCAAGTGACTGTTGACCTCCAGTAAAATAATAGCGTTCTTGTACTCAATAAGATGAACCTACACACTTCATATGACATCTGTTCAAGCTTCTCTTCTTGAGATATTGTGTTTACATGGTTTTTACAGTTTGACCCCTGTTGACCCCAAATGACCTTTGACCTCCACCAAAAACGATAGGGTACTTCTACTCAATGTGGTTCACCTACATACCACATATGAGATCTGTCCAAGCTTCCCTTCTTGAGATACCATGTTTACAAGGTTTTCACAATTTGACCCCTGTTGACCCCAAATGACCTTTGACCTCCACCAAAACTGTAGGATTTCCTACTCAATGTGGCAAACCTACATATCAAATATGAGATCTGTCCAAGCTTCTCTTCTGGAGATATCGTGTTTAGAAGATTTTCACAATTTGACCCCTGTTGACCCCAAATGACCTTTGACCTCCACCAAAAACGATAGGGTACTTCTACTCAATGTGGTTCACCTACATACCACATATGAGATCTGTCCAAGCTTCCCTTCTTGAGATACCATGTTTACAAGGTTTTCACAATTTGACCCCTGTTGACCCCAAATGACCTTTGACCTCCACCAAAACTGTAGGATTTCCTACTCAATGTGGCAAACCTACATATCAAATATGAGATCTGTCCAAGCTTCTCTTCTGGAGATATCGTGTTTAGAAGATTTTCACAATTTGACCCCTGTTGACCCCAAATGACCTTTGACCTCCACCAAAAACAATAGAGTACTTCTACTCAATGTGGTACACCAACATACCTAAATATGAGATATGTCCAAGCTTCCCTTCTTGAGATATCGTGTTTACAAAGTTTTCACAATTTGACCCCTGTTGACCACAAATGACCTTTGACCTCCACCAAAAACAATAGGCTTCTTCTACTCAATGTGGTGCACCCACATACTCAAATATGAGATCTGTCCAAGCTTCCCTTCTTGAGATATCGTGTTTACAAAGTTTTCACAATTTGACCCCTGTTGACCCCAAATGACCTTTGAACTCCACCAAAAACAATAGGGTTCTTTCACTCAATGTTTTACACCTACATGCCAAATATGAGATCTGTCCAAAATCCCTTCTTGAGATATCGTGTTTACAAGGTTTTCACAATTTGACCCCTGTTGACCCAAAATGACCTTTGACCTCCACCAAAAACAATACGGTTCTTCTACTTAATGTGGTTCACCTACATACCAAATATGAGATCTGTCCAAGCTTCCCTTCTTGAGATATCACGTTTACAAGGTAGGGCGTCACAAACATACATACATACACACACACGCATACACACCCATGCATGATTACAAAGGTTACGATTATCATCGAAACCAAAAAGGGAAATCCTTTACTACATGTTTCACTTGAGGACTACATACAATCTGGGTAATACCATTTTGCAAGGGCGGATATAAAAGTCGGTGCTTTTGTCTACAGTGTTTTACTGTCAATTTCATTTTAATTTTTCCTCCTTAGCAATGGCATTAACTTTATTACAACTAATTAAGAGCAAAAAGTAGTACATACAGTATTAGAAAAGATTAATCAAGTGAACTACTTAGATGTAATAAACTTCATCACCTTTCAGCATTTCAGTGCAGCTATACTGTCAAGACATAGCATTCATTGCAAACTTTTTTGGTACTGACCATTCTATCGTGAGAGTCGGGATTTTGTACCAAATTATGGGAGGGCGCAGGAAAGTATTTTCTGACATTTATGTACATGTAGAAGTATTGTATAGTCATATACACAGACAAAATTTAACATCATTTTTATTTTGTCCTTTTGATATGAATAGTACACGTATTAGGAGTGGTAAGATTTGCATCCCCCAAGATGTGCCGTTATTGAAACTGAAAAATTACAACTATTTCACAGACGTAATAAAAGTTGTAAAAGGTTATAGCAAGAATTTCTCTAGATCACGATTGTAGTAACTGCTAAATTTTCTTAGTGCAATCTGCAGTAAGGTGATAGCATTTGATGCTCCTGAGTCAGGAAAATATAAAAAAAGGCAGATTGTATCGGTCGATGAACGATCTCTCAAATTGCATTCCTCTTTGAGCCTACACTTTGTCCTGTTCAGGGAAGAGATTGATCGTCAAAAGTATCTAAATTACACCAATCCATAAAATATGCCAAAACCATTAGCATGGCATACAGTACATGTGCAAAAGACCCTAAATTAATCATCTGCAATGTTATCAGTGCAAGCTCTGGTGACCTAAAATGACTTTGTCCCCTACCAAAATCAATTGATGTTAATCAGACTGAATTTAGCCAGTCCACACACCAAATATGAGACTACTGAATGTAACCCTTCTTGAGGTACAGTGTTTACAAGGTCTTCACAGTTGATCTCTACTGTAGTACAGTAAATTCAAATGATTTTTGACCTTCACCAAAAACAATGGAAATCTTGGAGCAGCCATGTGCAGAGCATAGGGCAATGCAAGGCAACCTGTGTAGAGATAACATGTTTACAAGAAGTTGTCAAGGTTTTCAATTTGACTTCTGGTGACCTCAAATGACCTTTGAGTTTGACCTCTACTAAATACAATAGGGATCATCCACATTATACGACATCCAACAAACCATACCTGTATATGACATTGATTACCCTTCTTTGGATATACTGCTTACAAGGTTACAGTACCTGTTTGAGGTTATCTCCGATTACCTCAAGTGACGAAAGGAATCACTTACTTATAATGACCAACCCAGACATACCAAGTATGATACTAGTCATTGTTATTGTTCTAGAGATACCACATTTAGACAGTATTAACAGGTTGTGACATTTGAGCCTCTGCCAAAAACAATAGGGGCCATCTCCTTATTATGACCAACTCACACACCACCTATGAGATTTTTCATGGTTACCCTTCTGGAGACATTGTGTTTACAAGCAAAGGATCACACACACACATACTGTATACTCATCATCATTGCATAGATTCTTTTGCCTTTGGAAACAGTGAGAATCAGCCACGGAATCAATAATTTAAGGGTTCATCTCTTTGATGAAACACTACAGAACACAGAATCATGTCAAGTATTTCAGATTACAGAATTGCAACTTATTTACCTCTAAAAAAAGGTCTGTAATTTGATGTAAATGATACAAGAGATTTCTTCCTCACAGGAATTATTTCAAAGCCAACCATGTGTTAGGGTTAAGTTACATTGTCTGTACAGACCTGCCCTTCTCTAACATTTACACTTGGAATGCAAGGTTAAAAAAGTTTAAGACACAAGGGCACTTGCAGCAGATAAGAATCACATCAAAGACCTAGAAGTTGCATTACAGCATAGGCTTATACTTTTAAAGTGACGTTGAATGTAGGATCTATAGGCAGTGCAAAGAAATTTCCAGAAATATAACTGTTAACATGATAGCACTTTTCTTTTAATGAACAAATTTCAAAATTTTGATCACAAGTAAAAAAAATTGTACAAATTACACAATTTTCTTCAACTTTCATTAAAGACTGAATGATTTGAGATTGGGTTGATGTATTTACTTATATTTTCTGACGTTACCAACAGAAATCCATGAGCAGTACCTTTGAGCTTGTTTGCATTTTCAAAATCGGTGCACAGCACACTGTAGACCTAAATTAGGCTAAACAATGAACATTTTCCTAAGTAAAACACATATCTCAAATCCTGCTGAAGCTGCACAAAAGAAAACACCTTTTCCAAACTGTTTCATAATTTTTTTGTCACTACATTCACTTGCAGACATGAAAACAAGTTACTGCATTACTGCCACAGTATATAGAGCTCAGAACTCACTTTGAGCATGTGAATAGTACCAGGACTACATTAACTATGGTACTGAAGTATTACAAATACAACTTCTGGTTTTTCTGGTACCATCCAACCCTAATGACAAGATTGCAATGTGGTGCACTACAATAATTCCTACCAATGAAATTGCACATCAGCTAATGTTTGACCCCTGTCATTGGCATGGTAAGCCCCACATTGCACACATGAGTTTTTATAATGAAAATCTTCCGAGACAAAATTTCAAACCTACAGTACTGTAGATCAATCGGATATCACCTTCAGAATTGTAAACGATACCTTTTCAAAGTGATCCAACTTTACTGGATGATCGCTGCCAATAAGGTGGTTGCAATATTGTAATATTAGGAAACGATATCATGAGGGGACTTTGTTCCTGATATCATTTGTGAAATGACCCAAACAATATCATCCACACATTTGAGGAAAAACTTTTGTTAAAACAGACTTGGATCACATTCTCAATAACATAAATCAACCCTTAAGGTTGTACTAAACTTGAACAAACTAGGTTGATTTGCACATATGAAAACTGTCATGTCAGAATGAAGGTTAGACTTTAGGCTGTACAATGTGACTTTTGTACACAATCCAGGCTTTGACACAATTCAGGTGTGTGCGTTGGTTCCATGTTACCCCTGTGATATCCATCAACAATTGAGGGAAAAGTGCTCCTAAAAGCATTTTTGAAAGTTTCATATCGCAGGAACACTAGCTGCCAATTTTAAGAAAGGATTCAATTTTAAGAACAAAGAGTGGCCTCTTCTTTTAAGTAGATTTTTGCTTTGTAACCATTTACTTGGCCTAATCCTTCAGCATACACCTCTGGATGCATTTCAATTACATCATGTACAGTCCCATAAATGATCTGTTTCAACCCAATCAATGGGTATGCTTTACAGCCGATTTCTACCCCAACAAAGTAGTGTGTTTGCAGAGAATAAACAATTATGGGAATGAAGCCTCTTTGTCCTTACTTGAAACTCGGACATCACACTGACCACACACTTCGACTCTTTCACCTGTGTAGGTATGCAAATATGCATTGGTTTCAGTTTACCATCTGGCCAACATTTGTCAAATTCTGCCTCACTCATTACTGTTACTGTTGCAACAGTATCGATTTCCATTGCCACTCCCTTTCCCTTCAACTTGAACCTGAGTTCTCAATGGCTCCACAGTTTCCTTGTTCAACGAATACAAATCATACTGCACAGACATGTTTTCCAGTGTACCTGACTCATGTGATGCTATTTCCTTTGAATCACTTGTACAGTACCTATTTGATTTGTACTATGACCTTCAACATAAGGTTGTTTATGTTGATGACTGAAATTTTGTTGCTTAGGTTGCTGGCAAAGTGAAGAAAAATGCGGCTTTGTCTTACAGTTATAACATACTGTTTCCATGTGTTTACATTCAAATCAAGGTAAATCATTCACAACTTGTTTCTGTGGTCTAGGCTTGTGTACCAATTTGTTTACTTTCTGAATCCCAGATGGACTGGTATCATTTGTAACCATTTGTAAATCCTGTGATTGCTTGGTTGCCATCACCATACCTTATGCTGTTTCTACTGCTTTCTTGAAGTATATATGGAAGTATATATAGAGTATAAATGGCAGATGTGAAGATGACATTCTATACATACTCTGAAAACAGGCCCTGCAGATTTCTTAAATATTTCATGAATGTTGCTTTTTATTCCATAAATATGTCTTATTCAGACGTTTCATTCCACCCGACCCATCATTCTCTCTCTTGAATCAAGACCGTGCAAGGCATCTTTACCTTGTTTGATAGAAATGACATTCTAATACTCTCGAAATAGGCCCTGCAGATTTCTTACATGTATTTCACGAATTTTGCGTGTTATACTGTAAATATGTCTTATCTATACGTTTAATTCCATGTACCCCTCATTCCTCTCGCTAAAAGGTACCACTGCAGAATACAACGTCTCTCCAAGACGTATGACTGAGACTCCGTACGCGCAGTCGTAGTCACAGTGAATCGCACATGTATGTTTTGTAAACGAATGACTACTGGGACTGTTCCACACCATACTAGAAGCCCAGTGAACTTAAAATACTTTTAAGCAATAGTGTATCCCAATCACATGTTGAGTCATTCTCAAAATGGCCACTCCTTGTTAGCTATCACTGGGACTGCGACTGCACCTCCACTCAGATGATAGTAATCAGTGAAATTAGACTTATGTTTTCAACAAAGTATTGGATCGGCCACCACTGGGACTGCGACTGCGCCTCCACTCAGATGATAGAATCAGTGGACTTAGAATGTTGTTAGCTACCACTGGGACTGCGACTGCGCCTCCACTCAAATGATAGAATCAGTGGACTATAAGAATGTTGTATCCCAATCACAATGTTGAGTCGTTCTCAAAATGGCCACTCTTTCTTAGCTACCTCTGGGACTGTGACTCCACTCAGATGATAGAATCAGCGGACTTAGAATGATGTTAGCCACCACTGGGACTGCGACTGCACCTCCACTCAGATTGTAGAATCAGTGGACACCACTGGGACTGCGACTGCCCCTCCACTCAGATTATGAATCAGTGGATTTAGAATGTTTTCAAGAAAATATTCGATCAGCCAACACTGGGACTGTGACTGTGGCTCCTCTTTGGATGGGAAGCTCATAAGACAGATGAACATAAAAAATGTGACTGCACCACCACCAATGACGTAAAACTATGGGACTTTACAAAAAAAAGCTTAGAATTATGCACACGATTTCTACTGGAAGCGCACGGAAGAACCACGGTGCAGTTCGCATCCGAGATTTTTTAGGGTGCTGTTTCATTGGGACATTGTATTCTGCAGTTACTCCCTTTAAAATCAAGAGTCTTTACCTTGTAATTAGTTGCTATAGCGAACGAAAGTGTACACATGATCTAGTCAACTAAATTGGGGTGAAGACTTTCTATACTCTCGAAATAGGCCCTGCTGTCATTATAGGCTATGTGATTCAATTTAATTGACTTGCCGACAATCAATGCAGGACAGCCTTCAAACTAGTGCAGTTGAAATAGGTCCGGCAGGCCCTATTTCGAGATAATGCCATATATTATATATTATTTATAGGGCATAGCGGGGGCTAGTACGCCTGTGGCTATACCTAGTACTTACCTACTAGTACTAGTCTAGCCTATGCCCTAATTCGTTAGGTTATATAAGTTAATAAGTAAAGTAACAATAACAGTACTGTGTCGTGTGTGCGTGTGTTACTAACTTACTGTGTACCTAAGAAACCTCGCTACGAGTGAACAGTTAGCCTCGACTATAGCCTAGGTAAAGCATTTTAAGCGGCAAAGTTTTGTTTGCAGAATCAGTGTGGCAAGTCAAACGAATTCTCACCTTGCAAGTACCACCAGTCCATCATCATGAAAGATGTCAAGAAGTACTTGGTTCTCATATTCAAGCATTTTGTGCAGCTACTAATAGCGGCGCGAAGTACAATATTACGCAATCGCCAGAAGGGGATGGAACGCCAAAACAAACGATGTGTCCCGGTACATCAGAAAGTACATAACTATACCGAAAATTTATGTCTTTGTTATTGAACCAAAACGTACGTCATTGTGCCAAGAATATCCGTCACTGTTCCAACATTTTGTGGTTGTATCATTACTACTGCACCAAAAGCACGTTGACACCGTGCCATTGACAGAAGTGATGAACGATTATCTACGTAAGTCTAGAGTTAGAATTAGGGTGGTATGCAAATAAACGGAACAGGAGGCATTATGTAATGCTATTTGGATGCGTAAAAACGTAGGCTACAGTGTCTGCCCTGGTTGAATGACATAGACTTTGTACTCATTTATTTTTTATTCTCTCATGAAAGTGTAAATTATGCAAAATTTAAAAAATTGTCCCAAGTCGTTCCATGCCTGTACCTGGCAAAGATGGTCGGAGGGTAAAGATACTCCATATCTCCCTCTGAGAACTTATTTTGCTTATGTGACAACTAAGTCTCAGGGCCCAGCAGATCCATTTTTTTTTCAAAGTCCGGGTTTTTTACGATGGCTTTTAGAGGAGAGGTGGACGCACTGGGAGGGGGTCCTAGAGGAGCAAGAAAACTTGACAATCGTAAGGCAGTATATTTAAATGCCACGTGGCGCCATATTTGATGCTAGAGTTGAATTGGATAGGCTTATATACGTGTCAGCGGAACTGAAATTTTAAAAAGTGGTTGTTGAAATATCCAATCTCAGGCTTGCCTGGGGTACTTTAAAATGAAAATATGATAAGACGGTGCATAGTCTTGAAAAACAAAAAATATAGATCTGTAAACTCACCACACATAGTAATTAAATATTTGGGTGAGCCTTTATCTTGGTTCATAGGCTAGCCACCACAACCGGTTGTTGCCGGCAATTCACCAGACTATCGCCAGGCACAAAACTAAAGGAACTGTTCGTTTAACTGTAAAAGTGAAGAGTATTTAAATATATGTGGTAAAGAAAAATAGCTTTTACAAAAAGAAACCTTCAAAAAGTCATTTTGAAACACCGACACACCAGGGTCAATTCTTGAGGATTGCATCATTTGCCATATCAGCATATGAAAGATATTCCAAAGCACATGTGGCATCCCATAACTTTAGAACCTTCCCAGCAGTCAATATCCTTAGGCTAGCCGACAATAAGGGCCATTATGTTGCATAGGAATGGGAGCCTTAGTCGAATCATTATCAATTCCTCCTAAGCCAACATGATCTGGAGGGCCGTAGGTGGCCAAGTGACCGACAGAGGGCCAACTACAGTTTGCATAATGCGTCACAGCATCGCCGCGATAGGCGGACCTCCGTCGGCAGACAAATTTGGCCACCGGCGGATCACAACGTCCTGAGTAGTACTTTATTCCCTTTTGTGTTGTCTAAACTTGATCTGGGGCCTGCTTCTGATAATTTTAAGACAAAAACTCATCACCCCAGACAGTTTCAATTCTCCCAACCACCAACGTCTAGTCACTTCCTCAGACTGTCTTAAAATCCTCCACAGGTGTTATCAAAACAATGGATCCCTCTGTACGCTGTGTATTATGAGCTACTCTGCATCTTTCGAATTTGCTGTCAATCAAAGAGTACTGTAACTTAGAACCAGTTGAGAGTTTTGCTTTCCGGAAAGTAAAAATATAGCTTCAGTAGGGTGATGAGTTACGGCCTTTAAGAAAATTTGTCCTTGCTCCACAAATCCAGCGCACTTCTGCTTTTTTAGTGTCCAATCGGTAATGTTGAACATTTTCAGCTATTTCCTGATTGATTGTGAAGCCAACGACATTAACCAGCTTTTACGGTACTATACCCTATATAGAATTTGGGGATTCCTGCGCATTTTGTTCACCGTCGGTGAAGTCACTATCAGGGACATTTGGGCAACTTTTTTGGTATTGTATGATCCTTTTGAGATGGGTTTTGTTTGTGGTCTGAATACTGAAGTAGGCGAGTTGAGATATACATGGTGTGACAATGGAGCCAATTGAAGCAATTATGGAAAAGTTATGGATATTTAGCTGGCGGAACGTACAGTATCATTCGAGGCGATGTGCGATATTGCTCCAGTAACACGGTATGGTAACTTGGACGGCCTCTAGCAGAAATAACCCACCTGAGATACGGAAAATTGAAAGTGCCATAAATGGCCAATGTATCAGCTTTTCAAAGAGTGGTAGCTTATATCTGTTAAAAACTTTTACAGGCTTTAGAGACCACATTAATTTTGCGATTAAGTGTGTAATGGGGCAATTAGAAGGGTATGCTACCTTCGCATTATTTTGGCAATTTTTTATACGCCATGTTGTCAAAGTATATAGGTCTAATTCAATTGTGGTGTACACAAGTCTTCTTCTTTTGCTCTATACAAGAACCCCGGTCTAGATTCGGAATTAGCAACAAATACATCAACACTCCTGCTTGCAGTACCAACGTAACGTAACGGTTTTATAGCACAATGACATAAAAGTTTGATGCAGTGACGAATATCGATACAATGACGTATATTTCGATATACAATCAAATTAAATTTCAAAGTTTTCGGTTTCGGCTATGTTGACATATGTTTTCTGTACAACCACGTTACACATTAGGCCTACATCATCTGACATCATATATTAATGTGGAGTTACACCGGTGGGAAACTTCGATTGGGTTGCCTGCATAACAGGTTAATCAAATGGATAGGGGGGCCAGAGGTGTCTTCGCGGAGAGAAGGGTTTGGGGAGGGGGTATGTATACCCCAATCATATTTTGACCCCAAAAATATAATTTACCTAAAAACGCGGTATTTAAAGCTACATTTATGTATACAGGTATGGAAGACAAAATAAACAGAAGAAACGGCCTCGGAAATGACAATATGACAGTGAATGAACTCGGAGAGAGACTGACTGACTGGTGGAATTTCCAAGACCATGATCGTCCCAGACGGATCCAAACCAAGAACAAGACCAAAGCATGTTGAAACCGACACCGGAAAAATCAGTCTCGACGACACCGAGACCGGTCAGTACGTAGCAATAGCACACTGCGGGCAGATATGGCCTTAGGCCCTTTGATTTTCCTCCAATTAAAGGAATTCTCCATCGTCACTTCTTATGTTTTAAAAAGATGCAAACATTATTGTACACAAGTCATCGTTCTCATTTTCAGGAAATCTCTCAAAGAAATAGCAAAATGAATTATTTTAGTAAATATTCGAGGTACGAGTCTGTTGCTAGAAATCAATCGGTTGTGACGTAGCACCGACAAATCTAGATTGAACATTGCCCTTGATTTGTAGCTCAAGCTGTGGGTTACAGTAATGTTCTGATCTCTTCTTTAGTGATAAAACCTTCGTTTCACCATGGTGTGACATAGACCTACCTTTGAAAACATCGTTCGGAGCTACCTAATTGCTCAAGGATTAGTTGACTTAATGAAGTTGGTCTGTGAACGATATTGAACTGTTACAGACGAATAAAGGATAGAAATACCTTTGAGCTAATTATACAGCTTACCTTCGCTTGATTTGGTGGGTCTTAAAGTATAAACAGCAGTTAAATTTTATGTCCATCACAATAACAGCTCCTCTGATTTCATGCGTTTAGTATGTTAGTATCTTACTGAATGTATCTTACTGAAAGTAGACATTCATAGGGTTTTCATAATCTCTGAACGAAAGAATTTTTGCGTCCAAGACCTTGCCAGAAACAGGAAGAGTGCAAAAATGGAAAACGGTTTTTGTCGGTTCTACGTCACACATTTTCAGGCTCGTGCTGAAGTTCAACTTTCAAAACGTTCTATCATATCTAAAGAAGCTTCCTCTGGTAAAATAGTTATATTTAACTGATAGAACGGTAGCGAATCTCATATATTATGTGAAGTTTTTTTTGTTGGTGGAGAATTCCTTTAAGAAGGTGTTTACTTTCACTAGGGAAATCTATGCTCTAGAACCAGTTCTAAAAGAGAACAATATAGGGAATCGTTGTAAGCAAAGCCTCACACTTAAGGGGCAAATAATTTACGTAAATTGGTGAAAATCAGGGCTGAAAATCGGGCACCATCTTACAATAGGTCGAGTGACATGCAACTATAAAACTGGCTGGCTTCGCTCAGAAGAGTAAACTTCGAATGATAAATCCGTTGAAATTGTCTTTATGTTAGTTCCCGTTCAAAAGATACGCCATTTCAATGTTTGAAAATTTCTGCCATGACAGATCTGCCGACATTGTTAACGCCAGTATTGCTACTTTCGATCCCTCCATGACCTCTTACCACATCACGTTTCGAAATACTTTTCACACAACTTTACAATTCATGAACACAATACCAGGCAGTCGACATTACTGCATCAAGATCCTATCTTAAATTTCTCTCAGCAAAACAACCTCCGTAACCGTGCTATTAGGCTCTGGAATTCACTCCCTTTTTCTGTTACAGCCAAGTCAAGAGACAAGTCTTTCAGGAGATCTATACTGAGATATTTTTTCCGTAGTTGATAAGCCTATTTTACTCTCTTTAGCGACATTCATATTCTCTAGTAAGTCTTCCTCACAGGTGCATGTTTATCTATCTTGCCGTTTTTTTGCCTGAGGGTTAGGGGTTGTTGGGAGTTGGGATTGTGCGTCTCTTGGGTTGGTTTCCTTATGGGGAGGTTTTTTGTTCTTTTTATTACATTTTATTTTTCTGCTCTGTACTTGTCTTTTTGTATGTTTCTTCTTGCTTTCCTAGGGAAGTGGACTTCACAAAGCCTTAATGGGTTTACTGTTCACTTCCTTCCACTCCATGTGTGAATAACGTACGTTATATATTTGTCTCAATTTATTTGTCATGTGAAGTGGAGAATCAAATGAAGCGAAAAACTAAATAAGATATAGGTAAGCTGCACAGTGTTAGTATTTTTTTTTTTGCTGGCCCAATTGTTTCTAAATTACTTGCAAGCCTTTCGTGTTTGGTGAGTGATATCGATAATTTATTAGGAAAGCAATATTCAAGATACGTACCTCGGAACATGCCAAATTTTGAATTGTCCTTGAAATGGACGTAACAAATACAGAGGATAACATGCAGTGGGACATATTATGTTAATGCCTTGCTGGACGTTACCAATTTGCATACTCGTTTAGCCAGTTTTTATTCATTATGCACGTATAACGTACTTTATTTATAAGATGGTCAATATTTGACGGAGTTTCATGGAATTTGTAGGTAATTTCAACATCTTTAAATGATTAATACACATGACTTATAAGCATGCCAAATGGCACGTAAGCCTACACCTCTAGATGACACACCCACGTTGGGACAACATTTGCATTTGATTGGAGAACGCTGTCTAAGTACGCTGTTGCCGTTGGTTATGGGGCAAAAATGATGCTATTTAACTCAACAGTTGGTAAGACTGCATTTGTCCGTTTAGCCCATACCCATTTTTTGTCTGGGTGTACGCAAGTGACACTTATTTCTTTTTAGTGTCATCCCCTGGGGAACTGCCTCAACACAAGGGTTACATTTGTAAAATATCAGACCCTAGGGCCAAATGTCTGTCAGCGTTTGCAGTAAAGTTTGAAAATAGCGCAGGGACATAATTATAAGCCGTTAAAGGTATGATCAAGATATTAATCTTAAGATTAATTAAGAAGATTTGATAAGAGAACTGAAAGGAAGACAATTTTAAGATTACGCTATACAAATGCAACAAAGAGGTTAGAGTTAGAGTAGTGGTATGAATAAACCAAATAATTTGCAGAATTGCATGATGGGTATCTCTATGTGCCAGGAAGAAAAATAATAACCATTGTAATTATAACGTTCAATGGAACGGACTTCAGTAGCAATGTTACCCATGCATATTTACAATTTTAATTTGTTTAGGCTATGACCACGAGACTAGAGAGCTGTCATGCACTGACAGCAGCAAAACTATTTCCTAACATAAAACAGAATACAACTAGGAGACTTGACATGTTCTTGTGCATGTTCTCCTTCTTCAAATAAGTCATGAAGGAGTGCCTATAAAAAATTCTCAAAACTGAGTTAGGAACTAAAGTTTGTGCAAAGCATCATCCCAATGGACATTATAAACTCAAGATTCAAGTTTAAGTGCTTTCTTTTAAACTGCCCCCTGCTTAAAACGCTTTGATCAAAGTGCCTCCGCGTAAAGGCAGTAGGCCTATCTTGCTTTTATGTTTTGCAACATCGTGTTCATGGCGGAGCATGCACAGTTTCTCTCGAAAATACATAGGCCTACACGCGGGTGCTAATACATGGAATATTTACAACAGACAGAAAAAAAAAATCAGAAAAACCGAAAATACTAAATTATAAATATACAACTTAACACATACATTTACGACCCACGACGAATTATCTCCATCTGGTAATGCATTGGATGTGTAACTAGCATTGAGCCATTTCTCCTCAGAGATAATTCTTGACCCTCGACGTTTTTCAATTCACATAGTTGAATAAAAATAGAAAAGAAAAGGAAGAGTTCCATTTGAGCAATTTCTGATCCAATACATCTTCTTCTTCCAACACCGAACCGAATCAAAGACTCTACCTTCTCGTTGTCTAGTTTTGTGCCGTCGTCTGATAGGAACCTTGTAGGATCGAACTTTTCAGGTTCCACCCACTCCTCTGGGTCGTGATGAACAGAATATAAATTCACAATGACTACCATGTCTCTAGGAATGAAGTAATTGTATCCGCCACCGAGAATGGTATCACGGATCGGACAGTGAGGTACGGCAGTTGGAATGGCGGATGCATGGCGAGACACTTCTGCAATAAAAGCCTCCGTCAGAGGGAGATTCTTTCGATCAGCTAACGACGGGAGACGGTCACGCCCAACAACTCTGTCGATTTCATCCCTTACTTTTTGTTGAATCTCCGGGAACATGATAGCGTAGAGGAATGACCACAGAAGAGTGGCCGCAGTAGTTTCGAAACCGGCCCTAAAGAAGTCGATGACTGTGGAACGTACTCTTTCGTCCGTCAGTTTCAGCTCTTCCTTTTGTTTGGGATCAAGACTGTCGTTGAGAGTCATGAGATAGTAGAATATGTCACTGTCCATCCCAGACTCGTAATTTTGTATGTGTTTGTCCATATGGACTGAGAGAAGATCCCTCAGTCTGGTCGGTAAAATTTCTGAAGTTGTTTCTCATACTAGGAAAGAGTATCCCCAGCCAGGGCAAGAAGTCGGCTTTGTTACTCCCTGCAATTGAATCTATGACAAGTTCCAGTTTGTTGACGACATTTCTCACCTCAGCGTGATGCAAGTCATGACGCTCTTGGAATATCATTCCAGCCATGACGTTGCTCACTGACAACTTCATCAATTTAGAAGGGACCATTATCGCTCTGGACTTCTTCTTCAACACAGACTCTATCAACTCCATGGCCTCATGAGTTACGTGATGTTCGACATGAGTAGACTGTTTACCTGACGCAAAATGACGCACTGCACTTTCGGCCAATTTTCGGTGCAATTTCCAACCCTCGTCATAAGAGGAAAAGGCAACAGAACCGCCATTTATTTCGATCGTGTCTAAGAACCCATTCAGCTTTGGTCGTCCAGCAAAGTCGATGGCCTGCCGGATCATGGCTTGCTGGATTGCACGCCTCCCATTCAGGATAATTACGGGACGATTCCCAAGATTGACTCGAATGACGTCACCATATGTTCTCGTCCATTGATAAAATGTTATGTATGGCTCCGACCCAAGCTGTAAGAGATTACCAAAGATGGGAAAACCAACGGGTCCCGGCACATCTCTTGAGTTTGGTGGTGTCTTCTTTCGATATCGAAGTGTGAACAATTTGACTATGATCATGGCTGTTCCAAATGAAATGATAACCGCCATGTTCTCAGTTAGGAACTGCAAAATACTCGATGAGATGATATCGGATGAATGCGTCCATGATGATAATCTACCGACGGATATCAGTCTATAGCCTGACTGATTCTGCTGGTGGGTTTTTTTTTTCTGTGACAATTGTTAGCAAGTATCACGATTTAGTTGCATATAGCTGATCAGGTGCCTTGTATAAATACCACCTCAATTAGGTAATTGCTTTATATATAAGATGATTTGTTTTTGCCAATAATTCTGTTTAATATACTACAAAATACTCCTTTAAACAGTCCTAGCATCACGTACATAAACTTCACCACTGGCTTACACGACTTTGCTCTATCATGTAGTCCTAGACCTGACACAATCATGAACTTCAGACTTCATATTCACCTGCCATAGCAAGGTGCCTTCCACAACGTGCCTCTCAGGTAATTGCTTTCATTGTGTTTGCTCATTTAAGCATTGCAGCATTGCAAGGGTTGTGAATGGTATTCTTACGCCTATGTATTGTCACGTTAGGCAAATATTTGTTTCTTACTGAGCACATCACTGTGACTGTATACTAGCTTGGTACAGTAAGCTCTGCTGAAGGTCTTAGCATTCAGTGCCACCATTATCATTACACTTTATTGCTAGAATTATCATGAACTGATTATCGGTAATGCTAATTATGATCCAGGAATTGTGTCACCTTTTCATGCTGTAATATATAGCGAAGAAATTCTGCAGTCTATACTATACAGGAAGTTGCGTTGTAGGCAACACCCCCCTAATTTGTGACCATAAATGTAATATCTAACCGCATCATAAAGTAATAATGTTTAACAACAAATGTAATGGTCTAATAATAAATATGCGGCTGTGGCCATAGTATCTTGTCTTGATGGAAATTTAAAGTGATTCCGTGTGTACTACTGAATAACCAGAAGGATATGATTGTTTGATCTTAACTTTTTCTTTACTTTTAAATATACACGAGAGGTTGTAAATGGACGGACTACTTTCAATTGAGGAAAATGACAGTAACTACTTTGAAAAGCAAGGGGATCGGCATAAAAACAGTAAAAAAAAAGCAAATAATATTTAAAAATTAACGGTTCTTACTATAAGCGCCTACTTAATAACTATGCAACACTACAGGTTTCCCTGGTCTACCAAAAACATATATACTCAAGTCATCGCTTCTTGGTCGGTATTCGGAATTGTACTATTTGGTGAAAGGAAGCACTGCATTTACAAATTACCTACGAACTGATCACAACATTGCTGCGTCAGTGATTCCGAGTTGTTTTGATTAACTGAATATGCAATACCAGTGTACATCCTATTGGCTTGTTCAAAGAAGCACACCGTTGATATGAATGAAAACTGTCAACTACTACATTATCGCATTTTAATTTTTTGGTTGTTATGCTGGAAGAATTTGAGATCACATGGCAGAATTAACCAACTGAAAGCTATTTATTTTCCAAGATTTTCTGAATGGTGCAATTAAAAGCCTTACCAAACTTTTGAAGATCAAATTTCAATGTTTTACTTTTTGCTTACTAGGCACGCAATCACTTTAAAGTGTTCTAGACAATCAAGAGTCGGTCATTAAGACTCGATGTAACCAAAAAGGATAAGTCTTTGTGGTGAAAACTTGGGTGTACATTGAACATTAAAATAGCGAGAGGAGTGTAAAAGATCCATCGGCATTGTTTTCGGTGTTACAGTCAGTGTGCAAGCGGGGTCGGAATTAAGCCAAGGCCAGACTTGCAAGGACCCACACTTAAGTGAGAATCCCCATTAAGTAGCATTACCTGTAATTTGTAAGGAATAAAAACTACACGAGATTTGATGTAGGTTATACTTCAAAGGGCCTCATTACAATCAATGTGATGATGTAATTAATGTTAGGGTATGTCTGGGGAGTTTATCTGGGGGTAATTTTTGTTTTGTAAACTTACATGTATGTAAGAAATCGATGAAGTCTCTTTTGTAAGGGATGATGGTGGGTGACCATACTATGAAATTTCTGTTCATTGCATAACTTCTGCCACTATAGTCTTGTAGAGGATTATATTCCTCGTTAGTTCCACGCCACTGTTCCACTTCTGGTCCATTTTATGACAAGGGTCTCATCAAAAGTAATGAATGCAATTCTTAGGGAACTTAAAAGTACATGTCAAACAATTTACAAAGTGTGGTTGGAATAAGTCTGAGTGTATATAAGGTACATGAAACAGGGAGTGTGAAGTGGGACCCTACTCATACCCAAGTGGGAATGAGACCAAAATTCCTGTAATAATAAACCTGGTGATTCAATTAAATTTTATCAATGAAAACTCTTGCTCCATATTTATTGGCAGTGTTTGTGAACTCACAACAATATGACAGGTAAAGTCATCAGTGTGTGACATATGCTTTCAAATAAGCACACAACATTTTTTCTAAGCCAGTCATGAATTTCATGTTGCTTAACAAATCAATGATTTTTTTTCAAAACAGAATCGTATGCAAGCACGTAACCTCCTCCCCCACTAGCAGCATATGACCTATTTGACCATTCATGGAACTACTACAAATGGAGAAAAAGCAGTCTTTGTGACATCATGCTATTGTTTAACCACTCTGCAAATTCATTCAGTACGTAATTGTTCTAATTTGACAGTTCCTTTGTCCCATTGCTCCAAGAAGTCTTTTTGAACATCCTACATATGTTCCGACTAACAGGAGTCAAAAAGTTCGATTGTATGAAAAGAAAGTCTGCTATCTTAGTTTACACATCCAAAAATGAAAGAATAAATGGAATTTTTTAAAAGGCAATGCGCAGTTTCATAATCAACAGTATATTTTTTAGTGATAAATGTGCAGTCTACAGTTACCCTTTAGATCTATAAAACAACCCACAAATAAAGAAAAATTGGCATTCTGTTAAAGCGCTACCACCCATTTCACGATGGAGTATATTTTCGAGACTGAAAACAGAACCTTTTCGTTAGTAAATTTCACATCTTTCAGGATCGTTCCTGACAGCAAAACTTATTCTAAGCTAGATCACTTAGTTTTGTTAACTTGATGGCATATCTGCGCACAAGTGCCCATTCTCGGAAATCTCTTCTACTCCGAAACCAACAGTATGGCTGTACTAGGATTTACAGGTGGCGCTATATCTTTCATACAACTGTTGCTAAACCTACAGTAATCCAGGATTATAGGCCTTTGTACCAATTAATGAGGGGTTTGAGCATTGGAATGTTGGAACAGATCATAACTTCAAAGGGTTACAAGCTGCTTTTACTCCATTTGTAGTGGCTCCATGATTTGACTGTGAATTTATTTTGACTGTGAACTTATTTTGAATGAAAAGTTAAAGAGATTCATTGAGCTGTTTCGTGAAATTCCCTAAACTGTCCTAAACCTGTCACGTTTTCTTCAGATACTCATGACAAATGGTCAAACTAAGAGGATCCCCACGTGCTACTCATCTTACCTGAGAATGAAAATACAGGCTAAATATTATGTGGCCTAGCTAAATGCATCCACCATATTGATCATCTAAATAACGTTATTTGGCTCCTACCAACAGAAACTTGGTTTGTAAACAAACTGCAACCTACAAAATGTGCTTATATTGACAGTATTAATACTAAATTCAACATGATTCAACAGTAACCACTGATGTGTGATGAGCTTGTTGAAAATAAAAATCTACCCCAAATGTCCTTTGTAAGAGGGATGCTCCCATTCTAAGACAGTCAGATGTCAAATATCCAACATTATGGCAGTCCTAAAGATATTTGTTGTGAGGACATCACTACAGCTTTTATCAATTAAATTTTCAGAAAAAGAACAAATTGTTATTGAATTTTAGAAGGCATTTCACAATCGTAACTTTTCATAAATAGTGAAAGCACAGTACATATTCAAGGTTCCTGCAATTTCTATGGAATCAATTTTAATGACTTTTCCAGGACCAAACAAAGAGTTTCTATGACCTTCCTTTTGAATTCTTACATAAACTACCCATTTGAGGTGATGAGAGTGATCAATGTTATTATAACAAGTGAGAATAGATTTTCAGTTTACGAGTAAGAATAGAACAATATCGTTTTGTAGAAATTTCCATAATTTTAAAACTTTTCCAGACCTGTTTTCAAATTTTCATAATTTTTCCAGGTTTTCCATGACCACAGACACCATGATATTGCATACTTGATGTGTTCTCAGCCTGCCTTCAATAATTCAAATATTCAAGGATAATATTGCCAAACCAGGTTTTGACTTTCATTTATATTCCTTACCACAAGAGCCACATACACAAATAAAAACTATATGTCCACACTCTGCTCCTTGATTTTGCTGACTGACTCCTGGGGGAAGAGAAGGGGCAGGATTTGAAGGGCCATGTTGCTCTTCTGTTCATCTGAAATTAGACAAAGCAAAAAATAGAACAAGAATGATGGGCTAAACAATGACAAACAATCTGAGTCATCTTGAAGTTCAATTACAATACCATGTCCTGGAGTGTAGTATTTATATGATACTGTAATTTGAGGAATACCAAACTGGTACTTTGTAAGGTTCTCATTTTGGTTGACAATTTGGAGATTTGATAAAAATATTGACCAATACTTTATCGAAGGATGTCTCCAAATGGGAATATTATACACTTACAGAGTGATTCTTCGTTTTCCCACATTTTGACATATAAGCTGTGGTCAAGGTTACTGGTCAATACCAGTCATGTTTAGTAAACACCATCCATCTGACCAGCGAAAAGGACCTAAATGTTACAGCCAAAGATTGGGAAAGTAAGAAGCACACCCAAACTTAAATCATACATGCAGTTGGCAGCGTTATAAGAAAAAATGTTCCTATTGCAAAAATGCTTAAATCTGTAAAGAGTAAGCAATTTCCAGTTTAAAGAACAAGGTAAAGTAAAACATAGTTGACCCAGCCATCAAAGACCTTGACTAGCTTATAAGTGATACAATGAGCTGGCCATTAGTAGAGCACTATTCACATTAACATCACTTAATTTTTACACAGCAACAAATATTGCATGTATCCCTTGCAGTGACAGGTAAGTGACAAACTGAGCACTAAAACTAGCTACTCATACTTGTATAAACATACTTTAGAGTTGAACACAACTACATTTCCAACAAAATGGTGGGATATTGCAGAGCTTCAAAACAGGAGTTAAAGTACAAATCTACAAGGAATGAAATCTCCATGGCTAAGGAAACAAAAACACTACCTATTGTTTCAAGTTCTGCATGAAAATGTAGTGTTTCTTGCCATTTAACCTGCTTCTCAGCATAAGCAAGGACCAAGTTGACCTATTTTGGCCATTTCAAGTAGAGTGAATCTGCTGTTTCATGAAAGAGAATCCGGAAGTCCTGATCCACCTGAATTTAAAAGCAAATGGTTACTGTTTACTTTACTATTTAACTGTTATCCAATAGAATCAAGATAGACTGAAGTACTGGACCAAAAGTCACATTAATTTTATATACTTTTTAATGCATCCACTTCCATAGAAACAAAAGCCTGCTGAGTAACTGGACGGTGTGGAGGATGGGGATGGGCAGTACAGTATGACTGGAGAGAATTTGTGGCTGTAAGGGTATTGGTAGAGTTTATGACAGTTATTTTGCCAATTGATTGGAGATGGAATGTGACCTTTGGAATGCCTGGCTTCAAAAGGCTTTATATGGGAATTACATGAACGCTACCTTTGACCCACATAAAGGCTATAAAGCAAAATGAAACAAATAGAAGTGTCCATATAAATATGACAATATCCTAGCCTACAGAAGATTTTCTCGTGCATTTTCGTTCAAGTTTTGTCAGCTGCCCATGTGTTTCTTAGCATCACAATTCTTTTATCATAATTTGGGGAGGTGCTACCCTGTATTCTTGGAAATATAAAAAATATACAAAAATAATAACAATAGGTTTAAGTCGCACATTAGTCATTAAATTTAAATTATTTCTCCCTGTAGAAATGTAGGACACATTTAGAGTTGCACTTGACAATACTAAGACTTTGAATGTTCTCCATGTGTAATCAGTTGTTGTACTTACAAATGATATTGTATTTGATGCTAGACGCACTTGTTGTTGAACGTCACTGAACTTCTGTGCAAAGACCACACTGCTACGTCAGGACATAATCGACTACGTCATGTCAAGATAGACTTCCTATTGGTTATGTAGTTGAGCTATATTTAGCTCTGTGCATAGATACAAGCACTGCTTGCGGACTGTGTGCAAACACTGCGTGAACTCATATACAATTATAGCCAATCACAGAGCAGCACTAAAGGCTGTGCGGATGCATTTACTGTATTGTCCAATCAGCGTCTGCCGCGCTCTTGCGCGGGCTCTGGTGATTTGGGTGTTCTTCGCATGAAGCATATTTTGAACTCAGTTTAGCTGGGACCGCACTCGCGTTAGGACGTGTTGACCTTAGGTCTAGTAATATTTATCTTTTTAGCTTGCTTCTCACCTGTATTTTGACCTTGTTATCATTTTGAAGAGTTAATAAAACATTGTGAACCTTGAAGAATCTTCTCACTCGATCTTTACGAACTTTTCCTTCCTGAATTCCCCGTTTTCGGCGCTTTATAGTTTTCGCACGCTACAACGCTTCGACTGAACCAGGCCGAACCTAAAGTAGGCCTTACAGAAAGATCTAAGACAGAGGTATCTATTAGCTTCGTCGCAGGGAGATGGCTCTTAGGTTGAGGTGAAGCTGTGTCCCTACTTCGTACATTTCTGAGTCGCGTCTCCAGATATCCAGTGGCATCATGATAGCCTAGCTGTGGCTGAACTGTAACAAATGGCCTATTGAGGAAGCAATTAATGCACTGTCAGTGATGAGTACAATTGTGTGTGATTAAATTCAGCAGACTGGGTGAACATTTCACACAATATGCTGTGGTTTAAGACTTTGCTTTAAAGAGGGGTTGGCCAATCCTCCAAAACTTCAGTGACGTGTTGGCATGCCAATATGCTTCGGATAAATAAAACCATGGTGAATGGTTAAAACTTGCTTCAGAATTCTCGTGTAATGTATGTGGAAGGCTGCTACGTACCATGCAGCAAAGAATATTTTAGCAACTTTCAGTGAGCTTAGGCCATGTTATGTAACGCACAGCCCTGTTCAAGGGCTAGCCTATGCTATATTTCAACCTAGCTCAAGTTATAGTAACTCTGAACTAGCCTAGACTGTATCTAGGAAGGCCTTGGCCTGACCAACAGTGTATGGTGGGTACAATTTAGAACAGGGCCTTTGCATCTGGGTCCCCTCTAGGAATGTTTTGACTATACTGATAGCCTAAGCAACTTCGGTTTTAACCTAAACATTAGGCCTAATGCTAATAGGAATAATCTTTAATCTTTGCTGGTTTGGCTAATTCTGACTCCGTCTTTCCATTATGAAATTCGATCAGCCAACATACTGTCGCTGACCTAGGCCTATCATAAGGAACGGTTAAGCTTGAAGTAAGGCTTGTTCTATCACAGGTAGACTGTCCACACATACCGTACATAACATAGCGACGGTAACTTCCATGTATGAAAATCTTTAGAACCTCACCATTACCCTTTCATTCAGGCTTCAGTTCCAAATGCAACTCAGATACACCAAATAAACAAGAAAAATCATATATTACGCACAATTTGTCCAATTGCAGGTTTTTTTTCCAAAAATGTAATTTTTGGCGATGACTATGGGCTACGTTGCTGTAAAACACTGTAAAATGCCACGGAGCATGCCCACCTTGGCGCAACTACGGAGTGTCTTCACATCCTATCTTTACAAGTTAAAGTTACAAGTTATTTCGAGAGTAGGCCCTATATATCTACATCTGCTTTATATACTCTCGAAACATGCCCTGAAAATTTCTTAAATATTTCACGAATATTGCGTTTTATTCCGTAATTATGTCTTATTCACACGTTTAATTCCACCTACCCCTCATTCCTCGCTAAAATCCTTGCGTTCACTTTTGCATACTCACCGAGTAACTAAATATTGTTTAGTGTGTATTAAATCTGCCTTATTCACCTCAACCTCCCCAGTCAAGTGCACTGCAAAAAGCGCAGGCCTCCTATTCAAACGAATCTTGTACGAATGAAAAGTACCAAATCAAAATGGGAAGTCTTCAGAAGATTTCTTGTCAATGTGAATAGGAAAGGCTCAAAAGTATTTGACAAGGGATTCTTGTCAATAAAATGACAATTTTTTTGGTTTAGTATCAGTGCTGGAAGGCCTCAATATTCTTGAGTATCACTGTACAAACAATGAGAAAAAATTGCGTGATGGCCTAGATCTGCAAAAGCAGTTGAGCCGACCACGAACGCAATCAATCGCAGCAATGCAACCGATATCGCCACACCATCTAATAAATCATACGGCTATAAATCACGGACAAAATCTGGTTTGGTTGCATCAGGCATAATACTACAAGCATGGCAATGAAAATGTCAGGCTTAGAGAGTAAGTTGCTGAAATGTAGGTCAGAGGTCAGACAGCTCTCTCCGCCGAATTTTAAGAATATGGTCAACTTTATTTCATCTACGTCGTGTTCAGATTATTACAGTTATGGTTAAAACTTGTTTATGGTGGGGTCAGTCATTACGCTTTAGGTTAAAATTTATTACATTTATGGTGGGTTTTACATTCATGGTTAAAACTGTTACATTTATGGTAAGTAGTTAAATTTATTTTGGCTGCTACATTTATGGGTTATGCAAGTCTTATGTTTCAGCTGTTACCCAAGGATGATGATCTGCTGGTGAACATTATCTAAGTGTTAGTAATAACAGCAGAAATATGAAAGAAATGGTTTACAATATGTATCTTACCGAATATGTAGAGTGTACGTAATTCTCGCCGTGGTGTGCGGAGTTGGTAGACTCCATGTCCATTTTCAACTTCATAAATGTTGTTATTTAATTACAGTATTTGACATTCGTATATACCACACCTAGGGACGTAGCTAGGGTCATAGTTTTTAGGGGGTGTGAACTGGCTGGGTATTTTTCCAACTGAGCCGCTACAGTTTCGGACACTAGGAATGCAGGGCAGGATCCAGAATTTTCGTGAAAGAGGTTGTGCAATGTTCACGAAAAAGGCGCCATCCGGCCCCTACGAAATGATTTTTTTTTTGGGGGGGGGGGGGAGGGGAGTAACGGCCGGGCGATTTAAGGGGATCGCCACCATTGGTTGGCGAGAGGCGAAGCGCAAAAGAAAATTTTGGCATTTCAAACCAAAAACCCCAGATGGTAGGAAACAGCACTTTCCGGATGTACTTGAGCTGCAACTTATCCAGACTTGAAAAAGGAGTGTTATGTCTGTACTTCAATTCATGTGAAAAACGAAAAGTCAATCAATGAAAAATTGTACCGTATTTTACATCACACTGCTAAAGATTTCTGTAAATTTACAGACTTGTTTTACTTAAACTTTCTGTATTTTGCTTTTAACAGGAATTTCCTGTATCGTTACTGACAATTTGAATTCCCACTGAGTAAGAGAATGATATTTAACATTCTCTGTTTACTTGAAAAACCATTTTTGTTTGATTGTTTCTTAACCAAATTTTACTGCTCAGTAGAAAATCTATTGAAATTTAGAGACATTTTAACAGTAATTTGTATTTTTCTGAATTTGCATGATATGTGCTGTCGGAAAATATTCATTTTGCCTTCGAAGTAGAAAGGAAGCAAACACAAGCAAACAAAAAAAGGAAATAATCCGAAAATTTTCAATCCTTAAAACGAATCGTTCTGCCAAGTTTCAGTTCTTAACAATGTTTCATGTTCATGTTGCATGTTCACGTTTAAGAATTCTTTTTTAATTTACTATTTTCTTAGTTACATATATCAAGAAACTGACGTTTTGTCACATATATCATATAAGACGCCCTGATTTTAGAGCACTGATAATTGGTACTTATGTCATCTCACCTTAACAGGCTATTACGCACTTGGTCGGAAAAAATAGAAACGTGTCACGAAGTAAGTGTAGAGATTATGTAAATATACCGCTTTTGGACTTAGAGCTCACTTTGCACAAATGGGTGAAGCCTATTTTATAAGCAATTTCCAGATCAAGATGATTGCTGTTTTTTCGAATAATTTCCTTTGTATCATTTTTCTTCTTATCAGAAAAGGTTAACTTTATTATGACTTTCTGAAATGTTTACATCCAATGTTTTTGAGTTCTTTGTAATATTTATTTTGTAAACAATTGTTACACTGTATAAAAATGTGACTTTCCAATGACAACGTTCCTACCTCAGATTTGCAGCGCAAGGTCAACTTTTTCAACAAAGTATATTCGCAGTGCATTCGTTCGAAGCCTCTTGGTAAAGACACATTACATTGAAATGCTATTACCAGGTATACATTATCAGGAAGTGTATGTTAGTTGTAATAGTCTAAAAGTACAAAAGCAGTTTATTTTGATAAATATCAAAACGTAGGGCATGAAAATATTGAACGGTAAATGTTATGCGATTTTACAGAAGATTTTTGTAAACTAATTTACATACAAAAAATGAAGAAACGCACCCTTAATGTTATTTCATAATTCTGTAATTGTAACTATAAAAGAAAAAAATGATTAAAAATGAAGTTTACACAATTTTTTTTAACAGTGCAGGTGGGTTAAAGTGATAGATTCATAATGAATTATGCGCCCTCTTTCATTTTTCTTTCAGTACTTGGCAATTACTTTTGGGCTGAACTCACAGGCCTACAGTACCTATATGTTCCCGGGGCAGAGACTAATTGTCCCATTTTTGTTTGTTACCGGTACTAATTAACGGGATTACTACCTAAACAGAGCCCCAACCAGAGTTGGCGCGTGTCGTGGGAGGAAATTTTTTATTTTTTAAACTTCCCTAATAGTCAGAAACAACGTTCCCTGTGTGGCCTAGACTGCATGTGCCCAACCTTCAAATAGGGACGGTCTGCAATTTTGAAAACAATATACGAAAAATCCCAATATAAAAAAAAATAATAAGGAATATCCAGTGAGATGTCCCACGGAGTGTGGTTCAAATTCCTTGGCAAAATAGAGAAAAAAAAAAACTTTCGTCGGACAGACAGAAGGTGAACGTGAAAAGAATGTAAACAGAAATTACCAGGGCACCGCAGTGTCTAATGACTGGGGGCACGTATTGCATATATGTCACTGATATAACATATAAGGTACCTATCCAGTGTTTTCAGCAGGGGGCGGGGAGTCTTTCTGAGGGCGCACCACGAGCTGGACGGTACTATCTATAAGCTAACATCCGATGGCGCGGAGGGTACTTGAAAAGTGTTTGCTTTATAAACCTCCAGATGGCCAAAAACCTTCCCAGGTGTTCTGGATTGCATTTACCCAGTCATGAGAATCACATGGGTGAAACTTCTGAATTAATGAGACAAACACTATTCTATGAACAAATGGAAATAATTCGGATTGATCTTATAGAACAACGTATCTAAGCTATAACAACTAAGCAACATTTGTTTTTAACTTTTTGAGAAAGTTTCAAACAGCAGGAAACCTTAAACAATAAAATTATGAATATTAGGTGTACCAAATGCATAATAGAGTGCTCAGTACAACGTAGATTTGGAGCAACGTGAAAATGATTACAATGAGCCCGGTTAACAGCTATTCATATTTATTTACGGTACTTTAAGTTTCACGGGCGGAGCCCAATCTTCAGGCGGGCGACATTACAGGTAAATTAAAAAAGTGTGAGGAGACAGGAACTTACCCCAAAACAAATGTTTTGCATACTTCAGTACAGAGAAACAACTTAACAATTAAGCTCCGTTATAGAGGGACAAAGACGATAATGCGTTGTAAAGGGTTAAACAAGAACTTTTTAATGTCTAGAGGTAGAAACAAATTCCGAACGTTCGTTAAGACTTGCATGCCCTGGTACACACATGATAAAGAACTTCCCAGAGACAAAGGTCACATCGTTTCGTTACATTGCTCTAGGATTTTGCTCTCTTAAGAAATCTCCATGTGACGCTGAATGGTGTATTTTTCTCTTTCTATGACCAGATGTACTTGCTAAGGACAGTATGCTGTGTTTGCATTTGGAATTACTAAACGAGTTGATGTGGTTCCTCCATCTAATTTTAAACGGGGTTTCAGGTAGGTCCTACAAAAGTTTCGGTATCACGTGATAATGTTACAGTAGCTTGGTACATGACCCCGTCTGTGAGACACTTGCCTGGGTGGGGCAAGATGCTTTGTTTCTACAATTAACAGAGATTTAAAGTTTGGGATAGGAGGGATTTCTAACATGCGTTGATGTTTTGTTTGACGTTGTGCAACTGAATTTAATTGTGTTTCGGTTAAGGATTTGTGAAATTTGTTGGTGGGTGGGAAGTGTCTATCGACCAATTTGAGGAAATCTTTTCCGATGTTAGTGGCCACACCCTTGTTGAACGGGGTTGGGGGGGGGGGGGAACCAGATAATATTTCATTTTCGCTGTCTCCGTGCAGGGGTTGTTTGATTTTGGTATTTTACTCGGTATAGGAGTATTCGCTATTGCTGGTAGGGGGAATGACCTCATTGAATAACTCTTCGCTTGATGAAATTTCATTAAGGCATTTGTTGATGGCTTCGGGGATGTTCTTCAATATTGATGGCGGGTGGTTACATTTGGCATGTACATACGAAGGGGTAGGGGTTAAGCATAGGGGTAGTACTCCCTTTTTGTGAGGTACAAAGTTAGGTCAAGATAATTGACATCTTTAAAGTTTGCTTCAATTGTGACACTTAGCTTACATTTAGCAAAAATATTGCAAAGGTCTTTCTTTATGAGTTAAATTACTCGTGGTGGTTCCCCGAACGCTGCAAGGCCGTCGCCTCTGTATGAACCAGTGTTGTGTTCTTGTTATGTTTTTAAATAATGTGGTATAAGAGGTATGTTCCGACAGTCTTGCACACTTCGGCGCCATCGTAGCCGTCCCCATGGTGACATCAAACATGCTATTATCGTCATCAACCATAAAGTAAAATTCTTTCAACTCGTTAGAACTTTTCCTCACAACATTCGAGAAGCTATCACCACACTCATCCCGGACGACCCTAAACCTGGAACCTTGGACACACTGCCGAAAATCCATAAACTCCCGCCCAGGACAAGCGCCCCCACAGGAAAGACCACACCCTCTGGCAGACCCATCGTGTCAGGTATCTGCACCCTGACAGAACATATATCGGCGTATGTTGACAGTTAACTCCAACCGCTTCTGTCGAATATTCGTAGCTACCTAAAGAACCCTACGGATTTCCTCAGGAGATTATCTAACTTGGGCCCACTCAAAAAGGACACCCTTCTAGTGACAATGGATGTCCAATCGCTGTACTAATATACCGCACACGGGGGGGGGGGGGGCATACTAGCCCCTAAAAAACTCATGTCACAATCAAACAAGAACATAGATTCATGTGAAGCTACATGTAAGCACATCGAATTTATTCTAACCCATAATGTTTTTGGATTTGATAATCAATTTTATGTCCAGCTATAAGGCACGGCGATGGGCACGAAAATAGCGCCCTCGTAGGCCAACGTATTCATGGACGATCTTGAGAATCCTCTTTGAAGCATCTGTCCTGAAGCCCACCCTGTATCATGTTTATTGATGATGGGGAGCCCGCCCTTAGAGACTTCGAGAGGATGGCCAACAACTTTCACCCATCCATTGAATTCTCCAAAACGGAAATACCCTTCCTGGACACTCTCATCAGTATCACTAGTGGAAACTCCATCTCCACATCTGTGTATAGCAAACCCACAGACAAGCACACTTACTTGCACTATTTAAGCAATCACCCTGCTCACTCTAAAAAATCCATTGTTTTCAGTCAATTGTTACGTTACAAGAGAATTTGTTCCACCACCTCTTTTTTCGACGCCCAATCCGTAAACGTCGTTGGCCATTTTCTCAAACGCGGCTACCCTCTTAACCTTATTTTGCAATGTTGGAACAGAGTTCGTAACACACCCAGCTCTAATTTACTCACTGACAACTCTAAGGACAAAGGTAGCAAGACACCTTTTGTCGTAACTCACAACATCGGTACCGACCCCCCTTTTCAACTCATCAAACGTGACTGGAAAATGCTTAGTCTTGACGAACAGCTTAAGTCTATTTTTGCCTCCCTTTTTGTGATTGCTAGACGTCAACCACCCAACTTGAGAAATCTACCTGATCCCAACCCCAGACTCTCAGGTAACAGACCATGAGGTAAAAACAGATGCCTAGCTTGTAAACACATGGACTGTAGCAAATCTATTTCAATTAACAGAAAGACGGTATATCCAGATCCCTTTCATGGCAACAGTGCTAACATAATTTATCTGTGCCCCTCAGTTCACTACATAGGACAAACCGAAACCCCCTTTCGTCTCAGATTCAACAATCACAAAAGCAGCATCAGAAATAAACCAGAATGCAAGGCATTCATATTCGCAAATGAAGGCGGGGCTTAGGTGCACCCATTTAACAATTCTGATATGGGAATTAAGACAGGTAGTTTTGCAGATGGTGAATTTGCTGTGAGGTTTGTGGCTTCAATCTCAGAAAAGAATACTACATTGATGAGAGGTGAGGGGCCGGGGCCTTATTTGCTACAAACTGGAGTGTTTCGAAAAGTATATCAGTGATAGGCCGTGGTGATGTAAAAATTGACTTGATCCGTGTGCCTGGGAGTGACGTATTAGCTATTAAGACGTGGACATGTTTAAATTGCCAAAGAAATGTGATAGTAACAACCTAGCCAAAACCAGCTTGAAATTCACACCTTTGATTGGAAATCCATTACTTCAAAATTCCTTACTAATGGCAGATCACTGTTCCGTACTTCTTAACCGGTTCCTTGATATGGTTCGGTGGTAGGCCTAGTGCTTATTGTTCGCTAGTTTCAACCGAGTAAGGCACAGTACATCATGCTTGCATATTCCATCTTTGTATCATGTAATGAGCTCTGAGGGTAAGGAGACAACTAGCAGTCTTTTATTGTGCAACTCTCTCATCCGAGACCAGTCTTTACATTCCAACCTGTCTCAGTCTAATCATTCAAGAAAGTAAACTCTCTCAACTTAATCACTCCTCCTGCTTTTGTAGGACTACGCTGAGCTACTATTCATTTACGATAGGTTGCTCAAAGGAACCGTATATTGTCTTATAAGATTGTTCAAATAGGCCTATGTGTGGTGGGAGGATAAGGACCTGTCTATAAAGAACAACCGTTTACGAAGAGAAAACTGATATGAAAATATCAACAAATTTACTACAAAAATCACTAGTTATTACATGCAGTTCAGTACAACCCTGCTCACACGCTGAAAACTCCAATCAGCATACAACCATTACACATCAAAATCTCGAAATGTCCTTTCCGAGCCACGGTAGCATTCAGTGTCCACAACCTTGGCTAATAGCCTGACTATTATTACTCCAAATCCACAACTGTATCATATGTCGGGTCACGTGTGTACCGGCAAAGCGGGCGCCTGTTTGCAGTTGAAACTCCTGGGGCCGAAACTAACTACGCAGTTAGTATTGCGCAATTTTTCCATCCGGGCGACTTCTTTATCTTATCCGTCACTGTACCTCAACCTACTGGAAGTCTTCAATTCCGAAGAAGATAAAAACGTAACTCTATAGTTTGTCGTTCTTTTCCCGAGTATATTTGATGCATTTTAAGGACAGTCCACCCGTACAATTTGTTGAACATAATAAGACATAAAAATTTACTTTAATGGATCGTTCAAACGTTTCAAACCATGAACAGATGAGGGTGTAAGTCCTTTTCAAAAGTAACAGCTATCGACAAAAACCAAAGAAGGCCGATTAAGAACGTGATACAGTCGTTCCATGAACCGTGCAATTAAAAAATCTGAAAAGGAAAACGCCTCAAAGTGCACTAAAGCTAGTGACGGTGACTATATATATATATATATATATATATATATATATATATATATATATATATATATATATATATATATATATATATATATATATATATATAATATATATATATATATATATATATATATATACACCTTTGCTGGACATATCGCAGTTTAAAAATGAACTTTAGCAGGACGATAGGAGGACATATCTCTGTCCAGCTAATCTTTGAACAACAAAATTTACATTGAAACATAAGTGAACACCTACCATTTTATAATGATGAATAGTGTGTACCCCCATGTACTTGTACAAGCATTGTTTTCTACGTTTTCCTTATTTTTTTCGTTGAACATGAACATTTGCTCGACATTTTTCAAAATCATGTCCTCCGAATGTACAATTTTAACGTATGTCCAGCAATGTATATGTATATGTATATCATCGCTATTTTCAGTTTTATTATTATATGTATATGTATATGTATATGTATATGTATATGTATATGTATATGTATATGTATATGTATATGTATATGTATATATATATATATATATATATATATATATATATATATATAAGAACACATTGAAAGTCAGCTACATCATAAAATAATTACTTGTTTTCAGAAGATTTCTGACGCTCTCTCGAAAACCTTGTATTTTTTACCCTCTCATCGTTGCTAATATAGCTAACTTCGACCTTATAGAGACAATACTCTGTAAGTATAACTATCTTAATCTGTTTAGTTATGTTTCCTCATGTTATTATTTTGCTTCATCTACTATTTTGGCATGAAGCTCTATCATATAATTTGCCTACATAGACACTTCTTTGTAAGACCTTTCCTAGTAATTGTTCCTTGCTTTAAGACTGTATATCGACCAGTCTTTTACGGTTCTCCGCAATGTTATTTTACTCTGGAGACACTTGTGTTTGCTGTTAGGTACTTGATACAAAATATGTTAGCTTTGAACCTGTGAATATTATTAATTAGTGAAGTTGGGATAGCTTTCAACTGCATAGGTTTAAAGGGGTTCATTAAGTTGATATCATTGAGTTTGTAGAAATTTAAAGGTATATACACATGTCGTTTCTTAGATAATTAGCATATTTATTCAGGGTCATATTCGATAGTTATGCAAGCTGCCAAATTTAAGGCTTTAAATTTGTTACGGTAACATGTACTAAATGTTCGCATATAAAGTAATATTGAAATGCAATGAATTTTCACAAACCAATCTGAATAGGTAATTACTCGCTCATTAACGTTCCTTGCATGTGAAACATGGGAAATCCTCTTGGTTTAACCATTAATCACTAGAACGTGAATGAGATCTGATAGGTTTAGGGTAATTTGGTGAATTTCATGAAATGATTCAATGTGCCTCTTTAAGTGTTAGGTTTCATAACTTGCAACTCCGGCCTTCATGCAATGACGTACGTAGACGTTGTTGCGTCTGTATTTAGCTTGCATTGTTTCAAATTTATTCCCCCACTTATGTATATTTTTGCTTATATTTACCAACAGTTTTACCATCTCATCATATGATAAATCCGGCTTGAACGCACACCCTTCGTCTTCGAGTCATTTATTCATATACTTTTGGTTATCTAGCTGAATAGCAGTGCATACCGTTGACACGCTGTAAGGGCAGCATACTCAGATGATATCAAGATAGTACTGAATGTCACACAAGTTAAAGTTTACAAGCAAGAACGATTCACTGAAAGTGATAAAGGGTAGACAGCTCAAAACTAAGAACTAATGAAATAAACAAATGTATAAAGAGAACACAGATGCTTAGCAATCCGATTACTTACAATACTCAAGATTGGAGAGAAAACTAGATCCTTGTTAAGCCCGTTGGGCTTGTTAGTTCCTAGGGTAACAATAAGAGTGGTTTATCTGAGTAGTCTTTTATATCATTCATCACGTACCTGGTATGATTGAGAACAACTCATGATATCACCGTAGGTGACATTTCAAACCTAAGTACACTATACATCCCAGCAGCAGCAGCAGCAGCGAGTACAAAGGACCATCATGTTGGTGTCGTGCAAGGAAACGTGACTTTCTGGATTGTGTAAGACGAGATCAAGAGTGACCAAACTTTGACCTGAATGTCTTAAGTTCCTTCATATTGTCATATAATCCTGAAACGCTAAATCCTATTCAGCAGATAGACTGATCAAGAACCTTATAAAAGGACTGCAGGGACATGTCTGACGTCAGTATAATCAGGAGACAGTTAAGTCAGAATATCAAACAAAATGGAACGGATTGAGAACGGCTTGACTGAAGTTGCTACTGTTAGCCTGACTAACATTTTGTCCATCACGATAGTATTTCTCTTTGCTAAGTTGCTTTTGCAGAGCATCAATCGACGGAACAAACACATTCCACGAGATTCAAACGTAGTCCCAGGACCTATCGGTTTTCCTATCATTGGAAATATCCCTCAACTCGAATCATCGAAGCCTCATGTGTCATTTGCGGAGTTGGCGAAGAAGTACGGAGGGGTGTTTTGCATTAGAATTGGAAACCGTCCGGTGATTGTACTGAATGGGAGACGAGCAATCCATCAAGCACTGGTAAGGCAGTCTATCGACTTTGCTGGACGTCCAGATTTTAGAGGATTCCAAACCATGGTTGCCATCAATGGTGGATCACTTGCCTTTTCGACTTACGACGAAGGATGGAAATTACATCGAAAATTGTCTTATAATGCATTACGTCATTTCACATCTGGTAAACAGTCGGCCTTGGTGGAACAACGAGTGAGGTTTGAGGCAATCGAACTAATAAACTTTGTCACGAAAGGACAAGGTGCCACTATTTTCGACCCCTCCAAAATGCTTAAGCTCTCAGTAAGCAATGTCATGGCCAGCTTACTGTTCGAATGTCGCCATAAACTTGACCATGAGGAACTAAAATCTATTGTCAATGACAACGATCTCTTCATCGAGGCTATCTCAGGGAGTAACATGGTTGATTTCATGCCTTGGTTGGAAAAAATATTCCCTGGGAAAATGAGAATCTTCACTGACTTGGCGAATAAATTGAAAGAGTTACTATCTGTTCATGTTGATAAACATATTGATGACTACGAACCTGGACTCGATAGCGATATTCTTTATTATATAATGACTTTGACAGAGACCCTTGACCCCAAGCAAAAAGAACAATTTAATCTGACGGATGAACGAATCAGATCTGTCGTATTTGATCTTTTTGGAGCAGGATTCGAGACCGTTGCTTCGACTTTGATGTGGGCGTTTTTGTATGTTATTTATTTTCCAGATTTGCAAACGCAAATAAGGAAGGAAATAGATGAGCTGGTTGGAAGAGACCGTCTTCCTTCTCTCACAGACCGCGCAAAACTCCCATTGACAGAGGCGTTCCTCGCCGAGGTCTTCCGTCACTCCTCGGTAGTTCCCACGACACTACCGCACAGCACGGTGCGAGACACCGTTCTAGCAGGGGGTTACAATTATTTCATACCAAAAGATACGGTCGTATTTGTGAATTTATATTCAATCCATCACGATTCGAATGAATGGAAGGAACCAGAAACTTTTGATCCTTCGCGATTTCTATCAGATGATGGGGCAAAGCTCGACATCGATAAGGTAGATTCGTTGATGAGATTTGGTGTTGGGAGAAGGCGCTGTATCGGTTCTGAGGTCGCCCAGATGGAGGTTTTCCTTTACTTTTCTGTCATAATTCATCAGTGCCTTTTGAGAAACGTGGAAGGTCAGAAGCTTACTTTGCGAGGAACTGGTTCTTTACTGGTAGAAAAGCCACCTAAGTATCACATGGAGATTGAAATGCGCTGAAGTTGATTTTGCTCCTGTTTTGCAACGGGCGAAATACGGTCTATTTTTCGTATTTTATTTATTTATTTATTCAACTTTATTTAAAGAGGGTGACTCATTTAGCCTAGGCTAATCTTACATGAGGCCCTCATAAAAACAATAAAAGAACAAATTTAAAAGATAAACAATGGTTACAAAAATATATATACAACGCAGAAAATGATTACATAAGAAGCTAAAATAGGACGTTAATGTAAAATTTAAACCAAAATGCACAAATGTTAATATAAAATAGAATCTTTAAACAAATGTAAATGAGAGAACATTAAACATAATTCAGAAACGTTAAAAGGATGTTAACAAATACATTACATAAAAGCGACTAAGACGGATAAAAGATAATTATAGCATAAAATGAATAAGCATATAAGGGTTGTAAAGGTTAATAACAGCATCATAAAACATATCATCATGAATAATAAAACGGGGATAAAGTTACGTATTGCTTAAAAGACATTTAAATCTGCTTAGTGTGCCTGCTTCTTTTGTTTGTATAGGTAATTTATTCCATTCCATTATGGCCAAGTATCTAAATCTCTTTTTATGATATTCGGAGGTTCCCCTAGGAATAAACAAGTTTCTGGATGTGGTAGATCTTAAAGAATAATCATGAACTTCTGCGGTATGGGTGAACATATCATTCATGTACGTGGGTGCTAGGTTGTTCAAAGCTTTAAAGGTCATCACATTTCTCTTCCATTTTACATGCTCTTTGAAAGTTTGGATCATACACTTAGACATCAGAAATATAACGTAAATAAATAGGAATGACGGTTTTAGGTTATCCTTCACTCTCAGTAATAAGAATATGCATTTAATTGATATTGCGCTGTGGACTAAAATGTCCTGTGTACATTGTAATGTAAAAAGAAGTGTAATGTGAAAGTACATTATCTTACTTCCTTAATACTCCGACGGAAGAAGTATTTTTTCTTTACTTTGTCACTGTCAACATTGTTTTAATTCCTTTTTTTGGTAATTGTGCGGTAACTGTATCATATGAACTGCGGCATGCACTTACTTCTGTATTTAAATTTAATTGATAGTTTAGAAAATACGTTTTCTTAGTATTATACGAAACAATACTTTCGACTTTTTTGTACGAATGAAATTAAGAATTGTAAGCTTTTCCGTAGGTAACGGTGACACATTGATATCATTTTGCTGTTATGAAAATCAATTTAAGTTGGCGTATATTTTGTTGAACACCTTCCATTGTATTAGGCCTGATCCTTATCCCGGTCAGTACTTTTAGTAAGAAGCACAGGCTTAGACATTGAACTAATACCAAGTCAATGGTTAAAATTTTCACCTGCCATGAGACTAACTTCCAGGAGAGCGCCGCTAGTTTATAACAGGACAGGATTACATACCAGATTTTTTTTTCGAAAACGCCTTTCAGGTTATCCTTTGAATAACACCCGACTATTCATCCCTCTACATTTTTTTAGTACCTCACCACATTCCCCATACAATGTCTCCTTAATAAATATTTTTGGAATAAATTTACTTTAGGGGTCAAAATGCAGTGCAAGGTGTGCGTGTGTGTGTGTGGGGGGGGGGGTCTGCCATGCTCCCCGATGACGTCACCGATGGAATCATAAGATTTATACATGGTATAGTGAATGTAAACATGTACGTATGTTTAGTTAACACCTCTCTTGTTAAATTATTACCTTCAATAACGTTTCAATAAAAGAATTACATACTCGAACAAAAAGCCCAATAGTTTTTGGTGGTGGACTCGAGGCCCAAATGTCATGTGTGATCAGCAGCCACTGTGTAAATTGCGAGATCTTTGTAAATATGTTTGGTGTTTTTAATGTCGACTTTGTACAGTGTAGCTTTAGGTAATACGTACTGTATGCAAACGTCTCATGCACCACTCTTGTTTGTACTTCTTTGTTTGATGTTGTTTTAAACTATGGTTCTAAAAGCATAACCGTGAAGCCTGAAGTGATCACTCGTTTCGAATTTCAGTGTCATCCAAAGAGCAGTTTGATTTGTACGTCATTTGGGAACGGGAGGGTGAACAATTCTAAATTTCGACTATGAAAACATGCCTATCACAGCCTTTCTACAAAGCTCTCTACACTTGTTTTGTACATTTACGCTGAACTTCTGCGGAGATAGACGCAAGGCCGTTGATGAGATGCATTTGACATCATTCAGATCTGTAGTCGACCACTTCTCCTTATTTCATATGGACTATAAACATCACAAACACTCAATATTTGAAGCAAACATGCGTTTACAAAACAGTGTATATCACAGCCAGTTACAAATTGTGCGAAAAACAGAAGCAAACAAAGGGGGAGAGAGAAAAGAATACAAACGAATCAAGAGGTGTGGTGAAATCTGTTGTTGAACGAAGTTCTTTCCTTTTGTTCAGATCATGTGGGTTGAGAGATTACACTAGCGGTCCGGTAAACTTCACACTTGAGGAGGGTTTTATTGGCATTAGAGGTTAGAAGACAAATCGGATTATAGTGGATGGCTAATTCACAAGTTGTTTTGTTGGTGAACATGGATGACTTATGGTTCCAGAAGCGAACTTCGATTTCAGTACAGGTGGAACCTGAATATTGAACATTGCATTTAGTAGAAGTGTCGAGATAAACTAACGAAATGGAAAGTACTTTTGATTTTTGCTTGATTTTGTAGGAAAGACCTGTGGCTGATCTACGGAAAGAAAGGGAGTTAGAAGAGGGGGTTACCCATTTGTTAGTGTAATCAATCACCTTAGAAAGAAATGCAGTAGGGTCCTTTTCTACACTGAGGAGTATAATGAAAAGGATTACGTAATTGATGGTCCACTTTGTCCATTATCACAAATCTGCTTCCATTGTCTTGGAGTCTGATCATGGTGTCCCTATTTCGGAGTTGGTTGATAGCTCAAGGTTTTGGTCTACTGAGATTATCTTAAGTGGTTCTTCTGATAGTAGGATCAGGGAGTTGCTATTTGACAACTCCCTGGTTAGAGGGACTAACTTACGCTTAGTTCTGTTCCAAACGGCATTGGCAGCGGTGGTATCATAACGTCGAAAGTAGTTTGTGGCATTGGTTTCGAGATTTCTTTGAATGTCTTTTGCTTTGATTGTAGAGGCCTCGGCTGTAGCTTTTAAGATGCTGAAGGAAGTATCGTGCAAATAGTTCCTGCACTTAAACTGTATTTGGTCGTCGTCTTCAGTTTAAAAGCCGAAGGTAGGCAAGGAATCTATGCAATCGTGATTAGTTCATGTGCGCGTTTGTGTGTGATGAATAGGGGAAAAACACGATATATCATGAAGGGAAAGTTTCTTGAACTGCAAAGTTGGTGTGAAGATACAGAGTAGATTGTCCCTATTGTTTTTCAGACAGGTCAAAGGTCATTTCAGGTCACTAGCAGTGATAGTCTGAAAACCTACTAAAGAGGATATCTCAGCAACTGAAAGCTGCTGGAACCTGAAACTTAAGCCATTGGAAGCACCCAATGAGTATATAATCTATGTCAAGTTTTGATGATGTCAAACGTCACATGAGGTCAGTAGAGGACATAGCTTGAAAAACTTTTAAACGCAGTTTATCAATGGGGACTGAGTTGCTTGAACTGCAAAGATGGTACGTAGGTAGTCCATTGTGAGTAGATGGTCCCTATTCTTTTCCAGGTAGGTCAAAGTATATTAGAGGTCACCAGAGGGAAAGTATGAAATCCCATTAAGGAAGACATCTCAACAACTGAAACTGGAACTTCAAACGTATAGTATTGGTAGCATTTGATAAGCAGATGATCTCTGTCAAGTTTTGGTCGAATGGTCGAGGTCGAATGTCACATGGGGTCACCTGAGGACATAGCTTAAGAACCTTGTAAACATATTTATCTTGTTAAGGAAAAGTTGCTTGAACTTCAAAGATGGTGTGTACAGGTAGGTAGTCCATTGTGAGTAGATGGTCCCTATTCTTTTCCAGGTAGGTCAAAGGTCATTAGAAGTCACCAGAGGAAGGACTCTGAAAACGTATTAAGTCAGCTATCTCAGCTGCTGAAAGTTGCTGGAACTTCAAACTCCTAATCTTGGTTGCTCTTGATGATTAGATTATCTCTGTCAGGTTTTAGGGAGGTCAAAGATCACACAAGGTCAGTTGAGGTCATAGTTTAGAAACCTTGTAAACACTGTATCTCCAGAAGGAAAAGTTGCTTGAACTTCAAACTTATTGTATAGTTTGGCCATTGTGAGTAGATGATCTCTATTGTTTTTCATGGAGGTCAAAGGTAATTTAAGGTCACAAGCGGTGGACTTTGAAGACCTTGTAAGGAAGATACGTGTCAGTGACCTGATTTGTTGTAGACATGGTATCGCAAGGAGGTATGGTATGTTGATTATCCTTTCTTCATCATAAATATTGACAAGGAATGACAAAGTCTTTTGACTTCCAGTTTAAATGTATCAGTGAGTTTTGAGCATAACCTTAACAGACTGTGAGTCTGGGAGTTGCACCATTCAATTTCTCATGATATATTTGACACCAGAAGTATATATTTTGGTTGCCTTCTGTTTAGTTATGAAAAATAAAAATGGCAACCATAACGACAGCTTAGGGTTAGACTTGCTCCATTGAACTCATCGGTGGTCTAAAACATCTTAATATGATGATCCCTGTGGAGGATATCAACAGAGTGTGGTTGCTTTGTGACTGATTCTAGACCACTGATCCTGACATTGTTTATTGCGTGGTGAGCTAAACGTACAGTGTGCATCAGACAGGCCCGTAGCCGGGGGTGGGGGGGGGGGGTCGTCGCAGCGTTCGAATGACCCACCCCAACTTGAGGGAGGTTCATTTTTCCAGCCCTGTGTTTGAAGGGTCAGCTATGAAATATTTTTTATCTTGACATATTGAGGCCGAATTTCCGTTCACTTTTAGCAGGGAGATAAAACCTTTCCACATATGTCATAAAATGTATCCAGGCCAAAGAGTTTATCTAGTTCTTTGATCCAGACCCAAACTGACCACAATATCTCATCACCACATACATACACTATGTGGGGTGACGAGATAATAAGCTAAAAAACGCGCATGCATGGTTATGTCATTGTGGCCGTGGATATCATTGAACTAGATACAATACAAAACCCGGGACACACTGCCACGACAACCTGCGACACGAAGGCGAACACCCACCGCGTCTGCTGTGGTCGTGGCGGTGTAACCGGTTCCACGACCAGAGTTCAGTTGTGTCGTAAACCGTCGCAGGGCCCGATTAAATATATTCAATTGTAGTCAGGTGCAGTCGGTACATTTAAGCCCAGTTCAAACCGCCAGGACTACCAAAGAGTGTCTACTCAGGCGGGTAGTCAAGGAGGGCGCGAAAGAGGCGACCGTCCACCCCCACCCCCTTGGCCATATTGTGGTATTTTTTTTTAGGTCTTCGCCAGAAATACCGAGGAACATGGGCATAGCCAGGGAAAGGAGGGCGAACAGGCCGACCCCGCTTGATCTCATTTTCGCTTTTTTCCCGCGATATCGCTAAATAGTAATTCCCTCAATTTGTGCGGCAGACCTACCAAGGCAGGGGTGGAATGCATGGTTGGGAGCATGTATGTATGCATGTAAAACACCCAGGAAGGGCTGTTTTCTACTATCTGAGTAGTTTGTAGAGCCAAACGTCTCTTTGAATGCTCATCTCAGCATTGCATCATTTTTTCACATACGTATTGTTTTCTCAGTAATTGAGAAATTGTAGACACGAGATCTATATTTCATGGCTGGGTTCATGCAACTGAAAAGACTTGGGAAGGGCTATTTCCGGCCATCTGAGTGGTTTGTAAAACTCAAAATTTTCTTAAACGCTCCGCTTAGATAGTCTTCACTGAGTTCGCACGCCTTTGACATATTCCTGGCTACGCCCCTGTGTCTACTATTTATATGAATCGTCTACGACAGAAGGTCTTTTGTAGTCCTCTAAAATGCTCCAGTTTGCGGTAAATCTGCAGATTTCAAAAAATCACCCAGGAAAATGTCCCCAGACCCCTAGCAACTGCATGCTTACGGCACGCGCCAGCCGCTTTCGTATTTGGGAAAAGGTCCACATCTTGGAAGGAAGACCCACCCCTCCACATGGGCTGGCTACGGGCCGGTCTGTCAGACGTATCGTTGGACTGTTGTTACCACGAAAGTAAATAATATCTAACCTAATGTTAGTTGGGCAAATCTGAAACAACACTTGACACACGACTCAGTAACACTAGTACGTACAAATTACTGCTTATGATTTGGAGTTATAAATATGAAACGTGTACTCTGAGAAAATAAACGATAAATCAGTATACAAACAAACACGAAAGCTGTTGGCTTAAACAATACACAAAATGATGTAAATTTAATCAAATTTTCGGTTTTCATGAAACCTTCAGATCGATCAGACTTGTAGCGTAAAATGAGTACACTATGCCTCGGGGAGGAGTGGGGGGTCCGGTGACGAAATCACAGGCTGCCTCGGATTGGGAGGTCTTAGAACCCATAATAAACGTTTCTCGCGGGGAAAACAAGTTTCAGAGGTAATTACTCTTGGGTATAAGTTATACGTTTAGGAATAACCTTTATGCCTTGAAAATAATGCGAGTCTTATATATGAATTATGAACACACAACACCTAAGCTGGACTTGCCATGTGCAAGCTCAGAATAATATGATACTCTCGAATGTTAAGCCAGACTCTTGAACTTTTGAAAGAAAAGCAAATATTGATACTGAATATACATGAAAGGCCTAAAGTAGGCCTAGGACTATATATACACTTTGTTGTCACAATGAATGACTGTGCAACATATAGATTGAAATAGTCCAACATAGAATGAAAACCATCTGGCGTAGATATAGAATTATCGAAAGGGATGGGAAGTGACGGAATTTAGAGACTGCTTCCAGGTGCTGGGGAATTGTGGGAAGAGGAGAACCACCAAATTTTACCAAAACGTTCTAGTACGTTCCGCGAAAAGTTTTGGTAAAATTACCACTTGGATCGCCGGAAATTGTTCTTCCCAGCTCAGTAAGTGCTCCGGGGAATGATTCTCGTTTCGGTGAGCTTCGAAAAGAAAGCTAGTAATATACACTGTTGCTTCTTACGTATCCGTATTTCTAACCCCTTGATCTCATATCATTATAATACAAATTGTAATAGAAGCTTATCAACCGAGAGTTTCTGGGTTCGATCTCTGGCCACGTCACAGCTAGCAGGGTGGAAATTTCGTCGAACATTATAACTGAGGTTTTTCATCTGCACTGACCTTGTGTAAAAATATACCAAATTTAATTGAAATTGTGAGCTTGGTACTTATCCGAATTGAAGTTGTAACACAAAAGCTACGGGCTTCGTACACATTTGTCTGGTCGCGGTATAAAATAACTGCCCTTCAAGCAAGGGCTGAACTGAATAATTATTAAAACTTGTTGTTGTGGCGAAGGCAAGGGGGATGGCGAGACTAAATATCACAGGAGGTTCGTGTATTTGGTATTTGTGTTGTGAGAATGGGAATTGTGAGTCTGGAAAAGCCCCCTTGAATATTCTGCTAGACTAACATTATGCCAACAGTTTCCCGTACTTGCTATTGCTGACGGGGCAAAAAAGGGCATGGGGTCCGGAAGTCACCCCACCCAACCTTGGTTCCTCAGATGTGTTTGTTAATATGGCTTTCTCCTATAACATTCTCAGAACCTCAATCAACTTTGAATCAATAACTGCAAACGCTAGCAAATTTAGCAGAGATTTTTGAATTTCTTACTAAAAAGGATGCCACACACCGATCGGTAATCAGTTGTGTGATTCATCGACCGCAAAGGGTGTACTAAACTATAAGCTGTAAAGAAATGAACTCTTTAATTAGAGCACCAGTAGACTTGGGATTTATATCTCCTTTGAACCATGTAATTTTCTTTTGTCCATTTCTTTTTTAGGCTCTTTAGTATTTTGTATCTGTTGACGAGTCCAAAGTGAACCTACCGACCTGCAAGTTACCCTAGCAGTATACGTATACTGACACAGTATTCGAAAGACTTCAGTGAGTTCAGGTCAGGAATTTCGCACTAACAGGAAAAGAAAAATACACGGAGCAAATTGTGGAAATTCAAATTGCTGTCTGCTAGTTTCGAAGAAGGATGGATAATCACGAAGGTCGGAGTTCATACTTTCTTGTCGTAACTGCCGTTATTGGTCTGGTTGTCCTCTTTTTGAAAATGGTTTCCGAAGGGAGACAACAAGTGAGGAGAAAAAACGTTCCCTCCGGTCCTAGAGGATTACCGATCATAGGCAATGCCCACCAGCTTGGTAAAGATCCTCACAAAGCTCTATATGATCTGTCGCAAATCTATGGAGATGTTTTCCTCATTAAACTTGGGTCTTACCCCGTCGTTGTACTAAGTCGAGCCTCTGCCATTAGAGAAGCTTTGATTTCGCAATCGATTGCTTTCGCTGGTCGTCCGTCCTTTCTTGGGTTTTCAGCCGTGCTCTCTGTCCGAGGCGGAGGAATTGGTTTTGTTTCATACGACAAAGGTTGGAAGATCCATCGAGAATTCGTAGACAAAGCTTTCCTTGAATTCAGCGGGGGAGATCAAGTAAAAAATTTAGAATCTCATGTAAGAGAAGAGGCGAGCGCGTTTCTTAATTTTCTGTTGAAGGACAAAACATCCGTAAATTGTGAACCTAAAAACTTGCTGCAATTGGCTATTGTTAATGTGATGACCAACTTGCTCTTCAATCTACGTCGTGAACTTGACCACCCTGACTTACAGAAGCTTATTGTTGGTAACTATCAAGCACTGGAAGCCTCTGCAAGTGCCAGTATTGTTAACTTTTTGCCATTCTTAAAATGTTTGCTGTTTGGTAAATTGAGAAAAATCAAACAAACAAATCAGGTCACTAAGAGATTATTGGACGTATATGTGGAAGAATCAATTACAGCTTATACAACTGGATCTAAAGAAAATATTTTACATTACATTCGAACTCTCGTTACGGACTTTGAAGAAGGTGGAATTGAACGGCAGGAACTAACAGAATCCAGAATACAAGCTGGTATGTACGACTTATTTGGAGCCGGCTATGAGACGGTTTCAACTGCTCTGATGTGGACATTTGTCTATCTTGTCAACTTCCCAGATCTTCAAAAAGAAATTCAGGATGAAATTGATAACGTGGTTGGCCGCGATCGTCTTCCTGCTCTTGATGATAGAGAAAAGCTTCCCTTGATCGAAGCTTTCATCGCAGAAGTCTTTCGACATGTGTCTGTAGTGCCGCTTGTCGTGCCACACAAGACAATTGAAGATACAGTTCTCGGAGCTGGCTACGATTACTTCATTCCGAAGGACACCATTGTCTTTATGAATCTTTACTCTATCCATAAAGACCCGGAGCAGTGGACTACTCCCGAAGTATTTAACCCCAAACGATTTCTTCTCGAAAATGGCTGGAGGTCTTGACAAGCACAAACTGAGTTCAGTGATGCAGTTGGGTGGTGGAATTCGGCGTTGCGTTGGAGTTAATGTTGCTCCTATTATCCTCCTGCTGTTCCTTGCAAATCTTCTTCACCAGTGTTCTTTGAAAAGCGTTGACGTTCAACGGTTGTCAATGGAAGGAATTACCACTCCTATCACTGTCCAACCTCCAGATTATCAAGTTAAAATTGAACGTCGTTGAGCTACGACAAGCCAAAATAACTTTGGAGGTATAAAAACAATATGCATTTATATTTGCCTCTTCATACTAACTTCTATTACTTTTATCTATACGAATGTTTGTAAGTTCACACTTGCTCACTGGTGTGGAGTAGCCATTGTAAAAACCTTACTGCCAGCAAATTTACAGCTAAGAGTAGCTTTAGTATTCAAATATGAAGACAACGAGATATATGTAAATATGACTTGAAGAATCAGTAATTGCTCTCCAGGTGGTAATAAAAAAGGTTACTTGGGAATATGGGTATACTGTGGGCACTTTAACCATCACAATATCACATTACACACACACACACACACACACGCACGCATACACATGCGCAGGCCTATATACCATTCGGCCACAGTTTCTGATATTGGCAGGATGTTTTAATGCCCTTGTATGCTGTTTTTCGCAATGAATTCAATTGCGTAGGATGTACCACTGGTGCTTATTACGACTTAGCACTTGATTATTCCGGATAAGGCCATTGTGAAATGAAACAATGAATTGATAGATATATGGGATAGCAAACAATTGGATAGAGAAAATTAATCAACAACATCAGAAAAACCGTCACAATCGGTTTTGTCCTTTTTGGGACTCACTAGGTGACGTCGGGATTCAAACCCCATACGTAAGGCATCCCCCCCCCCCCCCTAGCGTGGTGGACGCCATTCGGCTTCAGGTCTGTATCCGAGGCTGGCAGTATGTTTTAATGGCCTTGTATGCTGTTTTTAGCAATGAATTTAATTGCGTAGGAGGTACCACTGGTTCTTATTACGACCTAGCATTTGTTTACATTAAATATTCCAGATTAGGCCATCGTGAAATGAAACAGTGATTTGACAAGTATATAAATACAAGGGATTTGTGCTCCCGGTATTGTGTCGCTTCCGTTGAGAGAGTTGGGTTAACGCTTGGCTGGTTATCCACAACACCGGGATTGAGAGGGGGGGGGGGTCGACAAGTGCTGAGACACTCATTATAATGCAGAAACATGTAATTCATGTAAACATGTAAAACACATAATTCTCAATGTCTAAGCAACAAAAAATGTCATCTACATATGTGGTAAGTGGCAAGTGGAGAACCCATTGCCACACCATCTAATTGGTCATAATCAGTTGTCACGATAGAAAATGCGTTTGAGAAGCAGCAAATACGAATAATTTGTACAGACCTCGTCTCTCAGTACCAATACCTGAATTATTTTCAACGATGAGGTCAACTGGTCAACGTCTAAGTCTATAGTTTCTTATTATGACAACTGCACACACGGCACAATACACGACTACACACAACCTCGTCGAACAAGAACACACTACTCAACTAAGCCTACTGTTCTCGTAAGTTATCTCCCTTTTTTTAACGATATTTTCTGTTCTACTTTTCTCCATTAAAGGGAAATAGGGACGTCTAAAATACACCAACATGACATTAAAAGGAAATAGCTTAAGTCATTGTTAAACCATCCAGTCTCATCAATAAACACCTGCCAAAGCTTCATCTCCTCAAAACATTATGCATGTGATGAGTAACGGAAGATTCATCATTTGAATTTTGAAAAGTTTGGGTGAACAAATTAGTGTCGAGCAACACAGTAACTGAGTTTCGACCTGTGAGAAACTTATTTCTTGAAAAGAAGGCTACTGTCCTTCCTTATTTTGAATAATCTATCATTCTGGGTCCACAAACATTGCTTTGAATAGTATGGATGTTTTCTGCAAAACAAACGCCCTATTACCCTTCAAATAACACTAAGAACTAACTTGCAATGGGTAAATGTAGCTCTCACATGTATCTGATTCTGTATAATTTAATTTATACTTATCTATTTCCTTTCTGTATATCTCCTCTGTTGCATCCAGAAGAAGGCAAAGGGGGCCAAAAACTTAATAAATGTATACATATATATTTCAAGCAGCCATCAGGTGTACTGTACTATGTTTTCTTCTTCTTTTTCGTTTGTTTGCTTTTTTTTTTGTTATCTGAAGTTTGCAATGATTTCTGACCCTATGTCCAGAGGATTAGAGCCTGCATGCTCGATTATTCTCCGCTTATCGTAAGTTTCAGGACCCCGAGTTATTGATTACCATCATGAATCTTTTGACAATAGACCAGGAGATTTGATAGGGCTTGACTGCTTCTATCAATGACCATACAGTAAATGCTTTGAAAGATTCCTGGTACATTTTCAAGTTGAATGATTATTTTCTGGTTGCTGAATCTGCTATTAAAATTAAACCCCATCATATATTAAAGGGGAAATCAGGGTTTGACTGAGAAAATTTATCTTTAGTTGATTTTCCTTTCTAAACTGATTGTTCCCCGAAATGTAGAGACGTTGGGGAGGTGTTTGAAGGTAAAAGAAACGGTAATTATTGCGTTAATTACTGTTGAATGAGAACTCTTAATATTTGTAGGCTACAAAAAATAAACGTTCATGTAGAAGACAGCCTCCTCTATACTATGACCAATCACAGCGTAAGACTGAGCTGACGTTACATGAATAAACATAACCGAATGTTTACGGTTCCCACGCTGTTCGTCCATTGCGCAATGCTAAGTAAACAAGAGTTTAGTGATAGTTGATGATACATACAGCACACGTAGGCTACGTATGAAACTATTCAGCCACACCTCCTCATACCTTGAAAAGGCGATAGTATTGAATATTCATGTTTGATCGATGAATATGGATATTACAGACTTTCAGAGTTCAAGGATTTTTGGCGAATTTGACTCGTTTCTCGACATTATCCGCATGTTTTGAGATAATCTTGATCATATTTGTTAGTTATAACTCATTGTACGATACCGGAGGGGAATTGTGGTGAAATAAATTGTGAAAATAAACCCTGATTTCCCCTTTAAGATGTAAATAGATTGTGAGACTTCCGCTTTTCACACAATTGGAACGGCTAAGCCCTCGCCCTTCATGGATGGGGGCGGGGGATTCCTTTTCTCTTCAGCTAAATCCGTGGTCGTCGTGCTCTGGTGAATTATCTGGGATTTGAATAGGAACTTTATGGCAGCTGCTACGTTTTTGCATATTCCATGCACCTGTTATTGAATTTGAAGACGTTTATGATGAAAACTGAACTGAGCCTGTACTGTGCCTGGAAGGGAAGGGGGGGGGGGAGGGGGAGTACTTGGTAACTAGTTTCAAGTACTAACTAATCTAACGTATAATGCGGGTTAAACCATATGATGTCTCTTTTTTTTTTCTTTCCGTTGACGAACGAACTTCTGTTTCGAAGTTGGAAGCTGTGGACGCTTCAATAGGTCATACCTAGGCTACTTGTTGCCCCTTTACTTCACTAGCTCTTCTCTCCTTTCATCGTTCATTCAACCGACATACAACTCCCACATAAAACTTCCCTTTTACCCGCTTTCTGTTTCATCACTCCCCATCATTCCCGTATCTCTTGGCCGGCGGACTGCCGTCAACCCGAATACGAGGCAATTCGCAGGCTCATTTACCATACACCGATTTCAGGATTTTAAGGGGAGGGTACCCATTTGGTTAATTATGATAGCATAGTTAACACTTTTCATGAGGAGCTCCACCCTTAGTTGGGAAGTAGCATATTAGAAAATTGGACAAATGTTCTTGCCAGATCGCAGGTAAAGGCACTTTTCGGGCATATTTCCAGAATTCACGCAAAAGAGCATTAAAGAGGAAGGGCAGGAGGATCAGGGAGGGTAGACAAAACTTGTTTAGTTGCAATATTTTTGACATAGGCTATATATAAGTGCGGCACCACCATCGGTTGGCGTTAAGCGTACTAGAAAACTTTCACAAAAGCATTGCCAGATCGCTGGAAATGACAATTTCACAATCTCATCAACAAACAGATTTCATTTAGGAGGGAATGTGAGGCCAAAACTTGCGTATGTGGGATAACATCTTCGGCACTATCAACGCGAATCGGTTGTCATGGCAAAACTTCTTTGGTTCTTGAGGCTAGAAACTTAGCCGAGTGCCACTTAGATAAACATCAATTTTTACAAGAAAAACAGACTTGACTGATGGTAGGAAATGGTCCTTTCCAAACAGATTAGACTTCATTCAAGTCGATTCAGAAGGGGCAAACTTTGCTTGGTTAGTCAGGATTTTTGCGTCAAAGGGCAGCTAGAGATTATTTTGGCATAATTGGGTCATTTTGGAATCAAGGCGCGAAAAAGTTCCTTCTGACATGCATACTGATGTTCACATCTGGTCAGCATTATCATTGAACAGTGGTACATATGAGGTGCTCATTTGCGGCAATTTGTTTGGAGAGGTTATGTATTGTTGTTATTTTAGCTACTTAGAATTGTCAGTTTTGTATTTCAACTACTCACTTGTCTTCACCTATACCATGGCGCTATTTGTTTTACGAATAAATAGTTTCAAGATTTGACTACGTAATCATGCAAGGAGAAGTTGTCTCACTAGGCTCGCTTTTCGCTACCATCACGTCATTTGACCACTATACAGGGGACGGATTTAACCTTTGCTTCCATAACAACATTCCTAGCAGGGAATGTTGTGATGTACTGCCGGTCATTGGCCTGTAAATCTTAACACGAAGTACGATTAGAGCTGATGCATGACTATCCGTTGTGTGGTCCATGACTGCTTCGTACTGCTCTTCTTTGAACTGTTATAGCCTCAAATTACTGTCGTCGGTGGACAGTGACTCGTATGGTCGTAGTGTAACCGAGTTGAGTCTCTAGAACTGTATGGGACGTATCAAAGTTACAGGAAGAAAACACCACTTCCTCTTAACACAAGACTAACACTGTAGGGAAAATTGTCCAGAATTGAAACTCACATAGTGTGCCACTAGGATCACACATCAATCGTTTCGTTCGAGGGTATATATTTACTGTCCCATGACCACTCAACATAGGCGAAGGCAATAACTGCCATAAATCACGTCTTTCTACGACGGAAAGCAATTATGAACTACTTTTGTGATCTCTTTTAGAGTAACGTAACATATTTTAATGAACGATTACTTGTTTTGGTTACAGAACCATCCTAGAATGTTATACTCAGCAGGAAAGTCTCCCATAGCATTTAAGCACATACTTGCTTTGCACAAAATTTAACTTTACATCAGACTTAGGCTTTAATGTGAGTTAGAGCAAAGAATGGGTATACTCTAGGCTTGCCTTTAAGTCAGTGTAGGTAGCATACCCTATATGGAAGTTGGAGACTCATCCGCATTTTGTTGAACCTCGGTGAAAGTCCCTATCATGCAAGAGCTTTTGGGCAACATTTATTGGTGTTTTTTCTTTGAGGATAATACGAGTACCTCAGTCACATTACCATTCAAATCACATGGCTACTTCTTCATTTTACATTTTATTTTACGTCGTTACTATTTGATTGCACATGCCTACTACTTCGTATTGCATTGCTACTTCTTCACTTTACATTGCTGATCAGATTGTAAAATTTGCTACCAGGGGCAACAATACTCTTGATTTAGTCATTACCAACACTCCCAACTTGTACTCGGACGTCAGCAGTTTTGATTCACTTAGTGACCATGATGTTGTCCGTTGTAAGATGAGGTGATCGCCCCGTAGGCCAAAACAAATACGTAGAATTGTCCGGCAGTATTCCAAAGGGGATTATAACACTATGAGGTCAGAAACCAGAGCTTTTGCCACTGGTTACTTCAATGGCAAACAAGGTAGCCGCACTGTTGAGGAAAACTGGCTCCTCATTAAGTCTTTTCTTGAGAGAACTGTGGAAAAAACATCCCTTCCAATCTCTTGAGAACTAGGAAATCCCTCCCGTGGGTTACTGATAGTATCTGTAGGATGATTAAGAGAAGGAACAGGCTCCATGCTCTGTACAAGAAGACCATTAAAACCCATATTTACAACAAATGGGGTGGACCTTCGTGCAAATATCAAGAAGGAGGTGTTAAATTATCATAAGAATTACATAAATGACATGATTGATGATATTACTCATGATTCCAAACCCTTCTGGAAGTATATTAATGGTCAGAGGAAGGATAAAAATAGTATCCCCCCTTTACAGTCCTTGGATGGTAAAATTGCTAATAGTGATAAGGATAAGGCCGAGGCCCTTAATAGTCAGTTCAGTAGTGTTTTTACTAGAGAGCCCCTCGACTCTGTTCCTCTCCAGAGGCCTATTTGTAGCAAAATGAGGGATATTTCTATCTCCATCTTCGGGGTTGAAAAGTTGTTGAAGAACCTAAAGATTAGTAAAGCCATGGGTCCTAACAACATTCACCAATGGGTCCTTAGGGAGCTCGCGACTGATCTGGCACCAATGATCAGTCACCTTTTCCAGCAGTCAATTACCAGTGGTCACATTCCCACGGACTGGAAAAGAGCAAATGTCTGTCCAATTTTTAAGAAAAATGATACTTCGCTCCCATCCAACTATCGCCCTGTCTCTCTGACTTGTATTTGCTGCAAATTGTTGGAGCATATTGTCTGCTCAAACCTGATGGATCACTATGAAGAGAATAAAATCCTTTCCACTAAGCAGCATGCTTTCAGAAAGAATTAGAGTTGTGATACGCAGTTGGTGTCTGTTATTGACGATTGGGCCGCGGCCTTGGATAAAAATAAACAGGTTGATGTCTTTATTTTAGATTTTGAAAAGGCCTTCGATACAGTTCCTCATGAATATCCTAAGACGAAGTTATATTCCTTAGGGATTTCTGGTCAAGTCATTAATTGGGTGGATAACTTTCTTTCTGATCGCTCACAATATGTTGTTGTAAATGGTACTAAATCTGATTCTGCTCCGGTTCTTTCTGGTATTCCTCAGGGGTCTGTTCTGGGACCAGTCCTCTTCCTGTCATATATAAATGATATTGTCGATGCTGCTTCGTCTGAAGTTAGGTTATTTGCTGACGATTGTGTTTGTTATAGGGTCATTGAAAATCATAATGACTGTAAAGAGCTACAGAGAGACATTTCTTGCCTGGGCCAATGGGCCAAAACCTGGGGTATGAGATTTCATCCTGGAAAGTGTAATGTTATGTCTGTTACTAGGAAACAGAGTCCAAGAGTCTTTAAGTATACCCTCAATGGGGTTGATCTGACGAGGGCAGATTCTATTAAGTACTTGGGGGTGACCATAACCAAGAATCTCAATTGGGGAAATCATATACAGTCTGTTTGTAATATATATAATAATATAATTATAGAGGGAACAAGGTTCTCGGCTTGTTACGTAGGAACCTCTCTTTTTGTTCTAAGGAAGTTAAATTGGCTGCCTATAAAGGTTTACTTAGGCCTTTGTTGGAGTATGCATGTTCCGTTTGGGATCCTTATCAGGCGTCTCTTGAGGATAAACTTGAGGGAATACAAAGGAGATCTGTTCGGTTTATTGCCAACGAGTACTCCCGTGAAGTTGGTTCGATGACTACCCTTTTGAAAGATCTTGGTCTCGACACTTTATCTGATCGCCGTAGGCGTTGTAGGCTTCAAATCCTCGCTAAAGGTATCCATGGTCAAGCTAATACCCCTCTGTATGGCCTTTGTAAACCCACTCGCATTACTCGCAACGTGCATGCTTTACACTACCGCACCCCCTCTGCTAGGACTAATTGCTACAAATACAGTTTTATTCCAAACACTATTCGGGATTGGAATGATCTTCCTGGCTGTCTCATTGAGAGGGCTGTTGGTCACCATAAGCCTGTGGAGTTTATTATAAATTCACTGAGGGTTTGACCGACCTCACGACGCGTACGTGGTGTACCAATGTCCTCGGATGTTTCACCATTTTTCAAAAGAAGAAGATCGCTACTTAATCTTACATGGCTACTGTGTCATTTCACATCACTAATACTTCTCTTTAGCCCACGCCGCTGCTATTTAAAATCATGCCGCTAACGATTCGTTTTTCCCTTTTGGCCTTCCATACCTGAGTGCTTCAATCCACGCATTTAATTCTGAACAAATGTGCGACAACCATGTATTGACAATGATCAGGCGGGTTAGGGCTTTTGAACCAACACTATCGCCAGGTTTTTCATACTACGCTGACAGCAACTCGCTCATACTGCGGTTATACTTTACACTGCTAAGCAGGTTCCGGTGTCCGTGATTTCGTGTGCTTCGTTGACCAATCAGGTTATACGTAAACAAAGGATAGTAAACAAATGCACATTTTAAAATTACATTAAAAAATACCTTTTAATATGTAAATATCTGACGTCACATGTTTTCAGACGTTCGGTAAGTATGAAAAGCGCTGTGCACCCGAAGTATGAAAAACCTGGCGATGGTGTTGGTTCAAAAGCCCTAACCGATCAGGCGGGGCTCATCCTCTAGTTTCACAACAATGCTTCGGTGATTGAGACTCAAAACTGTTCCGCGCCGCATAGCCGACTTTCCAGCCCTCGGAGGGCAATGACTCTGCCTTGACCTCGTTCCCTCGGTAATTCATGTCGAAACCGGAAGCAATCTGTGGAATACCTATTTTTTTTTTTTTGCGTGCGCGCGTATTTTCTTTTATTTTCAGATATCTTGTACGGTTAAGTCTGTGCTATCTTGTACTTGTAGGCCTACACTGCTGTTGTCATGTAGGCTACTCGCTGGTTGCATTGTCATCGCCGCTGGTAGCATGGATATAAAAACTGAGCGCATCTAACGTAAAACGTTGGAATTTCTAACTGCAGGAAATTCAAAACCCTATGAATCTAATAATCTTGTTTTAGCAAGTGAAAAGTTTGATATGCTAGCAGCTTGGCCGAATCTGGTGAGAACTGTACCTCGAAATCTGTTACTTTCCCAACATTTACTTGAGTTAATGATACGATGTGAACCAACCAAACTTCGCGCACCCACTAACATTAGCATGGAGATCATTACACTAGTGTTCTTTCAAACAAATCTCACTGAAACTCCTTTGCTCCATTTTTATGCAATGGATGCTTCTACGTTCCATCAGTCCCCCTCTAACAAATCATGGAAATACTGCTTGAAACTGTAGTTTCATGATCAAAATAAAGAAGCTGCTGTGCTGTGGGAAGTACTGTGGTCACATCAGACAAATTTTGTCTGGATCAGTTTATGTCCTCGTGCTTCAGTGCTGATGTGTGCATTGCGTTTTTAATTAGTGGGGGGGGGGGGGGAAGACACAATGAAAGAAAATAAGTCAGTTGGTGTTCTTAGCAGTTCCCTCCAAGGCATGCTGTCAGTGTTAATTGGGTGGACTTTAAAGGAACATAGATGTGATAAGCCTTATTGCAATTTGCAGAACCCCTTCTTTAGGGCTTTAAATGAAAGATTCACAGCAGTTTGTGCTTGTAAAATGAATGGGGCATTGGTGTATATTGTAGGAATCAACATCTTTAATTCATTGTATTAATTACAATGGCTTCTTTGATATTTATGAACTCCAGCATTTCATTTTACAGTATGTGTATTCGAAGTATAAGGAACCATAGGGCACTAAGGCTGTTGTGAAATCATGTGAAATATTTCTTCTCTTACAAACAGTATGTAACACTGCCAATGGTTCGTCACATTAGTAGGCTATTATGGAGGTGGTTCCATCTGGGTGTCTGTCATGTTTGGGTTCCAATGTCTGAAATGGGCCATATGGACCATTTTATGAAATCATGAAATACGTTTCTTCCTCTACAGATTTTATGTTACAAAAGTGATGGCTCATGGTCTGAAATGGGCCATATTCGCTATTGTACAAAAAAATGCAAAATGCTCCTTTTGCTTCATACTGTGCATTATGTATTGTACATCTGTGCAAGGAACCAAATTTGCCCTTGGGCTCATTTGAGTATGAGATCTGTCCGAGCAAAGGCCTTTCTTGAGATATCGCGTTTACAAGGTAAGCATCACAAACACGCATACACACTGTTGCATGATTACAAAGGTTACGATTTCATCGAAGGTATGTGAACTTCCAAGTGGGTGTGTTGATGTTCCATTGTGAGTAGATGATCCTTATTGTTTTTAATGTAAGTCAAAGCTGATTTGGGGTCACCAGAGCTTAAAGTATGACAACCAGTCAAAGGAGATTCTCACAAATGAATTTTGGCAGAGCTTCAAAGTATTATCATTGGTGGCATTTAATAAGTAGATAATATCTGTAATTTTTAATGGAGGTCAAAAGTCAATTGAGGTCAATAAAAGACAGTTTACAACACAGCTAGGGTTGTAACTTTGTTAAGAAAATCGTCCCATGTAACACCTATACCTCGTGATCTTCACTGGCTTCCTATTTCTTATAGGATTATGTACAAAATTCTACTCATTGTTTTTAAGTCACTTAATAATATGGCTCCTATTGATGTTTCGGAATTACTCCAACAGTTACTCTCCATCACGGAATCTTCGTTCAAGTAGCACATTTAACCTCCAGGAACACAGGTCTAAACATCTATGGGGTGACAGGTCTTACAAGGTTGCCGCTCCACGTCTTTGGAACACTTTACCTTATGAACTGAAGTCATGCACCAGTAATTGCAACTTTCAAGAAACACCTTAAAACTCACCTTATGTGTGAAGCTTTCCAGTAGTTCTTTTTTAATTTTTTCCATACTGCGCCTTGAGCACCCTGTAGGGTGCATATGTGCGCATTATACATCTCTGTTATTATTATTATTATTAAACACAGGACGGAAAGTTTCTTAAACTTCAAAGGTGTTGTGTAGGTAGATGACCTCTGTCGATTTTCACGGAAGTTTAAGGTCATTTGAGGCCACCGGAGTATGAAAACATATCGAGGATGATATCTAAGCAAGGGCAAGCACTTCAAACTGTCAAACTTTGGGGCACGTTCAAAACACCTATGTTCGTTTGAGTGTAGCTGCATTCAGACTAGTTCTGTTGCATGCCTAAAACCTTCCAAGAACGACAATGCACGCCTTTGAACTACTCATAGTAGCAGTTGATGAGTAGATGACCTCTGTTACTTGATTTGCCCCTAGAGAGACTGAGAAAATCATGTTTTCATTCTTAGTCAAATGTTAAAATTGCAGACCATCTTGGAGATTTGTAGTTATAGCAAAAGCTGACACTGGCACATTGGCACATGGCCCTTTGCAGAGAGAATTTCAACCATAGCAGTGAACTCAAGAACACTTCTGGGTTCTTCTTAGATGATCAGTGTACAATTTGATGACAATATACCGGTCCCGTGGCAAACAGCGAACACATACACTGCGCTAGAACGTTCGTTGTGAACAGGGAAAGATCATTAAAAGCTGCACTGTTGAATAGCTAGGGGTTATGTGACACATTTTGTGCATATATTACAGGATGTGCATCTTAAGCAGTAGTCTGGTGTTATCTTACGTAACTGGCTAAATTGGTAGTGTTATGGGCACGGATCCATCTCCAAAAGTGAGGGGGACCTAAGACTTTTCACAATTTATGAACAGTCTTCCTAGGGATTGTCTGAGTGGAGGGGATGACCCCCCTTGAAAAAAAATGGAAGGCATGTACAAGGCAAATGACAGGTGCAATATTTGGTAAAAATTTACCTTAAAAAAGGTACAGTCAATTTCCCAGTCTATGTTTAATATGTTATATTGTTTACAATTGTTGCCCAAAAAAGTTGGAATCCTCTCATTGTCATGTCCCAATCCAAAATCATGGATTGTTTTGGCTGATCTTCAGTAGGTATTATGAAAACGTACAATCACTGAAAAATCCATAAGAAATCATCATTTTGACTGCATGTCTCAAACAGAATATACTTTTTTCATCTGTGCTTAGACCCTTCCCTGACTCAACATTGATTGGTAAGATCAAAGAACTTTACTGGGGTGAGCTACTGAGCTCTAGCGTAGTAGATGTAGTGGCTCACTACATATGCTGGTATTTTCGCATACTACACTACAAGTACATGTGATTACTAAATGACTATTTGTGTACCTACCTAATTGATTCACTCTAGAGCCTGCATGTGGCGAAACATGTCTTAAGTTACAAGGAATGCTGTAACTGATAAATTTAATAGTGCATTCCTGAGTCCATTGACAGAAAACATATGACATGGTCACAGCATGGTTACAACCATGAATTATAACACAGTAAACTTGACAATCAAGAAGTAAGCTCAAAATTCTCTATCTTCACCAATATCACAGTTTCAGGTTTCATCATTTTGAAAAAGGGGAGTGGACATGTTGGAGATGGTCCCCTCTTGCAGCAAAGTGAAGAGGATACATCCCCCATGATCGATGCCCATGGCTAGGTTAATATTTCAAAGAACGTTTGAAGTTCATTATTTTGCATACCAGGGAGTTACTATATGACAAATAGCAACTCCCCCAACTGTGATTGTAACATATGGGGAGGGGGGGAAGTCCATTGACAAAAATACCTGTGAGGATTCCTACCACTGATCTCAACATTAATGTAACAAAGTTTTAACATCGGTTTTCTATTTTATTAGTGCATGAAACTGAACTACACCTAGCATTGTTCATGCAACTACAGATAGGCTTGTTCATGCTTTTGTTACGTCACGTCTCGACTACTGTAATAGTGACCTGTATGCTCTACCATTTAGTCATATCTCTAAGTTACAACGCGTACAAAACTCAGCAGCCAGATTAGTTACCGATTCTAACAAGCATGAACATATTACTCACATCCTGTGTGAGTTGCACTGGCTGCCAGTTCATTGTTGTATAAATTATAAGATAGCTCTTCTTACCTTCAAATCACTGTATGGTATGGCCCTGGATTACATTTCTAATCTTATAACTAGATACACACCAAGTCCCTGTTTACGATCCTCATCTGAAGTTCTAATTTCCAAGCCTCCTATTTCTTTTTCTAAGTTTTATGGGGACAGATCTTTTAACGTGGCTGCCCCAGAGATTTGGAACAGTTTGCCTGCTAATGTGCCTTCTTTAACTAATCTTAATCATTTTAAAAAGAATTTGAAAACATTTTTTTAATTGTTTAAATTCATAACTGCTCTTCTATGCTTTTAGACTTTACTGCTTGTTTATTTTGTACATTGTTTCTTCTTTTATAATTTTCTTAGTACAGTGCTTTATAAATATTATTATTATTATTAACATGCAGAATTCACTTACAAACATTTCTAAAAGGAGTGTTTGCAACTTTTTTTTCCCCAGCGGCCAATGTTTTAGTCTGGGCCCTGATGCATGCTCCTAGATTTTGTCGGGGCTGTGCACCCAGTCAAAATTGCTTGTGAGGAGCACTGGTTTATCATTACGCAGCAGGTAACTAGTCTAACACAAACTTTGCGAATTGATTATTTGGAGTGTAGGTCCAATCTAAGATACTCAACTTGATACACATTTTGTAGAAATAGGATAGGCTGGTCTGCAGGCCTGCAGCTACCTCACATTTATGGGAAATGTTGGGGTAAACATAACTTGTCAGACTCATATGCCCATGTAATGAAACAGATCCATATTGTAGGTTAAATGACATATCTTTTGAGCAGTGAAAAATGACTTACTCTGAAGTAGGCCTAGTGGGTATGAAACAGACTACTTCACTCATTTCAATATTCTTTGTCATTCTTTTCTGTATCAATGAGATCAAGTGAGCTGACTTTGAAGTGCCCAATTCTAGCTGCTACATGATCTTTCCCTCACATTGTTTGAATACCTCATTTGCATCATTGATCTATACTGATGATATGTTAACCATAACAATCAATCTGTATCAAGAAACGCTTTGATCACTTTACAACAAAATGACCCTATTGTGCCAAAACAACCCTATTAAAACCATGATATTGGAATATTAAATAACTATAGTAAGTTTTGCCTGTCCCCACCATCTTGAAAAACCTTGTAATCTGTTATTTGTTGGAAAATGACCTGCGAAGTGCCATTTCTGCAATCTAGCATTTTTGTCAAAAATTTCCACGTACACTGCCAACTGATGGTGGTGCTCTCTTCAGATAGTGTCAAAGGTATTATCTTAAATAGGGCAATTTTTCTTAACTCTTAGAAACCCTTTTAAATGAAATTTGTCATACTAATAAAAAGGCTTGCAAAAGGGTAATTCCGTGAAATCTGGAAAGTAGTTTTGTCAACTGTGCAACCTGCATAACAATTTTCAAACTGCGCTAATTGCTGCCCTCGCTTCATCATTTGGTTCAGCATATAATGAAAGTGAAGACAGATCACCCTTTCCATGAAACAGGGTATTCTCCATAAAATATACGTCATTGTTAGTATGCTATGCTCGTAACAACCTCCATGTATTAACTGGTTTATCACCAGCTGTCTATTGGTAATCTGACAGTAGTGAATCGCTCACAGCACAATTGTATGAAACTGAGACAAGTTACAGATTTCTCACCTGAAGGATTTCTGGTAGGTGAATTGGAACTTAAAAAGTAGCCATTTATTAATCTGAAAATTAAAGTATTCAAAGGATGCATTCTGAAGTACTGACAATCATGTTTGTCCAAAGAAAATGGTGGTGTAACCACACATGGGCAAATTTCACCAAAAAATTACTTATAGTCCAATGACAAGATTGACTAATGGTGGACTAACACTGGGAGTGGTGGTTAACAGTAGGGTGACAGTAAGGTGCCACCACATATACACTATTCTGTTCCACTGCAACCCCTCCAAGGGGTACAGTAATGATGTGCCCAGTGTTTGAAAAGGTTGATATAAATGAACAGAGAATGTACTCTACCAAGTGGATGGAGTGTTTACTACACCATGTGGTCATCACAACCAAAAACAACATGATGCTATTATTTATCTGATGTTGAAGGTCACTAAGCTATAACTCAACCAACCCCCCCTCCCTTGCATCACTGATACTTCCATTCAAGAGTTTTGTCAACTCTGATATTTACATGTAAGTTCAACTCAAAATCATGCAACCCATTCAAAATAAATGCTCACATTTCATTAGAACAGTTCAAGACAAACTTAAAAGAAGAACTTAAAAGGATAAGCTTCAAGTCACTCCAACCTCTAAATTGTCAAATAAACTTTTCTCTGCAGATGTCAGTCATTCTGGGTGTCATCTCACAAATCAAAGGAATGCTTAACTGGCATTACCACCCATTGGTACTACATAGCACAACACTACAGGGAATACAGAGCAATGACAATTGTACTTTACATATCCTGACTCAGTTCAAATTGTGTAATATGTATGACCCTTTGACTTAAGTACTTTCTTACGGCTCCAAAAAATAATCTTTTGTACTTATGCCTTGTGTTGGTCTATAACAAATACAAAAACAATCCAGTCTTTGCACAAAGTAGTTAATATTGTTGCTCCACTCAGCGGCCTCTCCGGTTGAATGTGTAGCTTTTGCTCTTTCGAAAGTTTTCAAAAGGATCACTGACCGGAACACCAACTCCTTTGAACTGGTCCATCTTATCACGTACCTCGCCACCAGCAACAGGATCAACCCTCCCTTGTTCTTGGGTGCCTAGCCCCTGTCCAGACCATCCTGAAACAACCAGGTAGCAGAGAGAAAGTGCATCACTTTAAATATTTTAAAGCTTATATAAATGTTTGATTAGATTTTTAATAGTAGTATATGCTAGTGCATTCTTAAGATTAGTTAGCAATTCATTCCATTCCTTAAATCAAATGAAAACTCCTGCATTTCCTTTGGCAAGAATAAGTTTCATGCTTAAATCACTTTTAAAGATGGAGATAAGAGATAACTTTTGTTGCATTTTTCCAGAAGACGGAAATTTGTTATTTCTGATACTAAGGTATTTTATAGGTAAGACGCAATTTACCATAGGAGCACTCTTTTCTAGAATATATGCACTTACTTCATTGGTGCCAGTAGCCTTTGTAATTTATATTTTTCATTCAAATAATTCAATACAAATTTGTTTGAAACTTTGGGTATATCAAAAATGTTTTCACTAGTTAGCTAAGAGATACATACATTTGCAAGGACTTAAAAGTATCATTTCCATGTGACTGCGTATTGGAAAAACACTTCTTTGAAATTAAGGTAAAGAAAGAACTAAAAGCTTATGTATGAAAATCTTACATATGAATGTATGCTAACTAGTGCATAAAAGGTAGATAAAAGGTAGATGGTAGAATATTTAACACAAAGTAGTTAATAAAAGGATAAATGTTAAAACATGCAATACAAAGTAGCAGATAAAAGGATAAATAGAACATGTAACAAAGTGGTGGATAAAAGGATAGCTGGTAGAACATGTAACACAAAGTTGCACATAAGGACAGATGGTAGAATAAATAAAGTAGCAGATAAACGGATAAACAGTAAAATATGAGACACAAAATAAGAGGAAAGACAACATAATAAAATGAAATAAGAAAAAGAAAAGAAAAAAAATAAAAAAGGAAAGACACAAATGCACACAAAATAAAAAGAAAGACGGTAGAATACACAAAGACAAAGAGACATAAAAAAGAATAGATGAGAGAATATATGACACAAAATAGCAGATAAAAGGATAGAGGGTAGATAAAAGGATAGAGGGTAGAGTTGTCAACACAAAATATGATAAAAGGAAAGGCAGTAGGATATGCAACACAAAGATCCAGATAAAAGGATAAACCAGAGAGTATGTAATAGAAAGTAGCAAATAGAGCATTTGTAACATTTAGGATAACAATTAAGCAGACAGATAAAAGGCTTAGTTATTCCTTGTTGCTCCCTTGATGAACTTGAATGAAATATTTCCAACTTACTCATAACATATTAAAGCACATCATCTCACAATATCAAAATGACAATGAAATTGGTACTGTATGCAAATGGCACAAAAAAAAAAAAAAAAGAGTGCCACAACAGGCATAAATCAACCCAACATAATTTACAATTGACCCTAGACTGACTAATACAGAGCACTAGTGTCTATGGAATTGAAGTCCACTGTCAGTGAATGCACATACTGAAATAGGGAGGTACACTTTTCTAATATCCTGCATTAACCAGTGTGTTCTTCAAACACACACACACAGACACAGACAGATGTACTGTTCATTTAGAGAAATGCCATATTGGAAGTAGGGCATGTATACCTTCCTGAGAATCATCAATACCTTCTAGCAGTCCCCTAACCCTTCTCCCCGACTACCAATGCACAAGTACTTGGTTACTCATTCATTGTCACAATTGGAAGCTATTGTAAGTTGCCCTCCTAACATTATCTCATTTCAAGTAACTATTCTCTATATAGCCTGTACACATCATGTGACGTGACAAAACCTAATCACTAAAACTACTATAACCAACTCCAAGAAACTAGAGTGAGCAGTAAGGCACATAAACAAGTGTTTTGCTAGCTCTAATAGATAAGTCTGAAACTAAAATTTCACATTGCTCACATACAAGTTTTCTCGTTCCCTCAAATGGTATTGAAATTAATTGCCAAGTTTTTTGCAGCAGCACCATACTTGGTAAATTGTATGGTCCATCAATACTGACAAACCAAAATCAATATCTAGATAGCAATATTAAAATATAATATAGGTTTTCCAGCAAAATGTAACAAAATTAGCGCCTATGCAAAATATTACTGTTTAAGAGCTGTCAACATTATCAAATGTGCCTTGGGCATTTATACATAGCAACGAATGTATTTTCTGCAATAAATTCCCCCTCCCCAATAATAAACACACCCTTGTTGTTCAAGTCTTTGCTCGTTCTAGTGAATACGTTAGAAACTAAAATTTCACATTGTTCATATGAAAGTTTTCCCCTTACATCAAATGACATTGAAAATCAACATTTGGTCCAGTGGCAACCCTGAGTTTGTCTTCATTGTTATGAGATCACCAAAGAAGTACATCTAATACTGAAGTAGAGACACACAAATGACAGCTGAGAAGATAGATGATACTCCACCATCGATGATACTCCACCTCCATCAACTTGTCAATTCTTAAGGCAACTGTATTATACCAAGTACATTAAAAGTTCTCAAAGTAGTTCTTTCCTAAAACATTTCACAAACTGCTGGTCTTTGCCTGCTGGAGATCTTAAATACCTTCCTACTGCTAACCAAATGCAAATGATGACATAACCAGAAAGTCAAAGGACTCTGTGATTACTTGCCTATATTTATGAAAACCAAAAAACTCTGGACTTGCACCGTGTTATTTGTTATCAGCAAGTTTACAAGTTATTTACTTCATTACCATTGATAACCCCACATAACCTTTACAAACATCTTTACTCAAGGCATGGCCCCTGAAGTTTAAAGTTTATGTAACATGTGACTCCTACAATACTGAAAACATACTTTGAATATATTTTACCTCAGTCGAGACCTTTATGTCTTACCCACACACCCACGTTAAAATGAATCAAAATCCAGACCATTGGCAAGTGTTCACAAACTTCTCACATTATGACCTTCTATGATTTTTGACCTCGATGCAAACTCTCACAATATTATTTACCCCAAAGGCACTACAAATCCTGGAAGTTTGAAGTTCATGCAAAATGTGGTTCCTGAGCTACTGCACTCATAGTTTGTCTATATTCTGCGAGCTGGTTACCTCAGATGACCCTGAACCAAAAACTATCCTAGCCGAGATCTTTACATATTGTAACCACACACATACTTTGACCCATCTTGCATTTTCCCTTGAAAAAAGCTAACAGTGTTCATGAGACATCAATTTCTTACAAACCCCTTTGGCCAACAAATCAACCAGAATGATAACAAGCATTGTGGTTCAAGCAATGCTATACCCCAATTCTTTTGATCGCTAGCCAAATTTTATTTAAAATATGATGGAAAAATAGTTCAGTGTTCATATTTGATCTTGAGTTTTCTTGGAAAATTTTGCATTATGAAAATTACCACAAGGCAACCTACCACATAACAAATTTGCACTCTTTCATCACAAATCAATCACCACATACTTTAACAAGCACTCTATCACGATATACAGGCAACCACAGGATACCCAAACATACACTCTATTATCATAAGCAAACACCACATACCCAAATATGCCGTATATCACCAAAAGACAATCACTACATACCCAAATATGCACTCTATCACCATGAATCACTACATATTCAAATATGCAGTCAATTACCATAAAGAAAACACCACAAACCCAAATAAGCACCCTTATCTCCTACCTCACGAATATGTTAAACAAAGCTTTTAAATTCTGACTCCTGGTCAAAGATTTTGCAACACCAGAATTGTGCCTGCCACACATGTTAAAAGTACAACCATTCTGCCCAGGACCTGTTTCTCACTAATGATACTATAATTTCATTATTTTGAAGGAACGTAGATACAATTTTAATCTCAGAATGAGAAATTCAAATGGAGCTGGAATTTACAGTATATAACAATATCCACACCTCTCCCACAAGCTCACTAAGATGGTGAATATCAGCAGTAAAAATGCATGGCAAGTGGTCATAGTACTATAACCTATTAGGCCTAATGCACTACACTTACATGAACAATTCAACTGCAAAGCTGCAGCACTCAATCGACAAGCCTACTAGTGCTGTATGGTCGATGTATACGCTGAAAATTACACGACACTACCTTTTGTCTGGTGACAACTCTGTCTATAATGACCCCAAATGAACTTTGACCTAGACTAAAACTGACTGGATTGTTCCTCTGATCATAATGCATACTATCCAAGCATCCTACCTCAAGATATCATGTTAAAAATTTTTTTTTTTTCAGATTTTGACTCAGGGACCTTTGTCCCACCCAAAAAAATATGGTTGTAACCTCATCTAAGGCATCTCCATGTTAAGTATGAAAATTATATGCAGGTACCCTACTCTCCGACATTGTGTTAACAAAATTTGACCTTCACCAAAGTCAATGGACTTCTTCTACTCATCAAAAAACATCTACAAAGTATGAAATTCATCCAAGCTTCATACTGAGAGATATCACATTAACATCGTTTCCATGGGTCGACCCCAGTTGACCCCAAATGACCTTGACCTCCACCAATAATGATAGCATTCTTTCTTTTAATATGGGGCATCTATGTGGTAGGTTTGAAAACCGTCAGAGGTTCTATCCTTGAGATATGATGTTACAAGCAGTGTCATAAATAAACATTCACACCAGCATGAATGCATAGGTTTCCCTAATCACCAAAAAAACACAAAGGAAACTGTGTGAGAGATGCATACCTTAATCATACTGCAATGAAAAGACGACAGGTGAGACATGTTGCAGTAACATGCAATTTACAGATAACAGGTGGAATGATCAAAACAGGCCAACTTTGGAACCTTAACCTTGATTCTGAAGTGATGACTGAATGACATCTATTACTGTCAAAGCCAGCAGCTATCTGAATGTCTGAACCACATCATGAATTGACTGACTTCAATTAAACAATTTAGTCAATAGTGTTGTTGTGATATTACGATATCGGCAAACAATATTGATACGAGATTTTGCTCCCGATATCTTTTGTAAAGTAACCTAAATGATATCGTAAAAAATCCTCTTGTCAACAAAATATTCTTTGAAACTTGATGCTTCGCAAATAAACTTAAAATTCAATAAGTTCATAATTGCATTGCTCAGTGAACAGTGTACAACATGTAAAACAAATGAGGTGATTTCTGACGAATCGGTCAGGGATGTAGCCAGGGCATAATTTGTACCGGGCATTTTGGGATGGGTGTCTTAGGGGAGGTCTAAGGGAGCGGGTGCCCTCCCCTTTGAAGAACTTTTGGGATATGCAGGGGGCGTAGATGGTGCTATCTGCTGCAACGTTTTAGGCTTTTTGAATGTGGGAGAGTTTACATCTTTTTTTAAATGTTCACGTAATTTAATTGCATATTGCATTCATGCCATATTTACTCAATTAAATTTTGAGTCACAGTTACCTTTTAAAGAAGTTTTGCACCATTGTCCTTTCTTCTCAGCCCACACTTTCACAGCTTTGGTGGAGGGAAATTTGTCACATGGGGGTACATTTATAGTTATCTGCATTAGATGATCCAAACAGTAGTACTGTGCAACTAATTCTTCTATTATAAAGTTAGGTATCTATTCAATGTCTAATATATATTTAAGGCCACCGATTCGCAGAAAAAAAAATGGAAATTGAACTTTTGAACAATGGAAATTCACGGAATTGACCAAGTTTTGATAAACTTTCTGCAATAACATATTTTGTCACAAAGAAAAGTAAAATTATTGAAATAAACATGGTTTACAGTTTTAAGTTTCTTGCATAAACTTTACAATCGATATATCAAAGAAACTTTCGGAACACTTTGTAAGTAAAATGAAAGTCGACCCAGCAGACCAGCTGCAGCTGGCTTAAACACCTGATTGAATCAACCTGAGCATTCCCCATGAGTGCTAGCACTGACTACGGCATGCGTAGCTCTCGAAAACTTGAAGGGTTAGTTACTAAGGTTAATGCTACTGCTTGCCTCAACAAAGCCGTCTTTCTACAAATTCAATCAGGAATCTCAATATTTTAAGCCTCTGGGACTGAAGAACAGTAGAGTACATTTGACTATTTATTAAATAAGATGAATTTTTTAACTTAAAAATAGTTGGCTGTTCTTTCACAGGCGACGAAATATGCACATAATCTCTGAGGTGGTTTGGCTATTCCCTATACATCTAACTATGTTAGGATATAATTACTATAACTTTTCAGAAGGCTTTGGATGATCTTTTGTATTTTTTCAAATGAGACCTTTCTGTACATTTTAACTTTAAAAATGCAGGCAATAAAGTTTGGTTTACATGAAATATGCAACATTTTGTGAAACATTTAAGTTTTGAAGCAATATGGAATGATTTCTTTTGACTGAACCTTCGTTGCACTGATGTATAGTTTTCATCCTGACGTTACACTGTGTATTTGGATCCTACATCTCTATGGGCTTTTGTACACATGCAGAGCAACTCTCACACGTTGCAATTGCCATTTAGGCCTATGTTTAAAACGCAAATTTACGGAGATGCTAAACTTGGAAAAGAAAAACACAGAATTTGCAAAGTGGAAAACGGAATTTTCCACTTTGAAATGCCGAAAATTGGGGGCCCTATATTGGGTTAGCCTAGGCGTCACACTCATGCCAATTTGGAGAGAAAATTCAGGGGGAGCTCATAGATGAATTCTGCTATTTTTTGTCTGTTTTGAAATATAGTGGTGGGCGACAGAGACAATATTAGTGCTGAGTGGTGATTAAAAAAAAAAACAAGAAAGGTCTCTAAAATACCTAGACCAAATGGTTGGTGATACACCAACGTAAGAACATCAACATCAGCAACAGTTTTCAACCTTCTGACTTCTTGCTAACTCAACATATGCTTGACACTTGAACAAAACACACCATATGTAAATTTTCAGGCTGTCCCTTCATTCCTAAGGCTTTCCTACCCTTCGCCTATGCAGTAAAAAAAAAACTTCATGAATGGCCTTCCCCTGAGCCAATCAGATATTAGTATTTTCAAGCAGATCACAGGTGGAGAGATGCCGATCGGTATGTTGCACTCGCAGCGCTATGGCTTGGTGCGTGAATCATGTAACACACGTATGTGCGGACTTGTGCAGTAGTGTATACATGCGCGTGTTTCTAGCATAAACTGTAGTGAGTACTGCTTCCCTCATTTACTGCCAAACTGTGTACAGACTACGCTCTTTTCATGTATTTTGTCATCAACCCCTTGGCAGAGAAAAACTTTGTAAAAATCCAAAGGAAAAGAATGATTCATCTTCATCAAGCAGAATCGAAAAAATTAAACAATGTAAATGATGATACAAACATCAATCGTCACCACAAACAGAAAGGGTATGTTCAGAAGCTATTGGGTTACATAACCGTGGATACAAAAATCTGGGCTCTGGCAGTAATGCTCGAACTTTGACGAAATATTGAACATTCTACAGGTATTTTTGGTTGACGAAAAGGGTTAAAACTTAAATCACCTCCACATTGAAACTTCAATTTCATTCATTAAATATGATTGCGTGTAGCGAGTAGGATTCACACCAATGTCACAGCGAAATATCGTACCAAAATATTTAATACTGCTTTGGCTAGATTGTAGCATTACAATACACTGACATAATGCAGTTGACATTGTGTAGTACACATATTTTCAGACGATATCGCCATATCGTTTGGCAATTTACGGAAAAGTGCTCGCAATATCGATATGAAAAATCTCATATCGCAACAACACTATTAGTCAAGATCATCATGAAACAGAAAAATCTAGACCTTCCACTGCACAAGTGTGCATTCAACATGTAAACCTACCACACCACAGGTGTGCTGTCACAGCTGTACCTAACATGGAAAAGTGTGAATTCAACATTTGGACATACCATCGCTCAAGTGTCTTAATACATAGGCATAAGGTTACAAGAACATGACAAAATATTTACCCATCTTCTTCATCAGTTGGTGCCCTTTGTTGTCTTCTCCTAGCTTTGTTTCAATATTCATTTGATAAAATGGTTGTCTGAAATGACAAAGTTTACCCTTTATAAGAAAATTGGAATAGCTCTAGAGAAGATCTATTAATGTTCTAGCAGTAAAAAGTGATGATAAAATAATGACGTTAATTTCCCTCCCTTTTTGTGGAATCAAGAACACAGGTACTAGCACCACTTGAGACCTATAAAAGTGCGAGACAAAGTTTTCCTATTGGAAGACTGCAGTCAGACATATGCTACTGTGTTGATATATGTGAATTTGCAACAGGGGGAGGGTTTTTCCATCTTCACAGGGTTATTGAATAAGATAACTTAAAACTAGCGCACCAATGGTGCAGTAGCTCAAACCAAACTAAAAAATAGATGCACTGAGGATTCATTGATCTCATTAGAATGAAGTCATAGCTTATTAGGACCTATTTAAACTAATTGATGAACATTTTATGATTGCATGGTGTCAGTGGGGTATTGCGGGGGGTGGGCATCCCCTCCTGGATTGTCCACCATCTGTACATACAGCATGCTAATAGCAAAAGCTACGGGTATTTCTGCGACATACAGCATGTGGCTTAAGTTTTGGGTTGGCTCTCCTTCCCTCAACACACAAGAGTATGCCCATCAATGATAGGATTTCAGGTCACAAGATACAATGGAAACATTTTGCTGGCCTGAGAAAAGACCCACCCCCCAAAAAATAGTAGAGGTGGTGTAGACTTTTGGAAACTAATTAACTTTGCAATGGACACTGTGTAGAACAGTTGTGCAATGACCACCTGTTGAAATGTTGACTTGTATCTTTAAAACCCCTTTACTGTGGGTGATACTCCCCTTGAGTGTGGGTGATACTAGCCACCACCTGGTGAGATGTAAACTTGTACCTTTAAAACCCTTTTAGTGTGGGTGTGTTCCCAGACACAGCATGAGAGTCACTACTTAACAACCACAGTGATGAGGTTTCAAGAGAATCTAACATTTGCTTGAGGAGGAACTTTGGATGTATTTTCAAAGAACAGCCCCCTCCCAAAAAGTGCAAATGGATGTTAAATCCTATAGACCCATGCACATCACCAACACTAAAAGATTCCTGTATCAACTTTTGCATTGCCATATCCCCCTCAACGTCCCCTGCACTTACATATAGGCCTACCAAGTGCTTTGTGCAAAGCTGAGGGTATTTGGGGAGATGTCCACCCCAGGCAAACTTTGGGGTTGGCTCTTCTTCCCCCGCAAAATCCTGTGTACACCACTGCATGCTGTGATCACAGGTAACACACATAAAACAAATACATGTTTTTCCCAACATTAAGATGCAAATAACAAATCAACACCTAACTCCCCCTCACCCCCTCATTCTCAAAAGCAAGGTAAGGAAATGCCTCCTTTGTCCCCAGTAAAAATAATAGACCTAAGCTACTTTAAGTTCTTATCACTACCATACCAATTATGTATGTAAAATTATGCTCATCAATATCACAGTGAGCTACAGTAATCAAGACACTAATTAACAGAACAGTTTTGACATAAAGCAGTGGCTAAAATCCCCTAGTCCTACTTGACAAGCAGGAGAGGACAAACCCTCTTTTGTATCAACTTTGTCAGTTTTGATTACAGTCTGATTTGAGCAGTGCAATCCTTCACTTTCAACCAGGGAGTTCCCCTGTTTCAACCGCTAGATTTCCTTGAATAACAACTCACTGCCCATCTAATTATCCAGTAGCTTCTGGTATTTACACACACTATTATACAGTTGCAGTTAGTAAACCATATGGTATAAGCTCTCTGCTGCCACAAGGAACTTAGAATAAACAGTTGTCAGGAGACCAGGTAACTTTGCAAGAAAGAGAAATTGTTAATTACCACTCATCCACGATAATGAATTACGATGCCAACAG